>CM051002.1:20202521-20215021 GCA_027704905.1 Muraenolepis orangiensis | reverse complement strand
CTTTAACCCTAACATACCTTCTTTAACCTCTAACCTCAACACACCTCCTTTAACCTTTAACCTCAACACACCTCCTTTAAGATTTGACCCCCCAAACACACCTCAACACACCTCCTTTATACTTTAACCTCACCACACCTCCTTTAACCTCTACACACCTCCTTTAACCTTTAACCTTAACACCTCCTCCTGAAATGCGACACCAAACCAGGACCCTGTGCCATAGCGTGGAAGATCTCTTGACCACATCCACACTCTAGTGTCTACTGCCTGTCTGCACATTGCATTACAACAAGTTTTTCTATTAACAGCCTGGACAGACAATTGAGACAGACAGGTGACACAAATCAGGTAAGTAGGTGGAGCTTATCCTACCTTAAACGGCTGCTTGTCTGTCAGAGTTATCTGTACGTCTCGAAACAGCCTGCAGAGAGACAGACAGACAGACAGGTAACTAATCAGAGAGAGAGAGGAGACAGAGAGAGAGGAGACACAGAGAGAGGAGACACTGAGAGAGAGGAGACTGAGAGAGAGGAGACCGAAAGAGAGGAGACACAGAGAGAGAGGAGACAGAGAGACGAGACAGAGAGAGAGGAGACAGAGAGGAGACACTGAGAGAGGAGACAGAGAGAGAGGAGACACAGAGAGGAGACACAGAGAGGAGACACAGAGAGGAGGAGACAGAGAGAGAGGAGACACAGAGAGAGGAGACACACAGGGAGAGGAGACAGAGAGAGAGGAGACAGAGAGGAGACAGAGAGAGACGAGACACAGAGAGAGGAGACAGAGGAGACAGAGAGAGGAGACAGAGAGAGAGGAGACAGAGAGAGGAGACAGAGAGAGAGGAGACAGAGAGAGACGAGACACAGAGAGGGGAGACCGAGAGAGAGACTCACTGTGTTTGTATGAGTTGACAGACGGTCGGTGGTCCAGTTTTAAACGCCTCTGTTGACAGGATGGACTGGAGAACAGCAACTAAACACACATATTAATACACATTATATATATAAACACACATAAATACATATGTATGTATGTATGCATGTTCAGTATGTGTGTGTACCTATGGCAGGGTGTGGGTCAGGGGGGTACTGGTCTATCGGGGGAGTGTCGGGGGGGCGTCCGTAGGTCATCTCATAAAGAACCAGACCGAAGGAGAACACATCCACACACTCTGTAGTCTGGAACACACACACACACACACACACACACACACACACACACACACACACACACACACACACACACACACACACACACACACACACACACACACACACACACACACACACACACACACACACACACACACACACACACACACACACACACACACACACACACACACACACACACACACACACACACACGATGTATGATGTATATATGGTACGTATCTATCTATAATATAGATAGATATGATATAGTATATACTGATCAGTACATTGATCCTGCGCTGCTGGGTCACCAGCGGTCGGTAGAACCCTGTCAGGCCCAACAGACTGTTCTCCACGTCCAGGAGCCTGCAGCTCAGGAGGTCAGAGGTCACAGGGCTGTCCAGGAGGACATTGGAGGACTGGAGGTGACCGTAGGGAACCCCCTGGTCCTGGAGGAACCGTAGACCCTACACACACATTATATATTATACACACACAATATATATATATATATATATATATATATATATATATATATATATATATATATATATATATATATATATATATATATATATATATATATATATATATATATATATCTCCATACACACACATTATACACACACACAATACATTATACATACACACACACAATACATTGTATATACACACATTTTATATATATATATAAAATATTGCAAAATGCGTCCCTGGTTCAGGAGGGTGGTTACCAGATTCCGGTAAGGGGGATGCAAGGTGGTATTTATCAACTGTTACCGGATCCACCAAAGCCTGCTAGGGCCAGGGGTGATGAGCATAGTCAATGAGACAATCAATACTCTGCTCTACCCTCAGTGAGACCTGCCCTCAGTGAGACCTGCCCTCAGTGAGACCGGACCTCAGTGAGACCTGCCCTCAGTGAGACCTGCCCTCAGTGAGACCTGCCCTCAGGACCACGGAAAAGGGGGCGCCGAGGGGGTCCCTCTCGCTACCCGTGGAGGTTTGAATGATTTTTCTCTGAAATGATAGGGATGGTTCTCCCTTTCATCCGTGGACGAGCCTCCTCTGGTGTGTACCTCCAGGATGTGCCGGCCGTAGTGCTGGATGTGGTGGAGCTCCAGACCTCGACTCTTCTTGGGGTTACAGTACTTCCTCAGGTAGGTGTCCTTCGCCTTCACCTGACACGCACACGCACACATATTCATTATACACACGTTCATATTGGTATATATATATATATATATTGGTTGTATATGAACCAGGAGACAGGAAGGTAGAGAGACCTTGTAGATGAGGTCTCGTAACGTTCCTCTCTCGCTGAACGGCCTGATGACCAGCGCTGAAGACTCACTGGTGCTACAGAACAACAGAGGACAGATACAGGGGTGCTGGAGGAGGAGGGAGGAGAAGGAGGAGATAATGGTTACCATACTCATTCATACTCTCTCTGTGTGTGTGTGTGTGTGTGTGTGTGTGTGTGTGTGTGTGTGTGTGTGTGTGTGTGTGTGTGTGTGTGTGTGTGTGTGTGTGTGTGTGTGTGTGTGTGTGTGTGTGTGTGTGTGTGTGTGTGTGTGTGTGTGTGTGTGTGTGTGTGTGTGTGTGTGTGTGTGTGCTTACAGTCATGGAGGTCAGCAGCTTCATGACGGCCTGCAGGTCTTTATCCGACAGAAACTTATCAGGTCCAAGATCCACCTACATGGACACACGGACACACACACATCAGTGGGTGGAGCCTACATGCTATTGGCCAAGTGTGGAGGGGCGGGGCCTACCCAGCTCAGCAGGTGTCTCTCCTTGGGCTGCTCTCGGCTCCGGATCAGGAAGTACTGCTTCCTCAACCTCCACCCTAGCAACCACAACATCACAATCACCATGACAACCACAACCTCAGGAAGTACTGCTTCCTCAGCCTCCACCTTAGCAACCACAACATCAAAATCACCATGACAACCACAACCACAGGAAGTACTGCTTCCTCAGCCTCTACCTTAGCAACCACAACATCACAATCATCATTAAAACCACAACATCAGGAAGTACTGCTTCTTCAGCCAGCTGTAGACTAGCGGTAGACTAGCTGTAGCTCTGGACTTACCGATGTCTTTAAGAGGCTCCACTACCTCCCACCGGGGGTCTGACCGAAAGTACATAGACACCTGTTGGAGGGCGATCTCTGAGAGAGAGAGAGAGAGAGAGAGAGAGAGAGAGAGAGAGAGAGAGAGAGAGAGAGAGAGAGAGAGAGAGAGAGAGAGAGAGAGAGAGAGAGAGAGAGAGAGAGAGAGAGAGAGAGAGAGAGAGAGAGAGAGAGAGAGAGAGAGAGAGAGAGAGAGAGAGTTAGTTACTTGAAGTTGATTCGAGTTTAACTTAAAACACGCGTCAAGGACCACCCCTAGCACCAACAAGAAGGACCGCCCCTAGCACCAACAGGAAGGACCGCCCCTAGTACCAACAGGAAGGACCGCCCCTAGCACCAACAGGAAGGACCGCCCCTAGCACCTAGACCATAACAGGGTCTCACCAGTGTAGTTGGAGGAGTAGCTGTTGGGGTCCAAAAACTTCTTGACAGCCTCTGAGCTGGAGAGCAGGGGATTGTGGGTAATGTAGTCCAAGTAGGCCTGTAGGCCCCTCTGTCTCTCCGCTATAAATTCCCTGTCCATGTTTCCTATCAGCTTCTTAGGAGGGAAAGACAGGCTGATCCCCGACACCTAGAGACAGACAGACAGACAGATAGAAAGAGAGATAGACAGAGACAGACAAAAAGAAAGAGAGAAAGACAGAGAGACAGATAGAAAGAGAGACAGACAAAACAAAGAGAGAGAGACGGACAGACATACAGACAGACAGGCAGATAGACAGACAGTGGGAGAGATTCAGTGGACATGATGTGAACTCGCAAAAGCTCATATCCTGTCACTTCATAGAGTGTAGAGCTCTCATCCCTTCATAGTGTAGAGCTCTCATCTCTTCAGAGAATAGAGCATTCATTCAATCATAGAAAACAGCTCTTATCCCTTCATAGAGAACAGAGCGCTCATCCATTCAGAGAATAGGTGTCTCATCCCTTTATAGACAACATAGCTCTTATCCATTCATAGAGTGTAGAGCTCTTATCCCTTCATAGAGTGTAGAGCTCTTATCCCTTCATAGAGTGTAGAGCTCTCATATCGTCATAGTATAGAGCTCTCATCTCTTCAGAGAGTGTAGAGCTCTCATCTATTCATAGAGTGTAGAGCTCTCATATCTTCATAGTATAGAGCTCTCATCTCTTCAGAGTGTAGAGCTCTCATCTCTTCATAGAGTGTAGAGCTCTCATCTCTTCAGAGTGTAGAGCTCTCATCTCTTCATAGAGTGTAGAGCTCTTACCCCTTCATAGAGACTAGAGCGCTCATCCCTTTATAGAGACTAGAGCTCTCATCCATTCATAGAGAATAGAGTGTGACTAAAAATGAATTAATTTTACTATTATACTGTAACTAAATTATAAAACTTTAACCCATTCAAATAACTATAACCAATTTTTAGAACTATAACCCATGTTGTTATCTTAGCATGGGTCTCCTTAGCATGTTGTTATCTTAGCATATAGTTATATAAGCATGGGGTTACCTTATCACGTCTACTTATGTTGTTCTATTAGCATCTTGTTATCTTAGCATGTCTCGTTAGCATGGTGCGACAGTAGCATGCAGTAGCTTACCTGAAGGATGCTGTTTAGCATGTCAAAGTCACTGTAGCGCCGAATCACCTGGAATAACACACACCACATGTTATATTAATGATGTGATATGTTCCATTCTATTAATGATGTATATTTTTTATTATATTAATGAGGTATGTTTCATTATATTAATGATAATGATAGGTTTCATTATATTAATGATATTGATATGTTTCATTCTAAAAATGATATATGTTTCATTATATTAATGATAATGATGTTTCATTATATTAATGATATTGTGTCATTATATAAATGATAATGATATGTTTCATTATATTAATGATATTGATAGGTTTCATTATATTAATGATAATGATATGTTTCATTATATTAATAATAATGATATGTTTCATTATATTAATGATATTGATGTTTCATTATATTAATGATAAGGATATGTTTCATTATATTAATGATATTGATGTTTCATTATATTAATGATATGATATGTTGCATTATATGAATTATACACGTTTCATTATAAAAATGATATTGATACGTTTCATTATATTAATGATATTGATTGTTTCATTACATTGGTGCACAAACCTGCCAGCTGTTCTCTGAAGACACGCCCCTCTGGACTCTAATGATGTATTCCTGAGAGAGAGAGAGAGAGAGAGAGAGAGAGAGAGAGAGAGAGAGAGAGAGAGAGAGAGAGAGAGAGAGAGAGAGAGACTACGGTGTGATATGGTTCAGAGGCCATCCCATGATGACTCATGTGATATATCTTCCCACTCTGTCACATGTTGAGAGGGAGGGCTAACGTTAGCTAACAGTTCAATCAACCTCCCATTAACTCTGTCTAATGTAGTTGAGTTTAACCAGTGTTTAGTCTAATGTAGTTGAGTTTAACCAGTGTTTACTCTGATTGGTTGGGTTTAACCAGTGTTTAGTCTAATGTAGTGGAGTTTAACCAGTGATTAGTCTAATGTAGTTGAGTTTAACCAGTGGTTAGTCTAATGTAGTTGAGTTTAACCAGTGGTTAGTCTGAATGGTTGAGTTTAACCAGTGTTTAGTCTAATGTATTTGAGTTTAACCAGTGTTTAGTCTGATTGGTTGTGTTTAATCAGTGATCAGAGTGAATGGTTGACTTTAACCAGTGTTTAGTCTGACTGGTTGACTTTAACCCGTTTTTAGTTTAATGACAACAGATATTTAAAAAACAAGATGTTGTGAATGATTAGTAGCTGCATTAACCTCAACAAAATAACCAATATATATATTATAGAGAGTTCTGTGTACAGCTATGTAACCAATAACACATTATACCCACACCACTAGAACCAACACATCTGTTGACTGTACTGGGCATACAATTACTTTTGGTCTCACATTAGCACGCTAGGCTACCAGAACAGCTCGCTCAGCTGATCAGAGCTAAGTAGCTAGGCTACCAGAACAGCTCGCTCAGCTGATCAGAGCTAAGTAGCTAGGCTACCAGAACAGCTCGCTCAGCTGATCAGAGCTAAGTAGCTAGGCTACCAGAACAGCTCGCTCAGCTGATCGGAGTGTCAACAACCGGAACTGAGGGGTCAACGTGAGGCAACAGCAGCAGCTCGATATCAGCACTTTTGTTCTAGAAAGAAGCCATGTTAGAATCACAACTCCCGGACAGGTTCTCCAACACCTGGTTCTACCAACAGGTGCTATATCTCTAGGTCTACTTACAGGTTCTATAAGACCTGGTTCTACTAACAGGTGCTATATCTCTAGGTCTACTTACAGGTTCTATAAGACCTGGTTCTACTAACAGGTCCCATCATGTTATAAACACAACACCTCATCAGGACCATTTCCTTCTAGAAAGACATGTTACACCTCCACCTCCCCGACATGAGGGAGACTTCCGCCCGGCCTCACCGTGTGTGACTGCAGGCTCTGGCTGGCTTCTATGACGGCGGCCAGCGGCACCGTGTCGTCCAGCAGCAGCGGCCGGCCAGGCGGCTGGTCCGCTGAACACATCCCGCCGCCCGGCCCCGCTCTCTGGACACGGAGACCCGGTTCTCCGGAGCGGTTCGGTTCTCCGGGGAGGTTCGGTTCTCTGGAGCGGGTAGGTTCTCTAGAGCGGGTTGCCTCTGGCCCGCTGTTGTGTAGTTTTGATCGCGTATCGAGCCACCGATAATCAATAATTATGATAAGCAAGCCCCGGTCCGTCTTGACAGCGCAGTAGGAAACGTCATTTCAAGCCCTTCCGGGTGTTTACAGAGTAAAGGTCCGCCCTCAGTTGAACCTAACAGAATGTAATCATAATCTAAATGTTGTATTTCTATATAATCTAAATGTTGTAGTTCTATATCATCTAAATGTTGTATTTCTATGAACCAGAGAACTAGATTCAGCTCCAGGATCACCTCTTCTTAATAAATCTTGACTGGACCCAGGAGGAGGTGACAACACTCAGATTGGTACAGAGTTTGAACCATTGGACTGTTGCTTAATGTTACACAAGAGGAACAATAAAATACACGTTCTGTTCTCATTCTGTTCCCTTTTATTGTATTGAGGGCACCCCCTGCAGGCCGGTTAAAACACATCGTCCACACGGGACATCCTGAAGAAGAAGAAACCCCAGTGTTTTCGAAATCCTATCCCTCTCCTCCTCCAGGTGGTCTCCTGGGCACCATCAGCTTCACCTCCCCCTCCAGCACCACCTTCTCCCCGGCCGAGCAGCGCACCGCCAGGAAGGCCACCTCCATCCTGACCCGGGTGACCTCCGCCTCGGCCAGCACCTCCTCCCCGGGGTACAGGGGGTTGGGGAAGCGCAGGTTCTGGTGGAGGAGCACGCAGCCGGGCCCGGGCATCCTGGTGCCCAGCAGGGCGGACAGCAGCCCGTTGACCAGCACCCCGTGGACCACGGGCCTCCCGAAGGGGGTGGAGGCGGCGTAGCGGGGGTCCAGATGGAGCGGGTTCGAGTCCCCGGTCAGCTGGGAGAACAGCTCCAGATCGGCGGGGGAGAAGGTCCTGGAGAGGGAGGCGCGCTGGCCCACATGGACACACCTCCGGGGCACCACCCAGGGCACCGCCCACAGCACACAGCCCCTCATGACGGAGGAGTTAGTCCAGGACCAGATCCCGACTGGCCCCCGTCAACGACAGAAGATAGGGAGACACCTGAGGAGACCATCAAAGCTCATATGTTAGGACATATGGTCTGGTCGCTCTAGACTCTAGTACGACTACAGGGTGTAGGAGGGGGTTCTAGTAGGACTACAGGGTGTAGGAGGGGGCTCTGCTCACCTGCAGAACCCTGAAGGCACAGCGCTGCTGCTGGAAGAATCCCACGAGAGTGAGAGAGCTCCACAATCTGATCAGACCCCTACACACAAACACATATTACTCTAGGTTCTATATCTGTAGGTTCTATATCTGTAGGTCTTCTAACAGCTTCTATATCTCTAGGTCTACCTGCTAGAAACTCGGAGCACAGATGTCAGGGTATCCTCTTCAAAGGTCAAAAGGTCGAAGGGGAAAGCTGCTCCCACCTGGAACACATACACATCGGATATCACGCAACACACATATACACAAGTGTAAACCTAAGCAGGTACGCATGGCCCCGCCCCCTACCTCTCCGTAGAGACTCTTCAGCCCTGTAGTGATCAGGTGTTTCAACTGAACCGCTGTTAGTTTAGTCTGGGGATCTTCAAGAACACTACACACACACACACACACATTATCTACATGAAAATAATTGGCATCTAACCGGAGTGCAAATGTTACAGTAATGTGCCTGGTATAAGGTATAAAAACAGGTATAAAATAACTTATGGAGTAGGTATGAGATATGTGCAGAATTATATATATATCTATACATTATATAGATATATATATATAAATGTAAATACTAGGTGCAGTACTAGGGGCCGTACTAGGGACTAGGTGCCGTACTAGGGGTACTCACAGGGACACCTTCATGTACTGGTACTCAGCGTTCTTGACCACAACGCGCTGGAAGACAGGCGGCTGCGTCCCATCTTCTGGGCGACACGTTATTAAGAATATCAATAAAACAAAGTATTCTCCTTCCAATACTTTGGTTATACCTTCCCAGGCACACATATGTTGTATACTTTACTAACTGGAGAAGTTTTAATTTCATTTTAATCATGTTTGTATTAGTATTTGAATACAGTATATACATTTACTTATAGGTTAACCTATGTTTACACACTATACTTATATTCTATACTATACTAAAACGAATTTCCAATATCTTCAGGACTGAAAACATATACATATATACAAACATATATATATATATTCCAACTGAACGACTACACAACATGAAGGTTAAAATATATTTTAAAGAACAGATAGTTAATACTCACCAACGGCTGGAGACACTTCAAACATGACACTGTTGTCCTGTCTTGTCAATGTATTTATATTACAATTTGACGTATTATAATAATAATAATATATGATAATGTAATATATTAACCTTTCACTTCTCAACTCAACATTCGGAAAAGCGTGTCCCGAGAGCCGCGCGTGCGCAGTTTCAATATCAACAAGCAGACCGGAAGAAGAGGGAAGTCCGTTTCAAAATAAAAGATCGGCACCCCGTATCATTTATATTACATTTATTTTAAAACATTTGTACAAAAAACGTAATATCTTAACACATATCATTGGAAATTGATACAACAACATATACAATAAATTATCTCTAAAGACACTAAACACAGACTCACGTTAATGCTGTATAACTCTGCTCTCCCTCGATAAAGACTCACTGAACTGTCTTCTTCTTCAAAATCATCATCATCATCACCATCACAATCATCATCATCCTCACATCATCATCACCATCATCACATCCTCATCATCATCATCTCGTTCCTCCATGTTTGAGATCATCAGGAGCGTTTCTTGGTGCTGCTGTCGGCTTCCTGTGCAGACAGGAAGTCTGTGAGGAGTTTTGCGGCCTTCCTGGGTCGGTCCAACATGACGGCGTGTCCACAGCGCTCCAACAGCGCCACCTGGCAGGTGGGATGGGCCTCCTGCAGCACGCCAGCTCCAGAAACATCAATCACCTGCAGAGAACGCCTGTGATTAAGGTACTAATAGAACTGTGATTAAGGTACTAATAGAACTGTGATTAAGGTACTAATATAACTGTGATTAAGGTACTAATATAACTGTGATTAAGGTACAAATATAACTGTGATTAAGGTACTAATAGAACTGTGATTAAGGTACAAATATAACTGTGATTAAGGTACTAATAGAACTGTGATTAAGGTACAAATATAACTGTGATTAAGGTACTAATAGAACTGTGATTAAGGTACAAATATAACTGTGATTAAGGTACAAATATAACTGTGATTAAGGTACTAATAGAACTGTGATTAAGGTACTAATAGAACTGTGATTAAGGTACAAATATAACTGTGATTAAGGTACTAATAGAACTGTGATTAAGGTACTAATAGAACTGTGATTAAGGTACTAATATAACTGTGATTAAGGTACTAATAGAACTGTGATTAAGGTACTAATTGAACTGTGATTAAGGTACAAATAGAACTGTGATTAAGGTACTAATAGAACTGTGATTAAGGTACTAATTGAACTGTGATTAAGGTACAAATATAACTGTGATTAAGGTACTAATATAACTGTGATTAAGGTACTAATTGAACTGTGATTAAGGTACTAATATAACTGTGATTAAGGTACAAATATAACTGTGATTAAGGTACTAATTGAACTGTGATTAAGGTACTGATAGAACTCTGATTAAGGTACTAATAGAACTGTCATTAAGGGCTGGACTATTTTAACTGTGATTAAGGTACTGATAGAACTGTGATTAAGGGTTGTACCAATAGAACTGTGATTAAGGTACTAATATAACTGTGATTAAGGTACTAATATAACTGTGATTAAGGGTTATACTTATATAACTGTGATTAAGGGTTATACTTATTGAACTGTGATTAAGGGTTGTGATTAAGGACTGTATAATGTGAGGTATTGATTAAGACTGTATAATACATATGATGTATTGACCTGGTCTTCCTGCCCCCAGATGACCAGTAGGGGCGCTGTGATGAGATGAAGTCTCTCCTGCAGGGAGCTGACCGACACATCGGAGGTGATCTCTAGTAACACTAGAAACACACAAGAAGTACTATTACTACAGTACTATATAAACACAACATCGTACTACTATATAGATATACAGACTTTAGTACCTTGAGAGTAGAAGTCATTGTTAGGAAGTCTGGAGGCTACCAAGCCCTTCAGGATCTGAACACACACACACACACACACACACACACACACACACACACACACACACACACACACACACACACACACACACACACACACACACACACACACACACACACACACACACACACACACACACACACACACACACACACACACACACACACACACACACACACACACATTAATTAGTATTTATGCTAATATGTTTTACTTTAAAAACACATCAGATTGTGACGGACAGACAGACAGACAAGCAGACAGACACCACGTTACCACACCTGTTTGGTACCCCTAACACAGGTAGAAGAGGCGGGGCCTATTGCTCACCTGTCTGGGTACACTTAGGTTGCTATGACAACAGAGTGTCAGCATGTCCCCCATCTGCTGGACAGTTGAGGGGATGAGAGGGACATCCTGCATCCTCATCTCCCCTTTCTCCTTCATGTCTTTCAGGAGACGCACAAACCGGGAGTCCTTTGGTACCACCAGCCCTGGACAAGTTATATTATAGTATAGTAGTACTACGTTAGTACTATAGCAATAGTATATAATACTACAGTAGTACTGTGGTATTATAATAGTAATGTAATATTACATGAGTACTGTAGAATTAGAGTAGTATTGTGGTACTTTGTTGTACGTGTAGTATTAGTACGATGGTACTGTGAGGGGGTACCTGTAGTATTAGTACTATAGTCCTGTGAGGTGGTACCTGTAGTATTAGTACTATAGTCCTGTGAGGTGATACCTGTAGTATTAGTACTATAGTACTGTGAGGTGGTACCTGTAGTATTAGTACTACAGTACTGTGAGCTGGTACCTGTAGTATTAGTACTATAGTCCTGTGAGGTGGTACCTGTAGTATTAGTACTAAATTACTGTGAGGTGGTACCTGTAGTATTAGTACTATAGTCCTGTGAGGTGATACCTGTAGTATTAGTACTATAGTCCTGTGAGGTGGTACCTGTAGTATTAGTACTAAATTACTGTGAGGTGGTACCTGTAGTATTAGTACTATAGTCCTGTGAGGTGGTACCTGTAGTATTAGTACTATAGTCCTGTGAGGTGGTACCTGTAGTATTAGTACTAAATTACTGTGAGGTGGTACCTGTAGTATTAGTACTATAGTCCTGTGAGGTGATACCTGTAGTATTAGTACTATAGTACTGTGAGGTGGTACCAGTAGTATTAGTACTACAGTACTGTGAGCTGGTACCTGTAGTATTAGTACTACAGTACTGTGAGCTGGTACCAGTAGTATTAGTACTACAGTACTGTGAGCTGGTACCTGTAGTATTAGTACTACAGTACTGTGAGCTGGTACCTGCAGGGCAGATGAGCGTGAGTCCGGCCAGGTGCTGGGGGTGCTG
>CM051002.1:20047521-20197521 GCA_027704905.1 Muraenolepis orangiensis | reverse complement strand
ATAATATATATCAAATACATAAAATAATATAATGCACTATTTCAAGTGTCTCCATCTTGTAGTGTTACTATATGGGCTAGCATGGTTCTAGAGGGTCCACACATTAGCTATTGGTTCACTGTAAAGTCTGTTTGATTATTCTGGTCTCGCTGGGCTCCTTTTCGGAATCCCTCCTACTCCTTAGGCTTTAGGGCACGAGGGAACATGTGAACCCAGCCCAGGATGGACGGCCCTCTTCAGCACACCACTGGTACTGCACCCAAGCGTTAGAAATAAAAAATATCGATACTGTTTATATATATAATAAATAACAGGGTGTATCTAGATGCTTACAGAGTATATCTAGGAGGTTCCAACAGGGTGTATCTAGGTTCTAACAGGGTGTATCTAGGTTCTAACAGGGTGTATCCAAGTTCTAACAGAGTATATCTAGGTGCTAACAGAGTATATCATGGATGTTCTAACAGAATGTATCTAGGTTCTAACAGAGTGTATCTAGGGGTTCTAACAGAGTGTATCTAGGTTCTAACATAGTGTATCTAGGGGTTCTAACAGAGTGTATCTACATTCTAACAGAGTGTATCTAGGTTCTAACAGAGTATATCTTGGAGGTTCTAACAGGGTGTATCTAGGATCGAACAGAGAGTATCTAGGTTCTAACAGGGTGTATCTAGGTTCGAACAGGGTGTATCTAGGTTCTAACAGGGTGTATCTTGGTTCTAACAGGGTGTATCTAGGGGTTCTAACAGGATGTATCTAGGTTCTAACAGAGTGTATCTAGGTTCTAACAGAGTGTATCTAGGTTCTAACAGTGTATCTAGGTTCTAACAGAGAGTATCTAAGTTCTAACAGAGTGTATCTAGGTTCTAACAGAGTATATCTAGGTTCTAACAGAGAGTATCTAAGTTCTAACAGAGAGTATCTAGGTTCTAACAGAGTGTATCTAGGTTCTAACAGAGTGTATCTAGGTTCTAACAGAGTATATCTAGGTTCTAACAGAGAGTATCTATGTTCTAACAGAGAGTATCTAGGTTCTAACAGGGTGTATCTAGGTTCTAACAGAGTGTATCTAAGTTCTAACAGAGAGTATCTAGGTTCTAACAGAGTGTATCTAGGTTCTAACAGAGTGTATCTAGGGGTTCTAACAGAGTGTATCTAGGGGTTCTAACAGAGTGCATCTAGGGGTTCCAACAGGGGGGTTCAAGGTTCTAACAGGAACAGGGCATGTCCAGGTCGGTTCCACAGCGCCAGCAGCAGTAGTGGTGGTGATGAAAGGTCTGGCCGTCTGAACCGGTCCGGAAGGACGGACAGACGATCAGCTGCAGGAGACCAGAGACTAGTCAGTGTGTGTGTGTGTATATATTGTGTGTGTATTGTGTGTGTGGTGTGTGTGTGTATAATGTGTCTGTGCGCTCCGTGTATGTGTGTGTGTACAGTGTGTGTGTGTGTGTGTATGTACCTCATCACAGCCAGAGCAGCGCGGCCATCTTGTCTGACAGTAGTGTCTCCCACAGAGTAGCCTCTGATTGCTCCAGAAGTAGACTAGGTCCACCAGGTCCTGGTCGCACTCGGAGCACCGGAAGCAGGTCGGGTGCCACCGGTTGCTACGGTAACCGGCACGCTCGGCAAACACTGCCGGGCTGTCGGCTGCCACCCCCTCACAACACCTGGAGCACACCTGGACAGGTTAGACCAGGTAGAGGGCTTAGACCAGGTAGAGAGTTAGACCAGGTAGAGGGCTTAGACCAGTTAGAGGGTTAGACCAGCTAGGGGGCTTAGACCAGTTAGAGGGTTAGACCAGGTAGAGGGCTTAGACCAGGTAGAGGCCTTAGACCAGGGAGAGGGGCTTATACCAGGTTAGACCAGGTAGAGGGGCTTAGACCAGGTTAGACCCGGTATAGAGTTTGACCAGGTAAACCAGGTAGAGGGCTAAGAACATGTAGACTAGTTAGACCAGGTAGAAGGACTTGGTTTAGATTAGGTTGGAGATGGTTAGTTTAGGTGTTAGATGGTTAGACCAGGTAGAGTGTTTGACCAGGTAGACCAGGTAGAGGGCCTTGACCAGGTAGAGGGTTAGACCAGGTAGAGGGCTTAGACCAGTTAGAGGGTTAGACCAGGTAGAGAGTTAGACCAGGTAGAGGGCTTAGACCAGTTAGAGGGTTAGACCAGGTAGAGGGCTTAGACCAGTTAGAGGGTTAGATCAGGTAGAGTGGCTTAAACCAGGTAGGGGGCTTAGACTAGTTAGAGGGTTAGACCAGGTAGAGGGTTCGACCAGGTAGAGGGACCAGGTAGAGATGGTACGTCACTCCCTGCTACGGTACGTCACTCCCCGCTACGGTACGTCACTCCCTGCTACGTCACTCCCCACTACGTTACGTCACTCCCTGCTACGGTACGTCACTCCCTGCTACGTCACTCCCCACTACGTTACGTCACTCCCCGTTACGGTACGTCACTCCCCGCTACGGTACGTCACTCCCCGCTACGGTACGTCACTCCCCGCTACGGTACGTCACTCCCCTCTACGGTACGTCACTCCCCACTACGGTACGTCACTCCCCAGTTACTGGGTTAGAGTTGGTTGGTTACTAGGTTAGAGATGGTTAGTTTAGGTGTTAAGTTAGAGATGGTTAGGCACTAGGTTAGAGATGGTTAGTTCAGGTGTTAGGTTAGAGATGGTTAGTTCAGGTGTTAGGTTAGAGATGGTTAGTTACTAGGATAGAGATGGTTAGTTACTAGGTTAGAGATGGTTAGTCAGGTGTTAGGTTAGAGATGGTTAGTTCAGGTGTTAGGTTAGAGATGGTTAGTTACTAGGTTAGAGATGGTTAGTTTAGGTGTTAGGTTAGAGATGGTTAGTTACTAGGTTAGAGATGTTTAGTTACTAGGTTAGAGATGGTTAGTTCAGGTGTTAGGTTAGAGATGGTTAGTTACAAGGTTAGAGATGGTTAGTTCAGGTGTTAGGTTAGAGATAGTTAGTTCAGATTTTACGTTAGAGATGGTTAGTTACTAGGTTAGAGATGGTTAGTTCAGGTGTTATGTTAGAGATGGTTAGTTACTAGGTTAGAGATGTTTAGTTCAGGTGTTACGTTAGAGATGGTTAGTTCAGGTGTTAGGTTAGAGATGGTTAGTTCAGGTGTTAGGTTAGAGATGGTTAGTTCAGATGTTAGGTTAGAGATGGTTAGTTTAGGTGTTAGGTTAGAGATGGTTAGTTTAGGTGTTAGGTTAGTGATGGTTAGTTACTAGGTTAGAGATGGTTAGTTACTAGGTTAGAGATGGTTAGTTCAGGACTTACATGTTGAGTCTTTTCATCCGTGCTATCGGTGGCCCCCTGGTCCTTGGCCTCTCTTGCCCTTCGCTGATTGGCTGCTTCCATAAGAGCCCCGCCCTCTCCAGCCAAGGCCACCTCCCCCACCCCCAGCACTTCCTGTTTGTAGCTCCTGACAAACAGCAGCATGGAGGAGATCTGGAGGAGAACATCTGGATCACAACCAGACTCAGAGAACAGATCTCCAACAACTCAGTGCGTTCTGATTGGTTAAGCCTTCATCACATATGATTATCTGATTGGCCGTCAGGAGCAAACTGTCCCCTGATTTAACCACACACACACACACACATACACACACACACATACACACACATACACACACACACACACCTCCTGCTCAGATAGGAGGCCGTGGCAAAGCATGGGGTCCACGTCGTGGGGGGGTAGCTGCTCCTGGAGGCGCCTTCTGCGGGCAAGGGAGCCCTCCTCCCCCCACACTGCAGCTCCTCCTTCAGGGAGCAAAGACATGTACTGGAGCGCCTGGAGGAGAGAGGAGAGAGGAGAGGAGAGGAGGAGAGAGGCGAGAGGAGAGAGAGGAGAGAGGAGGAGAGAGGAGAAGAGAGGCGAGAGGAGAGAGAGGAGAGAGGAGGAGAGAGGAGAAGGGAGAGAGGAGAAGAGAGGAGGAGAGAGGAGAGAGGAGGAGAGAGGAGAGGGGAGAGAGGAGAAGAGAGGAGAGAGAAGAGAGGAGGAGAGAGGAGAGAGGAGAGAGGAGGAGAGAGGAGAGGGGAGAGAGGAGAAGAGAGGAGGAGAGAGGAGAGAGGAGGAGAGAGGAGAGGAGAGAAGAGAGGAGGAGAGAGGAGAGAGGAGAGAGGAGGAGAGAGGAGAGGGGAGAGGAGAGAGAGGACAAGATGTTTAATGTTCATGCTTGCCTGTGTATGTTTGTGTGTGTGTGTGTGTGTGTGTGTGTGTGTGTGTGTGTGTGTGTGTGTGTGTGTGTGTGTGTGTGTGTGTGTGTGTGTGTGTGTGTGTGTGTGTGTGTGTGTGTTACCAAGGTCTGGCTGACCCCAGCAGGGCACCAAGTGTAGGTGGTGGTCTCGAAGGCGGGGTCTTTGCGGGTCACGTCGGGATTGGTCACAATCATGCGGTTCCTCTTGTACACACGCAGGCCGCCGCCCCCTTTCACCTTGGTGGTCAAATGGGAGCAGGGAGAGTCAGCCAGCAGGCGTCCCATTCGCTGGTCGTCCTCCACGTCACTGACGGGGGCGTGTTCTGCAATGCTACAGCCACACCCACCACACACCTTCCTAGAGAGAGAGAGAGAGAGAGAGAGAGAGAGAGAGAGAGAGAGAGAGAGAGAGAGAGAGAGAGAGAGAGAGAGAGAGAGAGAGAGAGAGAGAGAGAGAGAGAGAGAGAGAGAGAGAGAGAGAGAGAGAGAGAGAGAATATTAACAGAATATTTTCACTAAAGAAGCTGCTGTTAGACAGACATGGACACAGGTGTGTGTGTGTGTGTGTGTGTGTGTGTGTGTATATGTGTGACATAGAAACAGGTGGTCTTGGTGGTACCTCCAGAGGTGTTTCTGGTATCCATGGCAACTCTGTTTACATTTCAGACATCCCTCTCCTCCGGACGGCTCCCCACTCTAGGAGAAGGAGAACACAATCAATACACCTCCTCTCCTCTCCTCTCCTCTCTTCTCCTCTCCACTCCTGTTACAAGTTATATATAAATATATCGGCAGGTGTTATGTGGTTTAACAGAGAGAGAGAGAGAGAGAGAGAGAGAGAGAGAGAGAGAGAGAGAGAGAGAGAGAGAGAGAGAGAGAGAGAGAGAGAGAGGCAGAGACAAAGTCATGTCATTGTCATGTCATTACAGGATCAAATGCGATCAAAATATTCCTGTTGACAGAGAGACAATAAAAGCAACTGCAGTGTGTGTGTGTGTGTGTGTGTGTGTGTGTGTGTGTGGTGTGTGTGTGTGTGTGTGTGTGTGTGTGTGTGTGTGTGTGTGACAGGTGATGTTATTCTCGTTTCTCCATGCAGATGAGTGCCAACACTCAAACACTAATTTAAACAACCTGTGGATACCCTGGTCACTTGTCACTAGCAAGTTAGTAGAAACTAGTCAGTAGAAACTAGTCATTAATCCCTAGTCACTAGTCAGTAGCAACAAGTGAGCAGAAACTACTCAATAATCATTATTCACTAGTAACTATTCAGTAGTATCACCAGTCAGTAGTAACTAGCCAGTATCAGTCACTAGTCAGTAGTAACTAGTCAGTAGCAATTTGTCAGTAGTAATTTGTCAGTAGAAACTTGTCAGTAGTTAACCTGTCAGTGGTAACTAGTCAGTAGTCAGTGGTAACTAGTCAGAGGAAACAAGTCAGAAGTGACTAGTCAGTGGTAACTAGTTTAACTCGATTTATTACCTTCTGGTTTCCGCTCATTTCTCTTCAGGTTCCTCCAGATGTTTTGGGTGGCCTCAGCTAGGTTCTCAACTATTTTCTCTCGGCACTTCTTGTCGCCAGGAAACCATGAGATATGCAGCAATAAAAGTACCTCTAAACACAAAAAGACTGATCTGAGTATAAAAGAAGCTCCCTCTCTCTTTCTCCCCCTCACACTCTCTCTCTCTCTCTCTGAAAATACAGCTGCCCAGGTAGAGAGAGAGAGAGAGAGAGAGAGAGAGAGAGAGAGAGAGAGAGAGAGAGAGAGAGAGAGAGAGAGAGAGAGAGAGAGAGAGAGAGAGAGAGAGAGAGAGAGAGAGAGAGAGAGAGAGAGAGAGAGAGAGAGAGAGAGAGAGAGGAGAGAGAGAGAGAGAGAGAGAGAGAGAGAGAGAGAGAGAGAGAGAGAGAGAGAGAGAGAGAGAGAGAGAGAGAGAGAGAGAGAGAGAGAGAGAGAGATTTGATTCCTTTTCTGTTTTCCAGCCAATCTGAGCCCCTGATAATTCCTGGCCAATAGGAAGGAGGCAGCAGGGCCCTCCCATTGTAAGTCCCTGGTGGCCCCCAGACGCCATGACATCACCTCCTATCAGCCCACAGGAATGCACACACACATACATACACACAATTTTGATTAGAAGAGTGGTGTGTTTAAATATACATACAGAGCTGTGCTCTCATTCATACACACTCCTCACCATCATTCACTCATTAATACACACTCCTCACCATCATTTAGTCATTCATACACACTCCTCACCATCATTTAGTCATTCATACACACTCCTCACCATCAATCACTCATTAATACATTAAACTATTTGATATTGTTTGGAGACTCTGTTGACTTAAGACTTTGTCACATACTGTTGAGCCAGTTGTGACAACATATACATATATATATACATACATATATATATACATTTAAATTATTGTTTATATAAATATATATATTAAATATTTTAATAAATATTTCTGTATATAATTTATTGATCTATATATATATTATATACACAGTATTTATAAAATACTTAGAAATATATATATTTCATATTAAATATATACATTTTTATGTGTGAATATGAGAATACTACTGCCTTGCTCTGTACAGAGGATCCAGAACATTCCTCCAGATGTGACATCACGGTATGAGTAACCCATGACTCAAGTGAGGGACGATAGAGGAGATGACAGCAGCACCCCCTGCTGGCAGCTTCCAGGTTTGAGGAAATAAACAACACTTCTCTTCATGTTTTTATATTAATCTGATTTTTTTTTAAAACACACTGATTCATACCTTCATGCCCACATTATGATCATAGATAATATACAACTCTTTAGTATACTAGTACGTTAAAGTATGATCATATACTCATACTACTACTACATACTATAGTACTACAGTATACTATATTGTATATTATATTATCAGTACCTAGAATACTATTATATAGTATATTATATCATTATCAGAATTACAGTATACTTCAAAATAGAACATTATATAACCAAGTCCCAGCGGTTGGAGGGCCTTGTCCAATCAGAACAGACCAGGACAGCTGCTAACGCTCCGTTTAGCTGTTCTTCAATCCCAGTGTCCTTCATAACCGTCTGGTTCAGCAGTAACACTTTGACATTCAGTTGTGGACATTCTGGGTCACCCCAAGTCTTGTAGCTGGTCCAGGTCCAGGAGGTCCGGGTCCAGGTCTACATGATGATGCGTGGTTCTGCTACAGAGTCTGTGATTGATTTATGTGGCAGGACGTTGGCTCCATTCAGGTAGAGTTCATCGTTCACGATCACGTCCTCCCCCAGAACCGTAACGTTCTCCATACGCACCTACGACAGAATATTATTAACATTAGGATTAATATATAACGTTCTCCATACGCACCTACGACAGAATATTATTAACATTAGGATTAATATATAACGTTCTCCATACGCACCTACGACAGAATATTATTAACATTAGGATTAATATATAACGTTCTCCATACGCACCTACGACAGAATATTATTAACATTAGGATTAATATATAACGTTCTCCATACGCGCCTACGACAGAATATTATTAACATTAGGATTAATATATAACGTTCTCCATACGCACCTACGACAGAATATTATTAACATTAGGATTAATATATAACGTTCTCCATACGCACCTACGACAGAATATTATTAACATTAGGATTAATATATAACGTTCTCCATACGCGCCTACGACAGAATATTATTAACATTAGGATTAATATATAACGTTCTCCATACACAAGTACGACACAATATTCATATCAATATATATTTATTAATATATATGTACTAATTAATATTTTTTTTTAAACAATAAATAAAAAATATATATCTATATCAATATATATATAAGTTTAGGAGGTTCTGCATGGAGCTCACCCATTGGCCGACGGAGCAGCTCCAGCCCACGATGCAGCTGTCCAACCAGGAGTGAGAACGCAGTCGGGCGCCCTTGAGCACCGTGCAGCGCTTCACCCTCACCCCGTCCTCCACCACCACCCCCGCACCCAGGGTCACGTTAGGACCTATAGAACAGTTCTTACCGATACGGGCTGACGGGTCCTGGGGGGGGGGGGAGACAGACAGACAAACAGAGAGACAGACAGACAAACAGAGAGAGACAGACAGACAAACAGAGAGAGACAGACAACAGACAAACAGAGAGAGACAGACAGACAGACACACAGAGAGAGACAGACAGACAAACAGAGAGACAGACAGACATACAAACAGAGACAGACATACAAACAGAGAGACAGACAGACCGAGACAAACAGAGAGACAGACAGACAAACAGAGAGAGACAGACATACAGACAAACAGAGAGAGACAGACAGACAGACAAACAGAGAGAGACAGACATACAGACACAGAGAAAGACAGACAGACAGACAGTTGTTAGTTGTCTGTGCAGCGCTACAACAGCTAGGTAGTAACCTACCCTAGTTTAGTTAACTAAACTAGTAACTAAGGTAAACTCAACTAGGTAACTAAACTAGTTCACTTCACTAAAATTAGTGAAAGTAGGGCTGTCTTGTAACGGTACAACCCTTTCTCTTTCAAACCAGGACGTTTCCTTTAAACTATGACTAAACTACCCCTAGCCCCCGAATGTTTACTTTAAACTAGGACTTAACTACCACTCACACCCCGGATGTTTTGTTTAAACCAGGTGACTAAACTAGCTCTCACCACCAGGTTGTTCATTTAAACCAGGTGACTAAACTACCACTGACCACCAGGACGCTTCCTTTAAACCAGGTGACTGAACTACCACTGACCACCAGGACGTTTCCATTAAACCAGGTGACTAAACTACCACTGACCACCAGGACGCTTCCTTTAAACCAGGTGACTGAACTACCACTGACCACCAGGACGCTTCCTTTAAACCAGGTGACTAAACTACCACTCACCACCAGGACGTTTCCTAGGAAACCAGGGCCTGTGCAGAGGAGGTCCGGAGCATGTTGCCGTAGCGACTGCAGGTACATACACATCCCAATCAGGAAGTCTTTTGGCTGTCCGATGTCCATCCAGAACCCTACACACACACACACACACACACACACACACACACACACACACACACACACACACACACACACACACACACACACACACACACACACACACACACACACACACACACACACACACACACACACACACACACACACACACACACACACACACACACACACACACACACACACACACACACACACACACACACATTACTACTCTAACTGTAACTAGCATTATGCTCATGCTAGTAGTAGTTGCATTAGCAGCAGTAGTAGCACTAGCAACACTAGTAGCAATAGTACCGCTAGTTAAAGGTCGCAGACACTATCCCACTTACGTCTGGCGGGTTGGCCGGCTGTACGAACCAGAGCACACAGTTCAACATGTTACCATAGCGGCATGGTACTGGTGTAGGTGGAGGAGGAGGTGTGGTTAGAGGTGTACATAGAGGTGTAGGTATAATTAGAAATGTAGTTACAGGTGTAGGTGTAGTTAGAGGTGGAGTTAGAGGTGTAGAGGGTGTATGTGTAGTTAGAGGTGAAGATGTAGTTAGAGGTGTAGGTGGTCTAGGTGTAGTTAGGTGTAGGTGTGGTGTAGTTAGAGGTAGAGGGGGTCTAGGTGTAGTTAGAGGTGTAGTTACCCTGCAGCTCCATAGCGTACAGCTGGCCCTCTTCAGCCATCACCGGGAAAATCTCCTTCTCTATGGAGGTCGGCCTCAACTACAAAATACAAGACACCTCCACCTGTCAGACACACACCTTTAACTTTCGGAAATAACTCTTAACCTGTCTGACCTAAACACCTTTACCGGTTTGAAGATACACACCTTCACCTGACACACCAACTGATACACCAGTCTGAGATAAGAACCTTCACCCGTCTGAAGATACCTTCCTACCTGGATGCGCGGCAGCATGCTGGGGTTAAAGATGTACATTCCAGCGTTGATCTTGTTGGAGACGAAGACCTGGGGCTTCTCCACGAAGCGCTGGATCCTGCCGCCCTCCGCCTCGAACACCACCACCCCGTACTTGGAGGGTTCCTCCACCCTGGTCACCTGCACCCACACAGGAACCCTTCAGTGTTTGATCTGAGGCGAATTACAACAGACAGCCGCTGCTCATCCGTCGGTTCCCTCACCACGATGGTGCCCTGGTTGCCATGGTTACGGTGGAACTGCAGCATCTCTTTGAAGGGGAAGTCACAGATTACGTCTGAGTTGAGGACGAAGAAGGGCTCCTCATCCTCAGTCAGGAGGTCTCTGGCCAGCGCTAGAGGACCCGCTGGACACACAGAAACACACACAGAAACACACACACTTTAGGGTCCCCAGAGGAAATCACTTTTCACAGTCACTACCTCACAGTCACTACCTCAGTCACTACCTCACAGTCACTACCTCACAGTCACTACCTCACAGTCACTACCTCAGTCACTACCTCACAGTCACTACCTCACAGTCACTACCTGCAACCACGTTTATCCATCCTAGCAGTCAGAATACTAGAAGAACAGGAGAACAGAGGGTTCTCTACTGAAGGAGAACAGTTTGCTACTAAAAGGAGAACAGTTCTCTACTGAAGGAGGATGTTTGGTTCCAGGAGTTAATCTTCCTTATGAACTTTAAAACCTTGCCATGAAGTGTGTGGATAAGAAGAGAAGTGGGTGAGGTGAAGAGGAAGATGTCTCACCTGTTCCCAGAGGTTCCTTCTCATGAGACAGAGAGATACGGATCCCCAGCTGAGGAACAAACCATTAACACAAGTTATTGATTTAACAACGATCGACAGCAGAGGTGGACCAGGAAACTATTTTATGAAACTATTAACACTAGTTCTTGATTTAACACCCAGGGACAGTAGAGGCAAGGCCCAGGAAACGGTTTTATGAAGAAGAGTCTGGTAGGTTAGTGTTTTGGTAGGGTGGTGTAGGTACCCTCTTTTCCTGGATGATCATCTCCTTCTCCAGCAGCTCTGACATGTAACTGACTGCTAAAACCACATGGTCCACCCCAGCCTAGAGAGAGAGGGAGAGAAAGAGGAGGTACTGTTACCTGTACTAGAGACAGTATTACTGCAGTACCGTTACCTGTACTAGAGAGTTCTGTATTACTGTAGTATTGTTAACGGTATTAGAGAGTATAACTGCAGTATTGTTACCTGTACTAGAGTATTACTGCAATACTGTTACCTGTCGAGAGTATTACTGTTACCTGTATTGCAGTTGTACTGTTGGCTGTACTAGAGTAGTACTGTTACCTGTACTAGAGTAGTCCTGTTACCTGTACTAGAGTAGTCCCGTTACCTGTACTACAGTAGTCCTGTTACCTGTACTACAGTAGTCCTGTTACCTGTATACTAGAGTAGTCCTGTTACCTGTACTAGAGTAGTCCCGTTATCTGTACTACAGTAGTCCCGTTACCTGTACTAGAGTAGTCCTGTTACCTGTACTAGAGTAGTCCCGTTACCTGTACTAGAGTAGTCCCGTTACCTGTACTAGAGTAGTCCTGTTACCTGTACTAGAGTAGTCCTGTTACCTGTACTACAGTAGTCCCGTTACCTGTACTACAGTAGTCCCGTTACCGGTGTACTAGAGTAGTCCCGTTACCTGTACTAGAGTAGTCCCGTTACCGGTGTACTAGAGTAGTCCCGTTACCTGTACTACAGTAGTCCCGTTACCTGTACTACAGTAGTCCCGTTACCGGTGTACTAGAGTAGTCCTGTTACCTGTACTAGAGTAGTCCTGTTACCTGTACTACAGTAGTCCCGTTACCTGTACTAGAGTAGTCCTGTTACCTTTACAAGGGCCTCCACCTGGTGCAGTAGTGTGGGTTTGTTACAGAACTCCACCATAGGTTTGGGGACGCTCAGGGTGAGCGGACGGAGACGTGTTCCATAACCTCCAACCAAGATAAGGGCCTTCATGCTTCTGCTGCGCGCGCGCACACACACACACACACACACACACACACAGTTATATTCCAACTCGATAATTGATTGTCCTCTATGATAAGGTATACAAGTGTTGTTCAAGGGTACAAGGGTTGTTCTCCAACACCTTTCAAGAATGTTAATGTTGTTAATAACGTCATAAGATGATAATAACAATATGTACCGAACCACTACTAACTAAACCAGCCACATACACACACACACAGTACTAACACACTACTAACCAACTACTAACTACTAACTAAACACACTGTGGATACCCAGGGCTCATTGACGTGTAGTCGAGCCGGTAAAGACCCCAAGTTACCGAGAAAGCCCTCCAATTTAGACTGGATAACAAGCCCCAACTTACCGGGAACCCCTCGAGTTAAGATAAGGAGCAGACGGTAGTTTATAGTTTAATAACGAGTTGGTCACTTGATAACCCAAACAACTGGTTTACCAACCAGGAGCTGTCCCCGGGAGCCACCTGCAACTGAAACTAAACACATGTGTCACAGGGGGGGGGGGGCATACGTAACATGTAAAGAAAGAACACGTTCAATACAGAAAATAACACAAATAGCATACATATAAATGCTTTATACATTTATGTAATTCGTTTATTTAGTTTAAGACGTTTGACTGGCGGTGCTACCATACTATATATAACATTGTGTCTTTCGTGCACCCCTTTAAAACAGAACAGAATGGTACATGCGGGAGTTCCGCCTCGTCAGCCTCGCGGACCAATCAGAGGAAAACAACGTGGCGATAAGGCGACAGAGCCAACAGAGCCCCGCCCCGGAGATTGGAGAAGCTCTCTTGATTGATTCTGGCACAACGAGGGTTGCTACCTGGAGAAGGAAGAACGGTGGAAGACAGACGGAATGGACCCTTGCCGGGCTGGAGAGGAGGATATGGAAAGTGCATCTGAAGGAGATGGACGATGGAATGAAGTAAGGAAGAAGAAGTCAAGAAAGAAAATAGACATGTCAAGTGACAGTCTCAGTGAAGCTGATTCACAGAATGAATTGAAGAAAGTAAAGAAAAGGATTGAGAATGAAGAGTGGAAAGTGATTGTGGAGTTTGGTGAGCAATCCGCGGCTAAGCTACATCCAGTGGCCCTGACAAAAGCAATTCACAAGGAAATTGGAGCAATAAAGCAAGCAAGATTTCTGAGCAAAGGACGGATGTTGGTAGAAATGATGAATGCAAAACAACAGGAAAAGTTACTGAAAATGAAGTCCTTGAATGAAGTTCGAATTAAATGCCATGTTCCTGGAGCAAATCGAAAAATACTTGGAGTGATCAGTGGAGTTCCGATAGAAATCAGCATGGAAGAACTCAAGAAAGAAATTAAAGGGAGGAAAGTGTCTGTAGTTAAGCGTCTTCCTACTAGGTATCAGGGTAAGCTAGTGGATAGTTTGTCTGTTCTTCTTCAGTTTGAAGAAACAATTCAGCAGAAGATAATGATTGGGTGCATGAGCTATCTAGTAAGGGAATTCGTCCCTAAACCTCTGCGGTGCTTTAAATGCCAAAGGTTTGGGCATGTGGCAGACAAGTGCAAAGCAACTAAGCCTAGGTGTCCAAAATGTGCGGGGGTGAAATGTTGTAACTGTGGGGGGGAACATAGTGCTGCGTATCAGGGCTGTGAAGTGCAGAAAAAGGCCAAGGAGGTGCAGAGATACAAAGTGCAAAACAAAGTCTCATATGCTGAAGCAACAGAAAAGGTTTCATTAAACATAGCTAGGAAAGGTAAGCTCCACAAAGTGTTCACATAAGTGTGTGATAGAAGAGGATGCACTGATTGTTAATAAGTACACATTTGTGGCCTTTATTGGAAAAGTGGTGAATGTTGCTTTGCAACAAGCAAAAAAGAGGTCAAGACTGAAAACAATAGTGGAAGCAGCAGGTGAATTTTTGGGGATAAAGGATATAACCGTTGAAATGATACATGATATGCTAGCCCCCAATTAGGTTAGTCCATTTGGGAATTGTTGTTCAATTTGTGTGGGTTCCAGCGCATGTGGGTATTAGAGGGAATGAGGTAGTGGATCAACTGGCAAAATGTGGTTTGAAAGCAAATCAGATGGATATGATGGTACCCATCAGTAGAGCAGAAATCAAATCTGTTACAAAAGTTGTCATCAAGCAACAATGGCAAAAGTTATGGGACAGTAGCACCAAAGGACGACATTTATACCAGATACAAAGGGAAGTAGGAACGGAAAGCACTTGGGGGAGTAGTAGAAGAGAACAGAGCATTATCAGCAGGATAAAAATGGGTCACTCTGGTCTAAACTCATCACTGCATCTGATTGGAAAACATCCAAATGGCAATTGTGACGGTTGCCAACAATCAGAGACAATACATCATGTATTTTTTAGCTGCCCGGAATATTCAAGGCAAAGGCTCATTCTGAAAACTGCACTGGAACAACATAACATCAAGGACATGGATTTCAAGGCAATATTCGCAAGTAACTCAAGAAATTAAATAAACAAGCTGAACCTCAAGTTTCTCAAAAACACTGGTCTGAGGATTTAACATGAACATTAAATAAATCAACAGCAGGTGGCGATATATGCTCCAAGTGGAAGCGATTCGCCATTAAACCAAAGAAGAAGAAGAAGAGCCCCGCCCCCCGAGGAACATCAACACAGCCCAATACAGTATTAACAACATAGCTACACCATTTAAATACATGGATTAGCTCTAAGTTCACCTAAAAACATAACATGGTTCAAACTTCCTTCACCTACTTCCTTAACATACATTTGATTTACTATCTTTAAACGTCCTTGTTTGAAGATGAATGTTGCTTTAAACTCCATCCATCCGTCCATCTTCTCCCGCTTATCCGTAATCGGGTCGCGGAGGTAGCAGCTTTAGCAGGGGACTCCAAACTTCCTTCTCCCTGGCAACATCGACTAGCTCTGACTGGGGGATCCCGAGGCGTTCCCAGGCCAGTGTGGAGATGTAATCACCCCACCTGTACCTCGGTCTGCCCCGTGGTCTCTTCCCACCTGTACCTCTGTCTGCCCCGTGGTCTCTTCCCACCTGTACCTCGGTCTGCCCCATGGTCTCATCCCACCTGGACCTCGGTCTGCCCCCGTCTCTTCCCAGTTGGATGTGCCTGGTAAACCTCCCTCGGGAGGCGACCAGGAAGCATCCTTACTAGATGAACCACCTCAACTGGCTCCTTTCTACGCGAAGGAGCAGCGGCTCTACTCCGAGTCTCTCACGAGTGACTGAGCTTCTCACCCTATCCCTCAGGGAGATACCAGCCACCCTCCTGAGGAAACCCATTTTGGCCGCTTGTATTCGCGATCTCGTCCTTTCGGTCATTACCCATTGTTCATGGCCAAGGTGAGGGTAGGAACGAAGACTGATCAGTAGATTGCGAGCTTTGCCTTCTGGCTCAGCTGTCTTTTGGTTACAACGGTGCGCCAAAGTGCACCCAATACCGCTCCCGCTGCACCTATTCTGTCAATCTCACGCTCCATCCTCCCCTCACTCGAGAACAAGACCCCGAGATACTCCCTCCCTACTTGGAGTAGACAATCCACCGGTTTCCTGCTAAAAACCATGGCCTCAGATTTGGAGGTGCTGATCCTCATCCCAGCCGCTTCACATTCCGCTGAAAACCGATCCAGTGAGTGCTGAAGGTCACATACTGATGACGCAAACAGGACCACATCATCTGCAAACAGCAGCGATTCAATCCTGAGCCCACCATACTGAAACCCATTCCCCTCCATGACTACGCCTTGAAATCCTGTCCATGAAAATCACAAACAGGATGGGTGACAAAGCGCATCCCTGGCGGAGGCCAACACCCACTGGGAACAGGCCTGACTTACTACCGAGAATCCGGACACAGCTCTTGCTTTGGGAGTACAGAGATTGGATGGCCCTCAACAGTGACCCCGCACCCCATACTCCCGCAGCACCCCCAACAGTATTTCCCGAGGGACCCGATCATATGCCTTCTCCAAATCGACAAAACACATGTAGACCGGATGGGCTCTGAGGTTCGACTATCGGCCAAACCCTCCTTTCCAGCACCTTGGAGTAGACTTTCCCAGGGAGGCTGAGTAATGTGATACCCCTGTAATTGCCACACACCCTCTGGTCACCCTTTTTGAACAGGGGTACCACCACCCCCGTTTGCCACTCCTCAGGCACTGTCCCAGACTTCCACGAAATGTTGAAAAGACGTGTCATCCATGACAGCCCCTCAACACCCAGAGCCTTTAGCATTTCTGGACGGATCTCATCAACCCCTGGGGCTTTGCCACTGCGGAGATGTGTGACTACCGCAGTGACTTCCTCCAGGGAGATTGATGTTTGCCGTCCTTCATCCTCCAGCTCTGTCTCTACCATTGAGGGTGTAGTTGGGTTAAGAAGTTCCTCAGTGTTCTTTCCACCACCCGATCACCTCCTCAGTTGAGGTCAGCAATGTCCCACCCTTACTGTACACAGCTTGGATGGATCCACGCTTCCCCCTCCTGAGGCGCCGGATTGTTTGCCAGAAACGCTTTGGTGCCGACTGAAAGTCCTTCTCCATGGCTTCTCCGAATTCCTCCCACACCCGCTGCTTTGCCTCCGCTACAGCCGAGGCTGCCGTCCTCTTGGCCTGTCGATACCTCGCAACTGAGTCCGGAGTCTCACAGGCTAACATAGCCCGGAAGGCCTCCTTCTTCAGCCGGACGGCTTCCCTGACCACCTGTGTCCACCACGAAGTCCGAGGGTTGCCGCCCCTTGAGGCACCAATGACCTTGAGGCCACAGCTCTCAACCGCAGCTTCGGCAATAGAAGCTTTGAACCACTCTGGCTCAATGCCCACTCTGGCTCAATGCCCCCAGCCTCCACAGAGATGCCCGAAAAATTCTGCCGGAGGTGGGAGTTGAAGGTCTCCCGGACAGGGGCATCCACCAGACGTTCCCAGTTCACCCGCACTACACGTTTGGGCTTACCAGGTCTGTCCAGAGGCTTCCCCCGCCATCTTACCCAACTCACCACCGACAGCTCTGCCCCTCTCTTCACCCGAGTGTCCAAAACATGCGGCCTCAGGCCAGATGACACGATAACAAAATCGATCATTGACCTTCGGCCTAAGGTACTCTGGTACCATGTACACTTGAGCATCCTTATGTTTGAACATGGTGTTTGTTATGGCCAATCCATGACTAGCACAGAAATCCAATAACAAAACCCCACTCCGGTTCAGATCAGGTAGGCCATTCATCCCCAACACGCCCCTCCAAGTTTCCCCATTGTTACCCACGTGTGCGTTGAAGTCTCCCAGGAGGACTGCTTTAAACTACCATATTTAATATCAAACTTTGGCTTTACACACCTTATTTAATATAAAAATGTTGCTTAAAACTACCAATAGTTATATTAACCTCTCTAACCCTCACCTCTCCCTGCAACCCTCACCTCTCCCTCCCTCACCTCTCTCCCTCTTACCTCTCTCTCACCCTTACCTCCTACCCACACCTCTCCCTCCCTCACCTCTTTAACCCTCACATCTCCCTCACCCTTCTCCCTCCCTCAACTCTCCCTCCAACCCTCACCTCTCCCAGTCACCCCCACTTCTCTCACCCTCACCTCTCTCACCGTTACCTCCCACCCTCACCTCTTTAACCCTCACATCTCCCAACCCTTTCTCTCTCTCCCTCCCTCCCTCTCCTTCCTACCCCTCTCTCTCCTTCCCTCACGTCTTTAACCTCACATCTCCCTCCCCTCTCTCTCTCCCTCACCCTTCTCCCTCCCTCTAACCCTCACCTCTCCCAGTCACCCCCACTTCTCTCACCCTCAGCTCTCCCCCAGTAGCTCCTGTTGTTCGAGGACGTCTCAGACACTGTGCACCTCATCAAGGGTCTCAAGGACTCCGGAGTTGGAAGGTTCCGGTAACCTTGGCCGACCAGAGATGTTTAAACACGTGATCTTCCTCGTCCTGCCGTGCGTCTTTGTGTGGTCTTTACTACCTGACCGAACTGAATCTATACTCTACGTGTCTGAAATGTGTCTGCCTCGTGTCACGGTGACTCCAAGGCCTGTAGCTCCGAGAACGTCCTGAATCAGAGAGGAGCAGCCACTAGAACCTAAAACCACCTTATTATATCCCTGGAAGGTGTTTCGGGGATATAATGGTTTCGCTCGCCCTTGATGGGAGCAAGATAACTCAAACTACATTTACAATTAGATTTTGATATATGGTATTCCCATTTATGGCCCAAGGAGGAAGAACCCCATACATTTTCAGAATCATTTTTATTTTAACATTTGCCACTAGGGGGTGTTTTAAAACGCAAAAAACACATTTCAGATGTATTTCAGGAACCAATTGTCCGATTGACCTCAAGTTCAGCTCAAATGAAAGGTCTGGACCAGAGGTTGTCCCCTATCATGCTTCTCAAGATTCACACTTTTGCCACCAGTTGGAGCTTTATAACTTGATATACACCGTTTTGGTCATATCTCTGGAATTATTCGTCCGCCAAATCAAGCCCAGATGAAACCTGACCGTGTAAACCCTATTGATTTGGACTGTTTTTATTCTTACATTTGCCACTTGGGGGTGTTTTAAAAAGGTGAAAATCTGATCGACCTCACCTTAAACTCAAATGAAAGGTCTGGACCGGAGGATAGCATGGTTTCCTGCCTCAGGTTCCCAATGTTGCCACCAGGTGGAGCTTTAACGGAATAAAATGGGTGAAATCGAGGATTGGAGGCCGTTGTACCCCTAGTCGTCGCTTCCGACGGCCTAAGCCTCATTTAATGTGGAACTTCTGCTATCAATACAAGTTGTTCTGTTCTGTAGTATTCGAGGTGAGTCAAGAAAACACCCTCACAAACCGTTCTTAAATAAATGTTTTATAGATCACATTCAAAGGTGTCATAAACATGTAATATAATATTTAAAAAAATATTCATCCATGCAACAAAAATAAACAATAAACAGATACTTTGGGGTGACTATTGTATAATACTTTATATCTAAGATATTCTTTACATCTATGAGATTCTGATGATGTCACAGACCAGAGGACCAATCACAACATGTCCACTAGCATGTAAGCTCTGCAGAACCCCACTAGTCACAGTTAGCATGTTAGCTCTGCAGAACCACGCTAGTCACAGTTAGCATGTAAGCTCTGCAGAACCACACTAGCCACAGTTATGAAAGCTCTGCAGACCCCCACTAGCCACAGTTAGCATGTTAGCTTCCATTGCATTTCAATCCAGATAAGTTCAGTAAGCATGTCAGTTAGCTTTGTTTCCATGTGAGCCAGAGAAGTTAGCATGTCTGTCATCTTCTCTTTCCTTGCCATCCAGATGAGTGAGCATGTCTGTTAGCTTCTGTTGCATGGTCACCAAAAGAAGTTAGCAGGTCCGTTGCTTCTGTTGCCTTGTTATCAAGAGAAGTTAGCATGTCCGTTAGCTTCTGTTGCCTTGTCATCGAGAGAAGATAGCATGTCCGTTAGCTTCTGTTTTGTCATTAGGAGAAGTTAGCATGTCCGTTAGCTTCCGTTGCCTTGTCATCAAGAGAAGTTAGCATGTCTGTTAGCTTCTGTTGCCTTGTCATCAAGAGAAGTTAGCATGTCCGTTAGCTTCTGTTGCCTTGTCATCAAGAGAAGTTAGCATGTCCGTTAGCTTCTGTTGCCTTGTCATCCAGTAAACACATTAACATTTGTGTTAGCTTTTGTGGCTTTTTAATCAAAGACAGCGGCCCACTAGCTTTTAAACCAGAGGCCTAGCATAACTGTTCAACTTTAAACTCCGGACCTAGCCTGTTAGCTTCTAGCCAACACTAGTAGCCAACAGTGGGTTAGCTTTGTCTTTTTAAAGCAGTAGTACACTAGCACTCTGTTAGCACTTAACAGTGGTTCCTGTGAACTCTTGACTGATCGTCACGATGTGATTGGCTACTGCTGGAGCAAGCCCCACCCTTTTAGCTCTCTCAATGCTCAGTCAAGGCAATGCATTGTGGGAAGTGTCAGACAGTTGTGGCTGATTGAAGCCCCTCCCCCTTCATTTCCCATGATCTTCTCTGTTGTCCAACTGTCTCCATGGATGGTCTGTATGGGCGGGGCCAGACATCACATGTCAGCTCCGTGGGAATGTCAATGACTGTTGCTTAGCAACCGATGCTCTCTGCCAGCACATCTTCAGAATGGTGTTAGTGTTGCCAGGGAGACGACAAGGAGGATGACCATGGTCCATATTTACAGAAATGAAGAAGACCGCACAAAACTCACAGAGTGTGTGTGTGTGTGTGTGTGTGTGTGTGTGTGTGTGTGTGTGTGTGTGTGTGTGTGTGTGTGTGTGTGTGTGTGTGTGTGTGTGTGTGTGTGTGTGTGTGTGTGTGTTACGCCAGGCTGCTGTCCCCCCTCAGGTCCTCCAGGATGTGGACCAGACTCTCCAGTCCCAACACGTAGCCGCGGTCCGGCCCGTGATGCACAGCCGTGTCGCCACGGAAGCCCTGGAAGGTGGAGTGAGCGAAGTCTATCATACGCAGGTCCACCAGGGGGGGAGGGGCCTCTGGACACGGGGCGGGGGAGGGGTTTGGGGGAGGGCCGGTACAGTCTGAGGCTGTGCGGGAGACCATCGGAGGAGGAGGGGGCTGTAAGGGCATCGCTTCTATGGGTGATCTCACCCTTAGCCCTGCCCCTAACCCCGGCTCTGTTGTCATGGAGATGTCCACTGGACAGGAAGACACCTGCCGTTGGCTGAGCTCTGGAGGTTGGGGCTGGGGGCCACAGGAGCCGCTGTGTGGACCCGGAGGAGGTTGGGGTCCGGGGCCACAGTGTGGGTCTGGAGGAGGTTGGGGCCCGGGGCCACAGTGTGGGTCTGGAGGAGGTTGGGGCCCGGGGCCACAGTGTGGGTCTGGAGGAGGTTGGGGCCCGGGGCCACAGTGTGGGTCTGGAGGAGGTTGGGGCCCGGGGCCACAGTGTGGGTCTGGAGGAGGTTGGGGCCAGGGGCCACAGTGTGGGTCTGGAGGAGGTTGGGGCCAGGGGCCACAGGGGCCGCTGTGCGGGTTTGGAGGAGGTTGGGGCCCGGGGCCGCTGTGTGGGTCTGGAGGAGGTTGGGGCCCGGGGCCACAGTGTGGGTCTGGAGGAGGTTGGGGCCCGGGGCCACAGTGTGGGTCTGGAGGAGGTTGGGGCCCGGGGCCACAGTGTGGGTCTGGAGGAGGTTGGGGCCCGGGGCCACAGTGTGGGTCTGGAGGAGGTTGGGGCCAGGGGCCACAGTGTGGGTCTGGAGGAGGTTGGGGCCAGGGGCCACAGGGGCCGCTGTGCGGGTTTGGAGGAGGTTGGGGCCCGGGGCCGCTGTGTGGGTCTGGAGGAGGTTGGGGCCTGGGGCCACAGTGTGGGTCTGGAGGAGGTTGGGGCCCGGGGCCACAGTGTGGGTCTGGAGAAGGTTGGGGCCCGGGGCCACAGTGTGGGTCTGGAGGAGGTTGGGGCCCGGGGCCGCTGTGTGGGTTTGGAGGAGGTTGGGGCCTGGGGCCGCAGTGTGGGTCAGGAGGAGGTTGGGGCCCGGGGCCGCTGTGTGGGTCTGGAGGAGGTTGGGGCCAGGGGCCACAGGGGCCGCTGTGTGGGTCTGGAGGAGGTTGGGGCCAGGGGCCACAGGGGCCGCTGTGTGGGTCTGGAGGAGGTTGGGGCCCGGGGCCACAGTGTGGGTCAGGAGGAGGTTGGGGCCCGGGGCCACAGTGTGGGTCTGGAGGAGGTTGGGGCCCGGGGCCGCTGTGTGGGTCTGGAGGAGGTTGGGGCCAGGGGCCACAGGGGCCGCTGTGTGGGTCTGGAGGAGGTTGGGGCCAGGGGCCACAGGGGCCGCTGTGTGGGTCTGGAGGAGGTTGGGGCCAGGGGCCACAGGGGCTGCTGTGTGGGTCTGGAGGAGGTTGGGGCCAGGGGCCACAGGGGCTGCTGTGTGGGTCTGGAGGAGGTTGGGGCCAGGGGCCACAGGGGCCGCTGTGTGGGTCTGGAGGAGGGTCTAAAACTCTATGCTGCTCAGTGATGGACACCGCTGGGCCCTCTGCTTCCTGAGGAGCAAAATCAATGAAATGTGAATTACAGACAAGACATTCATTAATGATGAGATATTCATGAGGTCAATTGTTAATGGTAGTTTAATAGAGGTTGTGGGCAGTATTTTAAGGGAGGACTCACCTTTCCCTCATAGATGATGAGGAGGGATGAGGAGTAGAAGCGGTAGGACGACTGCTCCTCCAGCACCTCCTTCAGGTTGCCCAGCTTGCGGAGGATGGGTTCAAACAGGTCCCTGCGGAGGCCCAGTCCGTTGTGCAGGTACTGGTACAGGGCCAGGCGGAACCCCTCCGCCGACAGGCTGCGGCCGTAGTACTTGTTCCTACAAAGGTAGTGTCCTGTATCCACCTGGTACACCTGGACACAGAGATTGAGTCCTCATACTACAGTACTAGTACTTGTTTATGGCAAGATATAGCACTAGTACTACAGCAATAGTAATAGTATCCACCTAGTAAACCTGGGAACAGAGAAGTAGTACTACAGTAGTAGTTTCACCTAGTCCTCTCCCGTCTTTCTCTCTTTCTCGTCTCCCTGTTTCTCTCTCTTTAGCCTCCCTGTCTCTCTCTCTTTATATATACATATTGCTCTTTTTCTGTGCCGATATATTGCATTTTATAAATTGCATTTTTTATGCTTTTTTTTGCACTTTATTCTATTCAATTTTTATCTTATTTTTATAACTGCTGGTATTGCACTTTCTCTCTCTCCACTCTCCCATCTCTCTAGTACTTACAGTAGTTTCAGTAGTACCGTATTGACACGAATATAAGACGGGGGGTTTTTTCGTAGAAAAAAGAGGGTTCATCTTATAATCGGGGTTTAGACTTTTCGATGTACCGTAATTTCACATGTAATTGCACAACAACAGATTGCGCCAAACGAGTGTTCCGAGACACCGCGTGACACTTAAAGTAACTCAAAGTCTTAAAATAACAGTACATAAAAACCGTTACCTGGAGAGATAGAAATGGAGACACAGCGACCAACTTGAAAAAAGAAAAACGCCTGTGTATTTTGACATGCCAACATCTGTCACTGTGCATAAGAAAGGCGACAAATCAGTGATTGTGAAGTCTACTGGAAACGAGAAGAGCGAGTAACGGTCATGTTAACACGCCTCGCAGATGGGACTAAAGTTCCCCCGTACGTGGTTTTAAAACGCAAGACTGTACCTAAAGAGGCAGTGACTGTACCTAAAGAGGCAGTGTCAGCTGGCATTATCGTAGTGCCCAGGCAAAGGGCTGGACGGAGACGGAGCTTGTGGTGGACTGGCTCAAGGTGTTGTGGGGCAGACGGCGTGGGGGACTCAGAAAGAAGAGGAATATGTTGATTCTGGATGCTTTCCGTGGACACTTGACTGAGCCAGTCAAAAAGCAAGTGAAAGAGTTGAATGGTGACCTAGTGATCATACCGGGCGGAATGACAAGCCAGCTGCAGGTGTTGGATGTGGTTGTTAACAAACCATTCAAGGTTAATCTGCGCAAGAGATCCACAGAGTGGCTCCTGGTTGCTAATCACGCACTGACACCGTCTGGTCCAAAATCCAAAAGCCTGCAGTACGTTTGCTCTGTGAATGGATCTTGCAAGCATGGGCTGACGTTTCCCCAGAAAGCATCATTAATGGGTTAAGAAATGCTGCATATCAAATGCCATGGATGGCAGCGAGGATGACGTGATGTGGGAGGAGACGGGGGAGCAGACAACGTGAGTGACGATAGCGGGAGTGAGAGGAACAACCAGCGATGTAGAAGACGAGCTGGATGAGAAGACGTGATGTGACCAATAGACTGATGTTCTGACATTTTTTGTTTTTGTTTGCCAAGCTAGGCAAATTTGAACACAATGTGTGATGCGTGTTATCATTATTTTCAAATCAAATTATTTTCTTTATAAAAAAAAGATTTAGTCTTCAAAAAGGTATTTTTCCAAAAATGAGTCTTGAAAAAGAGGGTCGTCTTATAACCGGGGTCGTCTTATATTCGGGTCAATACGGTAGTACTACAGTACTTCAGTAGTACTACAGTACTTCAGTAGTACCTGCATGCCACACAGCCGGACCCCCAGGCTAGCGGAGGTGCTCTGCTGACACTTCCTCATCTGCCTGGCGGCCTTCTCCTCCGAGGCGTCGTCCCCGTGCTGCCGAGTCCCCATCTTCAGGTCCAGGATGCAGGGGTACAGGAAGTGATGCACCACGTTCTCCAGCAGCAGGAACTCTGGGTGGGGGGGACGCTAAGGATTCACAGCAGCCAAAAACATAAACAACATTAAAGACGCCATGAAGTTAAGGTTAGTGGTTAAAGGTTAGGGCTAGGACGTTAAGATACTGTAAGGGTCAGGGTTAGGTAGTGGTTAGTGTTAGGCAGTGGTCAGGGATAGGTAGTTAAGACACTGTAGAGGTCTGAGTTAGGTGGTGTTTAGGGTAAGGTAGTCAGGATACTGTAGAGCCGCCGGTCCTTGGACTGCGAGCGCATGCGGCTGAGCTGCTGCTTGTGGCAGCGCAGACTCCAGGGATTGTGGCTGATCTTCTCTGATCCCGGCCAGCTGTTCCCGTCCAGCATCTGGAAGGGAACCTCTGAGTGGATGCGAAGCTCCAGCCTGGGGCTCTTCAGGTCGGCCAGGCTGGGGAGAGAGATTAGTTAGATTACCAGTTAGAGGACCACAGTGAGGTCATAAGGAATACTACCTGATCACTCATTTAAATCTACTGTACGACAGACACCTCTGCCCTGGTCCACATATAAAGACTTCTAACCTGGTCCTCATATTAAGACCTCTACCCTGGTCCTGACACAAAACCCTCTACCCTGGTCCTCTGGGCGGCAGGATAGCTCAGTCTGTTGTGACTTGGCTTGGGAACCGGAAGGTCACTGGTTCAAGTCCCTGAAACACCTGGGCACTGCCGAGGTGAGCAAGGCACCACACCCCCTACACTGCTCTCCGGGCGCTGTATATATCAAAAAAGCTGCCCACTGCTCCTAATACTAGGATGGGTTGAATGCAGAGAAACAAATGTCACTGTGTGTGTGTACAAGAACGTAACCAATAAAGAGGATTCAATCCTCCAGATTTACACTTTGATTTCATACACAGACCTCTCTGTAGAGTCGCTCTCCAGCGGCTCCCTGCGGTCTGGCCTCTCCTCTTTGTACTCGGTGGAGGAGGAGGAGCGGTGGAGGCTGCGGCGTGACTGTTTTCTCCTGGGCTGCTCCCTCCCGGGGACCTCCCTCTCCTCCTGCTGCTGCTGCTCCCCTCCCGGCCATTCTGAGGAGGAGCAGCTCTCCATGTAGGGGTAGGCCACCAGGTTGATGTAGCCGTCTGAGTCTCCCTCGAAACACACCAGCACCACGCCTGTTTGGCAATATGTTATTAGGACATGTTCCACTCAAACATGTTATTAGTACAACCCGTTGTTAGATGTTAATCTAATCCAGACCAAGATTAATGTAAATATAATTCAGACCAAAACAGATGTGAATCTAATCCAGATTCAAACAGATGTTAATGCAGTCCAGATTACCTTTGTATTCAGGGGTGAACTCCTTCATCTCGGGGGGTAGTGACTCGTAGAAGCGCTGCTCTCTGCTGATCAGAGGTTTACACACTGTATGGTCGTCGTAGCGCATCATGCTAGTATGACCACCTACCTACACACACACACACACACACACACACACACACACACACACACACACACACACACACACACACACACACACACACACACACACACACACACACACACACACACACACACACACACACACACACACACACACACACACACACACACACACACACACACACACACAGTGAGTATGTTTTCACGCAAAGACTTATTTAGGATCAGTTTAATTCCAGAACCTTCACCACATAGCTCAGCCTGTGACTAGACAAAAGTGTTCTAGTTTGTCAGACATTATATATGTACCCCAGTAAAGCAGGTCTCAAGGTTTGGCACCACTTGGCCCATAGGGGGTGTTATCATCGACAGTCTAGTGGAGTTAAAAGCTCAGCCTCCCTAATGAATGAACATGTCTGTTATTTGGGCTATAGTCCTTGTTTGACATATTGAACATGTTTGCCTCTTGGACCAATATCCGTTACCCAAGCTATTGGATATATTATATTACCTATATGACCTATTTTATATGATGTATTACCCATTATATATATTTGATTACCTGTATTACCTAGTTTATATATTATATTACGTAAATTACCTATTTAATATGATATGTTACCTATTATACTACCTGTATTACCTATTTAATAATACTTACATTACCTATTTGATGTGACATTTACACATATATTTACCATATTATATGATGTTATATTACCTTTAGGTTGTATATGTTGTTGCATGATATTATATGACGTATTTTATAGATATGATATTACCTGATGGACGAAGGGCTCGAGGGAAATGCCTCCTCTTGGTGCCAGTAAAGCTCCTCCCCCCACCATAGCCCCGCCTCCCACCACCGCCACCCCCCTGCAGCTTTGTCTCCATGTTGTTGGCCTGAGGGAGGCACATGGCTCCTGCAAGCACTGCACCTCCTGCTGACACACACACACACACACACACACACACCACACACACACACACACACACACACACACACACACACACACTTAATGTTAGCTACCTTGAGTGTTCTAGTAGACTTTGTTGACATGCTAAGTGTTATGATGCCAGGTGTTAGCTACCCTGTGTGTTAGATATAGCAGACTGTGTAGTGGCTGTGTATAGATGCTAAGTGCTAGCTACCCTGGGCGTTAGCTCTGGTCCGCAGCAAGGGAGAAGGGGGGGAATGCACGCCGGCCCCGGTTGGAGGCGGAGCCAGCCCGATGGCCACCTTTCCCAGCCTCCAATCAGCTCGCTCAAATCCACTGCACGACAGCACGGGCAACCAATCACGATGGAATGGGATAAAAAAATAAAACACTAAGGAAGAGAAAAGATGACATTTTATTGAATTACCTTAATAAACTACTCTATGAAACCATGTTAAACTACCTGAATACACCATATTAAACTACCTTAATAAACCATATTAAACTATGATATAACCATATTACACTTCCTTATTACACCATATTAAAACTACATTTTTATACTATATTATAAACGGAAGCTAAGATACAATAATTCCATTCCATATTTATCATGGAAAAGAGAACAATTTGGGTATTACAAGAGAGCTGATGATTTGCCGTGTTAAATAAACTCTTGTTTTCTGAAAGAGCAAAACAACAATAACTACAACATAAACACATAACACTATAATTATAATATTTAAACAAATAACACATACCACTATCATTATAATATTCAAACACAACCCTACTATAACAAACACCACTATTATTCTAATATTTAAACATGAGAGGTTTGAGTGTGAAGTAGCTACCCGAGTACCAGAACAGAACCTGACCAATGAGAAGAGCTGAATGAGGCTGATCAAGGACACACATGCAAGGACAGGTACACACCTGAGAGGACAGTTACAGACCTGAGAGGACAGGTACACACCTGAGGACAGGTACACACCCGAGAGGACAGGTAAAGGTGTGTCCTCCCCATGACCATTCAACAACAACTTAATCGCTAATCATGTTCCACCAGACAGTCCTTGACCTCCCAGCCAATCAGCTTAGAGTAGTGATAATATCAGTAGCGCTAGGTGGCTAACAGACAGTTAACTGCTAGCTGCATGCCAGTAACCTGTAGCTTCATCTCCTTTACTAGATGCTTTGTCTCATCTACACTACAGGGGTGTCCTGTTTTACACAAGGATTTACATCAGGAATAATATGAGAGACTATGATATAAGGTTATAGATAATATGAGAGACTATGATATAAGGCTGACATTACGAGTTAATGAGACTATGATATAAGGCTGTTATTACTAGTTTACATGAGAGGCTATGATACAAGGGCTGTTATTACTAGTTAATATGAGATACTAGGATATAAGGCTGTTTTACTAGTTAATGAGAGGCTATGATATAAGGCTGACATTACAAGTTAATATGAGATACTATGATATAAGGCTTAGTACTAGTTAGTTAATATGATAGACTATTAGGCTGATATTAATAGTTGATGAGATTATATAAGGCTGTGATTACTAGTTGAGATACTATGATATAAGGCTGTTATTACTATTTGATGAGACCATTAGATAAGGCTGATATTACTACTTTGTTAATATGAAAGACTATGATATAAGGCTGATATTACCAGTTAATATGAGAGACTATGATTATAAGGCTGGTAAATGTTAATTCATATGATTCTATTAGTTATACATTCCACAATCCAAGGAAGAGACGACACCACGTGACAGGAACCTGGTCCCCCAGACATGAGAAGACACCACATGACAGGAACCTGGTCCCCCAGACATGAGAAGACACCACATGACAGGAACCTGGTCCCCCAGACATGAGAAGACACCACATGACAGGAACCTGGTCCCCCAGACAGAAGACCCCACATGACAGGAACCTGGTCCCCCAGACAGGAGATGACCCCACATGACAGGAACCTGGTTCCCCAGACAAGAGACCCCACAGGACAGGAACCTGGTCCCCCAGACAGAAGAAGACCCCACAGGACAAGAACCTGGTCCCCCAGACAGGAGAAGACCCCACAGGACAGGAACCTGGTCCCCCAGACAGGAGAAGACCCCACATGACGGGACCCAGGGACCCCGAGAACCGTTTTTTTTTTTGACTACCTAGACATGATCACCAACCACTCAACATCCTCTACTGAGACGTAGTAGTAGTAGTAGTAGTGTACTAATAGTATCATGAGAGCTGGGGTCTGGTTGACAACAGTTTGTAGATGACGTCACCTCCCAGGTCAACCTGAAGGTTTAAAACGGTGATCTGTTTCAACCCCACAGCCTTTAGTCTCTAACCTCTAGCCCGGGCTAGCAGACAGGGCTAACCTTCTCTAGCCTCTAGCCCGGCCAACCGCCTCTAGTAGCCCACTTGGCTAGCAGACAGGGCTACTAACCGCTAGCTGCTTGACCTTAGCCTGACAGCTAACTGACCGGCTGGTCTCGAGACTCACTAACCAGTAGTTTAATGACCGGATGTACCGGATGATGGACCGGATGTCACCCGTGTTTAAACTAGTGATACCTGTCGTTTAGTTAGCGCTGCTAGCTGCTAACACTAGCCGCTGGGCTAACGTGTCAGTGTGTCGGTACCAGTCACCACCGACCGGTCACTCACCGTCGGTCCTCCAGGGGGCGAGGCGAGGGGGTCGGGCAGGGGATGAGCGGTGTTCCGGGCGGCGGACCGGTCCCTGCCCGACTACGGTGCCACACACACGGCGGAGAAACACATCAGAGAGCCGCTGGACGCAGGGAATGGACGAGATAACGGTGGAGCTAACGGTGCTACCGCTAGCTATTAGCCTCTGCTGCCTCCTAGCGGGCAGCTCCCAATACTGCAGGTCGTTAGCCTCAGTGCTACAGCTAGCTATTAGCCTCAGAGCTACACAGCTAGCCGTTAGCCTCTGCTTCCCTCTACCGGACAGTCACATGGTTGCAGCTGCATCACTGGATGTAAACCACGCTGTGATTTGTCCTTTATACCACATGTGCAATGGCATAACCAATCAGATCAGCTGTTACTTGTCGTCAACGGCAACCGATGAACACAAACACTGGAAGAGATTCCAGTGTTTGTGATTTGGGGTTCAGGCCTGTCCACGTCTGTCTAACTGTCTACCTCTACGTCCGTCACCGTGTCTCTCTCTGTCTACATCTCCCGGTCTGTCTGTTTGCGGGTTTGTTGAGCTGGGGACAGGTGTGGGCCTTCTTCCCCCCTGTGAAGTCACACCTCAGTTGAACTTTTTCCCTTGGAGCGTTTATGAATCAATGTCCTGTTGGTGGAAATTGGAGTACATCATGGATCATGGTTTTCAGCTATTTTTGTAAAAAATTTTACTTAATAAATCCAAATGTACAGTATTACATCATTAAAGTTCCGATACTGACAAGTATAGTGACCATCAACGGTAATGCTGTATTGTCATAGTGCAAGTACAGTATATGGTCTATTAACACAATGTTAAGTGCGGCTGTTTAGGTTTGTTTAAGTGATGACACCCTAATAACACCTTGATTACCCTAAATAACATACTTAGAAGTGCATGATGCTTAATAACACCCTGATAACCCTTAATAACATCTTTAGAAAAGCATGATGCTTAATAACACCCTGATAACCCTTAATAACATCTTTAGAAAAGCATGATGCTTACATACTTACAGACACAGTTTTAAAGGTGCAGTAGGTAAGATTCAATGGCTATTATTTTTGTGCAATTTGACCATTTCGATTTTAGACTACTCGCAGCTACTTTCTGACCAATCAGGGCTTTCTGTGATTGGTTCCAGCTCATCTCGCCCGTCGTTTTACTGTAAAATGCAACACTTCTCAACAGTGCAGAAACGCAGGGAGTCAGGCCACAGACTGTGTTTTGATCGCAATGTTTAATACAAACTGAACTTGAGTAAAAAAATAAAAGGTTTTCAGTTAAAAGAAGCTGCGGCCCATCCACTGGCTACAGGGAGTTTGTCAAAAACCGAGAAAGGCTCGTTGGCTTTGTTCGTGATGACTTCAGACGATAAGATCAACAAGAACCAAGAGACTTCGGAATACTACACAGGCAGTCCGTGTCCGTTTTCCTCTTCAGAAAATATAGACAACTGTAGAACAACACGTCTGTCCCAAGACAACGGCTGTTCACTTCAATGAAAAAGTATTTAAATAATGAAGGTGGGAGAAGAGTGGTGCTAGAGCAAGGGTAAAAGGGAACCACATTGTACATCAGGGTCGCTCTAGACCGAGCTGGACGGTCTCTTGCCACGGTAAAATAAATATGGCCGTATCTCCCACTGGTTCCCAACGGACAAATCCTCTTCTTCAGTAGACCACAGCATGGAGCAGAAGGAGTTAACGGGAGGGTAGACAGCTAGTTAGCTGGCTGGGATAGGTAGTTGGTGGGTAGTGTGCTTGGTCTACATCCACCCTTCAAGGTCTGTACTGGGTCTACCTCCAGGTCTGTACTGAACTACCTCCCCCTCCAGGTCTGTACTGAACTACCTCCCCCTCCAGGTCTGTACTGGATCAACCTCCAGGTCTGTACTGGGTCAACCTCCAGGTCTGTACTGGGTCAACCTCCAGGTCTGTACTGGGTCTACCTCCAGGTCTGTACTGAACTACCTCCCCCTCCAGGTCTGTACTGGGTCAACCTCCAGATCTGTACTGGGTCAACCTCCAGGTTTGTACTGGGTCTACCTCCCCCCTCCAGGTCTGTACTGGTTTGCCCCAGGGGCTCCAGGGTTAGGGAAGCGGCCCATTAGTCCAGACATGTTCAAGTCTCTCCCCGGCTGCTGAAAGTTCCAGAACAGCGGCCGCGGCCAGACCACCGGGGGCCCCAGCAGACGGCCCATCCCCCCCAGGGCGCCCAGGGGCCCCAGCATGGGGTTGTGGGGGTAGCGCATGGCGGGGTTGTGGTGGAGGTGGGGGTGGTGGAGGTGGGGGTGGTACTGGGGGCCATGGGGTCGGTAGGGGTGGCTGCGGTGGAGGCGCGGGAGGGAGGGACTGGGGGGGTCCGGGGTCTTGGTGAAGCCCTGTCTCTTGGTGGTCTCCTGTCCTGTTGGTGGGTCCAGGTTTCCCTGTTGCCTTTGAAACACAAAGCAGCTCAACTATGAGGAGGCTGGCAGAGGAGATGCTGCATTCACTATATATTATCTCTATATATATCTATATCTATCCATCTATATATACATATACACACACACACTCCATTCACTATATATACACTGTATATTATATGCTGCACTTCTGCTGGCTATACTGGCAATACGCAATACGCTACTGGTTAGTGTGAGCATTAACCAGCAGGTAGCAACAGGCCAGCTCAGCATGCTAGTTCATCTGCTACTACCGGCTGATTAATGCCAACCATGCTAGCCTTGTATCGTAATTTGATTGACACCTTGCATTGTCATGTATTGTAAGTATTCTTTGTATTGCCCTACCTGGAAGCGCTGCCCTTAGGCGGAGGGGTGGTAGTGCAGGCCGGGGATTCGTCTACCAGACTTCTCGAAGACACACCCCCTTCACTCTCATTGGCTGTGTCCACAGGTCCCGCGGCGTCCACAGGTCCCGCGGCGTCCACAGTATCCACAGGTCCGGCGGTGTCCACAGCTCCCGCGGTGTCCACAGCTCCCGCGGTGTCCACAGCTCCCGCGGTATCCACAGCTCCCGCGGTGTCCACAGCTCCCGCGGTGTCCACAGCTCCCGCGGTGTCCACAGGTCCGGCGGTGTCCACAGGTCCCGCGGTGTCCACAGGTCCCGCGGTGTCCACAGGTCCCGCGGTGTCCACAGGTCCCGTGGTGTCACCTGTCGCTGCCGGTGAAGACTCTGCCTTCTCCCCGTTCTGACTCTGGACAACGGCTTCTCCGGCCGTGGTTCCGCCCAGCGGCTGTGAAACCTCTCCACTGACTGCACCCGCTAGCGGCTGTGCCCCGCCCCCGGGTCCTTCGTCTTCCTCCGGGGCCCCTCCCCTGCCGGCCTCCAATACAGAGGGAATGGAGTCCAGAGAGGCCGCCAAGACAGTCCTCCCGGGGGGGAGCTGGGTCTCCCTGAGGGGGACCTGGGTCTCCTTGGGAGGTAAACCGCCGGGAGAGGAGGTGACTTCCCCTTCCTTCCCCTGCCGAGCCATGGCTTGACGCTTCGCCTTGAAGTGAGAGATGGCGAATCGCAATGCTTCAAAGTCAGCACTGGACTGTGGAGGCAGGCCTCCGTTAGAGGAGCAAGAGGAGGAGGAGGAGCGGGCAGTGCGGGAGTCGGGGACCAGCTGATCGAGAAGAGGATGGGCTGGAAGGCTGGGGGGGGGGGAGAGGGGGCAGGACAGTGGTGCTACTGGGGGTTCAGGTAGAGAGGAGGGAGAGAGTTCACATCCCAGAGCAGAGTCCTCCTGACTGGGCTGCTTGTTGAGGACCCCTGGACCAACACAAGACCATTAGTAACCTGGACCAACACAAGACCGTTAGTAACCTGGACCAACACAAGACCGTTAGTAACCTGGACCAACACAAGACCGTTAGTAACCTGGACCAACACAAGGCCGTTAGTAACCTGGACCAACACAAGACCGTTAGTAACCTGGACCAACACAAGACCGTTAGTAACCTGGACCAACACAAGACCGTTAGTAACCTGGACCAACACAAGACCGTTAGTAACCTGGACCAACACAAGGCCATTAGTAACCTGGACCAACACAAGGCCATTAGTAACCTGGACCAACACAAGGCCATTAGTAACCTGGACCAACAACATCTGTGCTTTCACTGGTCCAGTAGTAACAATTGCGTTAATAATAATATCAATAAATGTTTGCTTCCTAAGAGGAAAGAGTTAAAGTGTTGTCTATAGGAAACTCACCTTGGAGAGGCAGGTATTCTGTGATAAGCTTGTCCTTGTTGCCTTGGTCACCAACAAGGCTGTGAAAGCTGTGGACGATGTCATCAATGTTGGCGATGATGATGCCACTACTGGAGTACCTGGGGAACATCTCGAAACGACGCTCTGAGGAACACAGGTCATCTCATTAACATACCAGACCAATTAAACTTACGTGAGTGAGTGAGTGAGTGAGTGAGTGTGTGTGTGTGTGTGTGTGTGTGTGTGTGTGTGTGTGTACCGGTTAGGAAGATGAGGTGTCTGTGCTGGGTGTATCTGGCCTGCAGTTCGATCAGACAGTCCAGATCAGGTGACTGGGTGTTGGTCATATCACAGTGATGGTAGGGGAGGAGCTCCACCATCAGCCGCTTCTGATAGGCCGACAACACGTCCAATAGGCTGGCAGCATCCCTTTTAAACCTGACCAAACAAGATCTGTTAGAACTGGACTAAACTACTAGTCTAGTTTTAAACATCAGGCCATATAGGTCATATTATTGAGATATATAGGATAGCTCTATAGTACTAGTTTAACAGCAGTAGGGCTGCAACAAACCATTCTCTAAATGATGAATTGATTATTTTAGCGGTAAATCGGTTTACCTAAATTATTACTTTTCCTCCTAAAACACAAGGCAATTGAGTGATCAAGACTTTAACGATGACTGCATGCAGCAGTCACAAAGACAGCCGCTCTTCCTTTCCAATAACAACATAAACTTCAAATATTGAAACTTTTATACAAGGTCAAAAAATCAAGGCGAAGAAAACACCTGTAAAATAGGAGGGACGTTTTATTAAAACGCTGTGATCAATTGATCAATTGGTTCAATTGGGCCAATGTGTTTTTGCCTTTTGACCGGCGGTCCACCTTCCAGAACGGCACCTGGAGGCTTTCTTTCAGGTATTGGCCTGCTGACGGAGGTTCTTGACAGCCCTACAATACAGTAGTGTCCCAGTACCTGGCCTGCTGACGGAGGTGCTTGTGGGTCTTGCAGTGGATTCTCCACCTCCACACACCTTCAGCTGAGCTCTGGTCCTCCAGGAACATAAGGAGAGCCTCCAGACGCTCTGCACACATACACACTGTTAGAGGACAACAGTAGACCTGTGTGTGTGTGTGTGTGTGTGTGTGTGTGGTGTGTGTGGTGTGTGGTGTGTGGGGGGTGGGGGGGGTGGGTGGGGGGGGGTGTTACCGTGAGTGATGAAGTGGGGGTTGAGGACGAACTCGTCAGAAACAATGCAGCCTCCGGAGACGAACAGCTCGTTGTAGCTGCCGTTTGCCAGGTCTTCCAACGAGTCCACGCCCACAAACTGGACATTTTTCCGCCTCTTCAGAGACACCAGCCCTGGGACCTGACACACACACACACACACACACACACATGTATGACAGGTATAACCAGGTGTATGACAGGTATAACCAGGTGTATGACAGGTATAACCAGGTGTATGACAGGTGTAACCAGGTATAGGAAAGGTGTAACCAGGTGTATGACAGCTACAATCAGGTGTATGACAGATATATGACAGGTGTAACCAGGTGTATGACAGATACAACCAGGTGTATGACAGGTGTAACCAGGTGAGTGACAGGTGTAATCAGGTGAGTGACAGGTGTAACCAGGTGACTGACAGGTGTTACCAGGTGTAAGACAGGAGTAACCAGGTGTTTTATTTTGTTGTATGACAGTTAAACCAGGTGTATGATCAGTATATCTAGGTGTTAGCAGGTGTAAGACAGGTATAGCCAGGTGTATGAAAAGTGTCCAGGTGTGTAGGTTATACCATGTGGATATGGGCAGAGATGTCCTTGTTCTGGATGACCACCAGGAACCTCTCTCCTGGAGTATGTAGTTCCAGAAACGTCAGAGGACTTTGTTCCACATGACCCTGAGACAGCAGATACTCCTAGAAAACACACACAGTTCATGCCTTTATCTCTTCTAGGCTAGACAACTGCAATGTACATTTTATTGGGATCTCTGGAAAGAGCATCCAGAAGATACAGTACATTCAAAATAGGGCTGCCAGGATCCTGATGAAAATGAAGCATATAACAGACTCTGTATTGCACTGGCTTCCGGTCTCATTCTACTATGAACCCTGTTACTTACACACAAATGCATAAATGGTTATGCACATCCTTATCTACAAGAACTCATTACTCCACAAACTGCCACCTGCACCCTCAGATCTGCCAACAGCTTGCTCCTCAGGGCCCCAGTACTAAGCTCCGCCCCTTGGGGGATGGCCTTCCTCATCAATTAAGGGACCACAGACCGTGGACTCTTTTAAGATGGGCCCGGCTTTTTTAGGATTATATGAGTGCTCACTATTTTTAGTAATTATATTGTGTTTGTTTGCTATGTTTTTAACTTTGTAGCACTGAGATTTTTTTGCAATGCATTTTTATCAAGTAATAGTAAGCTATTCTTCCATTCTGTGTAGGACGGTGTAGCTTATGTGTGATGCAACACAAGTTACAGCCTATAACTAGTCCTTCTGCCTGAGGACATGGATGGTAAGTACAGCCCCTTGATAAATACCGGTCATTACCATTCAGCTCATTACCATACCATTGGTAATGAGCATTTACATCCATAAATGGAGTTAATATATAGTGATAGAAAGGTGTAGAGGGAGTTAAAAGGTGAAGCGGGATGTGAATAGAAAGGTGGAGAAGGATAGTGTGTGCAGCGGTAACAAGGGGGACCAACCCTGAGGCGCTCGTTGAACAGATCTTCTGGATCAGAGCAGTGCACGTAGAACTGGACAGAGTTCCGCTTCACGTCATTGATGATCTCCTCCAGACTGCTGAACACCTCCGGCTGCAGCTGGCTGATCAGGGAGTTAATGGTGGCCGGGGGCGGAACCAGGGCCAGGTCAGGGCGGGGTCCGGCCCTCGGCTCGGGAAGACCCCCGTCGCCGTCCGGACCTGCCGGACTGCTGCCGCCGTCACTGCCGCTGTTGCCGAGCGACCTGGGCGGTTGCTGTGGAAACCAGGAGGGTTGTCGTGTGCCAGGACCAGACTCCGCCTCCCTCCCGGACGACATCACGTTGTGACTGAAGACCGAGCTAGTGCTACCGCTGCTGTCGCAAGCGCTAGCTCGCACCCCGGCCAAGAAGTCAGAGATACTGCTAGCCAGTGTCATGTTAGTTTCAGTTCTGCTGACGTCAGCCAGGCTAGCGGTAGCCAGGCTAGCGGTAGCTAGGCTAGCGGTGGCCTGAGAGTCTAGCAGTAGGCTGCTTATGTCGTCCCTCAGAGAGCTAACGAAGTCCAGGAACGGAGCGCTGGAGCTGAAGAAGGAAACATACTGAGAAAACCCCGGCAGCTGTCTCCTGGACTCTAGACAGTGTGTGTGTTCTGTAGAAAGTGTGTGCTGTAAGGAGTGTGTGTGAAGTGTGTCTGGCAGGGAGCTGCAAGTGATATGTTTCTCCTGCAGGAGGCGCTGTATGTCTGAGGAAAAGTCTCCTAGGTGCTCCTTCACGATACTGTCCACGTCTCTGAGGAGAAGCGCAGGGGAGCCTCCTGCCTCCTCCTCCATCTCATGTTCTAATGATTCCGTCACTAAGTCCTCCTTTAACAGTTCTCCCTCCTCCACCTCCTCGACTTGCTTCACCTCCTCATTGTGCAGGGGAGAGGAGTAAGGAGAAGGCGTGTGCGTGGCCTCCTCCTTAAGAGGGAGTATCTCCGTGTCCTGGTTGGCCCCTCCTGCAGGAGAAAGGGGAGCACATATTCAGACATCGGGGACACATTAGAGAGGAGACACCAGAGAACACATTAGAGAGGAGACACCAGAGGACACATTAGAGAGGAGACACCAGAGGACACATTAGAGAGGAGACACCAGAGGACACATTAGAGAGGAGACACCAGAGGACACATTAGAGAGGAGACACCAGAGGACACATTAGAGAGGAGACACCAAAGGACAAATTAGAGAGGAGACACCAGAGGACACATTAGAGAGGAGACACCAGAGGACACATTAGAGAGGAGACACCAGAGGACACATTAGAGAGGAGACACCAGAGGACACATTAGAGAGGAGACAACAGAGGACACATTAGAGAAGAGACACCAGAGGACACATTAGAGAGGAGACACCAGAGGACACATTAGAGAGGAGACACCAAAGGACACATTAGAGAGGAGACACCAAAGGACACATTAGAGAGGAGACACCAGAGGACACATTAGAGAGGAGACACCAGAGGACACATTAGAGAGGAGACACCAGAGGACACATTAGAGAGGAGACACCAAAGGACACATTAGAGAGGAGACAACAGAGTTCACACTGAGATAAGGCTCTTTGAACACTATATCTATAATAGATTGTTAATAGTTTTCTTCGATAAACGACCCACTTTAAGTGGAGCCCTGGAAGTCACTTACAGAACTTATAGATATACTTAGGGCGTAGGGGTGAGGCGACAGTAGCTTAGGAGGTAGATCGGTCCTCTGACAACCTGAATGTTGCTGGTTCGATACCCTGGCTCTTCCTCTTCCTGGCTCTACATACATGTATGTATGTATGTATATATTTCATACTATAGCATATACATCATCTGGAGAGGTGTGATTTGAGTGTGTGTTACAATAGGGCCGTTGTCATGGTTACCTGACGGCTCCAAGGGACCCGGGAGCGGTAATTGGACCTGGAGCTTGTTAGCAGAGGGGCAGGTGGGCGGGTATCCCAGGGGAGGGACCGGAGAAGGGGGTGAGGGCCCGGGGGAGTTGGGGGCCCCCAGGGGGAGGCTGGGGCCCCTGGCTGTGTGTGAGAAGCGGGGGTCCAGGGGGGTCTCCGTCTGTCTCTGGATGTATGTGTCACACCGGCCACCTGGGACACAGCAACAGTTAGTTAGCCACACACACACACACACACACACACACACACACACACACACACACACACACACACACACACACACACACACACACACACACACACACACACACACACACACACACACACACACACACACACACACACACACACACACACACACACACACACACACACACACACACACACACACACACACACACACACACACACACACACACACACACACACACACACACCTGTGATGGGGATGAGGACCCAGGGGATCTGGTTTTCTTCATCGCCTCCTCTCCTCTCCTTCTCCTCCTCCTGGACTCCTCCTCTTCGAGGAGTCATGTCTCCAGAGTGAGAACCAGGGCTGAACCCCTCCATGCTGCTCACACTACCAGCAGTCTGATCCTGGAGGAGTTACCCAAACACAAAAGTACCATGGTAAGAGAGGACCAGGACCAGAGTAAGAGAACCAGTGTGAGAGGACCCGGGGAAGAGAGGACCCGGGTCAGAGAGGACCCGGGGAAAAGAGAGGACCAGATGAAGGACAGCTCACCTCCAGCTCCTGGGGTTTCCTGAGGTCCAGGTCACAGCTGGGGGGCAGGTTCAGCGTGGCAGGCAGCTTAGCACACACCAACCCCACCTCTTCTGCTCCATTCTGAATGTCCGCTTCACTGTTTCCGTCGAGACCTGAAGAGATCATAGAATGTGGTGAAATCGATTTAGTCAGTTCAACCAACAGTTCATGATCAGGGGCAGAAGGGAGTAGACCTGACAGACAGACCGACAGACCTGACAGAAGGTTGAGAAGCTTGGTTCCAGCCTCAGGTCCATCCCGTCTCAGATCCATGTCCTTCAAAACCCCTGAGCCAATAATAGAGGTCAGACAGCAGGAGGGGGAGGGGCTTGGGTTGTTTGCTAGAAGAGGGGAGACAGCGAGAGATATAGAGCCAGAGAGAGAGACGGACAGATTGTATTGTGTGTTTGTTGAATGAAGTATGAAGAAACTAAGTGCTAGAAGCCAAGTGCTAAAAGGTCCACCTCTCACCTGTCCCACTAGCTTCTGGCTCCACCCCCTGGTAACTCCTCTTGGGCGCTGGGTCTGTGAGCTCCTCCAGACACCTCTTGGTTCCCTGCGGTGCCTCCTTCTGGTCCTCCTTGTGGTCCTCCTTCTTGCCTCCTGCTGTCCTGGGGTCCCGCAAACTGCTCCCCTTCACCTCCTGCTCCATCAACACACACACACCAGCCCCTGCTCTGGTCAAGTCTAGTAAATTGTACTAACGTGTAGTAAAGTGTAGTAAAGCATAGTTATATGTAGTAATACGTAGTAAAGTGTAGTTATTTGCTGTAAAGCATAGTAAAGTGTAGTAATGCGTAGTAAAGCATAGTAAAGTGTAGTAATGCGTAGTAAAGCATAGTAAAATGTAGTAATGCATAGTAAAGTGTAGTAATGCGTAGTAAAGCATAGTAAAGTGTAGTAATGCGTAGTAAAGCATAGTAAAGTGTAGTAATGCGTAGTAAAGCATAGTAAAGTGTAGTAATGCGTAGTAAAGCATAGTTAAGTGTAGTATTGCGTAGTTTAGTGTAGTAAAGCATAGTAAAGTGTAGTAAAGAGAAGTACAGTGTAGTTATGCGTACTAAAGTGTAGTAAAGTGCAGTAACCTTCAAAGGGACGGTCTGCTCGGTGGCAGGCTCTGGCTCCGCCCCTTCCGGCTCCGCCCCTTCCAGCTCCACCCCTTCCAGCTCCACCCCTTCCAGCTCCTCCTCATTGGGGGGTGGGTGGAGCTCCAGCAGGCGGTGGGCGTGGCCTATGGAGAGCTGGTAGAAGACGGGGCTGTACAGGTAGGAGCGCAGGTAGCACTCCATGTTGAGACGGTGGTGCTTAGGGGCCGCGAATAGCTTTCCTCTCTCATCCAGCTTAGAGTCATACAGCGGCATGGGGTAGGCCTTCACCTACCATATAATAATATATATATAGAGTCATACAGCGGCATGGGGTAGGCCTTCACCTACCATATAATAATATATATATATAGAGTCATACAGCGGCATGGGGTAGGCCTTCACCTACCATATAATAATATATATATAGAGTCATACAGCGGCATGGGGTAGGCCTTCACCTACCATATAATAATATATATAGAGTCATACAGCGGCATGGGGTAGGCCTTCACCTACCATATAATAATATATATATATATATATAGAGTCATACAGCGGCATGGGGTAGGCCTTCACCTACCATATAATAATATATATAGAGTCATACAGCGGCATGGGGTAGGCCTTCACCTACCATATAATAATATATATAGAGTCATACAGCGGCATGGGGTAGGCCTTCACCTACCATATAATAATATATATAGAGTCATACAGCGGCATGGGGTAGGCCTTCACCTACCATATAATAATATATATAGAGTCATACAGCGGCATAGGGTAGGCCTTCACCTACCATATAATAATATATATAGTCATACAGCGGCATGGGGTAGGCCTTCACCAACCATATAATAATATATATAGAGTCATACAGCGGCATGGGGTAGGCCTTCACCTACCATATAATAATATATATAGAGTCATACAGCGGCATCCTGTACATACCGTGTGGTCCCTCCTGCCAGCCAGGTAGAGACCCGTCTGTCTCTCCACGGCAGCAGACAGATCTGGGGGAGGGTTGGCCCGGGCCTTGACCAGCGCCTGGTGGAGTGCAGGGACGAAGCGCCCCAATAGAGCCCCCCCGAGGATCCTGGGCCCCCCTGGTGCATCACAGGGGGACAGAGCCTCCTGAGAAACTGAGGAGGAGACAGCTCAGTTACATTCTGTGTGCGTGTGCGTGTGCGTGTGCGTGTGCGTGTGTGCGTGTGCGTGTGTTTACTGGGTCTTGTCATGTCTCTGGACTCTGGGAAGACGAACAGGGCCTGTAGACATCTCTTCCACAATGCTGGTCTCTCTGCAACACACACACACACACACACTGGAGGTCACACACAAACCCTGGAGGTCACACACAAACCCTGGAGGTCACACAGTGGAGGTCCCACACATACACACACGTTGTGATGTCATACCAGGGGGTCGGGCCATTTCAACACTGGACAGCAGGAAGAGGAAGCCACGATCAGGAAGTGGACATACTAGAACCTGTAACACACAAACATTACTAGTAACAACACGCCTCAAGAGTAAGTACTGCCAGCGGTCCGGACAGGAAGTACATACCAGCTTCCTCTCCTCAAGCTGCAGCAGCAGTCGGCTGGCGTCTGGACCTGAGCCTCTCTTCTCAGACACCTCCAGGAGACGACAGAACCAGCCGCTCTTCACCACTACACACACACACACACACACACACACACACACACACACACACACACACACACACACACACACACACACACACACACACACACACACACACACACACACACACACACACACACACACACACACACACACACACACACACACACACACACACACACACACACACACACACACAGGCTTAGAGAACATCGGTTGTACACTACTTTTCCCGATGCATGCTGGGATACAGTGAGTGTACTATATAGAGAATAATAAGTAGACAGCACTACAAAATGGTTAACTCGCAATATAAGGAGTATATTTACACTAACTATATAGTGCCCACTATAGTGAGTATATATACACCCAATTATATAGCGTGTAGGGAGTGATTTCAGACACAGCCAGAGACTAAACCAGGGCTTCAGAGGTCAGGGTTTTGACGTCACCTTCATGGCTGCCAGTGTAGAGGTTCCAGGAGAACAGAGTGGAGGGGAGGAGCTTGTTCACATCGTTCAGACTCATCATCCAATCAATCTCCAGCTTGTCTGGACTGGCGGGAACAGAAGAAAAGGGCAAGTGAGTAGAGGAGAGACGTGATTGGTTGAGAGGAAGATGAGGGGAGACATGATTGGTTGTGAGAAATACATGATTGGTTGAGAGAAAGAGACGTGATTGGTTGAAAGGAAGAGATACCTGCTTGGATGAAAAGAAGAGATACGGAATTGGTTGAGAGGAGGAGGGACATGATTGGTTGAGAGATGTTATTGGTTGAGAGGAAGGAGGACACACGTGATTTGTTGCGAGGAAAGAAGAGGAGAGACGTTGATTGGTTGAGAGGAAGAGAGTCGTGATTGGTTAGGAGGAAGAGGAGGAGACATTGGTTTGAGATTGGTTGAGAGGTAGGTGGTACTTACAGGCTGCAGGGCAGGAGAGGAGGAGAAAAGGAGAGCAGGGAGAGATGGAGGATAAGGTGATCTCCTTTCACCAGCGCTCCACTCCAGACCACAAACTGAGAACGCTCTGACACACACACACACACTAGTAAGTTATCTCTCACACACACACACTAAATTAAATAAATAGTCAACTATAATAAATTGGTCAGAAACACTGGACTCACCTCTACTACCATCTGTCATCAATCTGTCAGCCAAACGGAGCAAGAAAAGGGATTGGTGAGTGATGTACTATCAATCTGGACAGAAACCAATTGATTACATTTGCTAGATTAATCCAATATATATAATATCTTAATCTTAGATATATTAAAGGTTTTACATTTACTTCAAACACACACACTACCTGGAAAGGGGGAGGGGCTTGATTGGGGGCGGGGCATCTTTTCCTTTGAACAGGTAGGAGACCACAGCGTAGGGACACACCTGGCGGGGCTGCGTTCTCACCTCGTCGAACCAATACTCATAGAAGTATTGCTGAGGGGACAGCAAGGAAACACTTAGGATCTACAAGGCACTAGGAAATACAAGATGTGAGCTACAGGATGGGATGTCACCTACAGGATGAGATTTGAGCTAAAGGATGGGGCGTGAGCTACAGGATGTGAACTACAGGATGTGATGTGAGCTACAGGATGTGAACCCCAGGAAGTGCTGCACCTGTGTGAGTTCGAAGGCGCGGTAGGTGGTCAGCGAGGTGACCTTGCTGGCGTTCTTGGAGACGTGGCTGTCGAATCGCGGCGTCGGGTCCAGGAGCGTCTTGGACGTACCCTCATAGATGCTCTTCACCTTCCCCTGCACACACACACACACACACGCACACACACACACACACACACACACACACACACACACACACACACACACACACACACACACACACACACACACACACACACACACACACACACACACACACACACACACACACACACACACACACACACACACACACACACACACACACACACACACACACACACACTTGCAGTTTGTGGACCAGAAGACGCTACAGGGCCAACGATGTGATTCTCATTATTTGTTTCCATTCAACTTTGAATCCAAACAGAAACCCTGCCTTCTGGGCTGAAGAGAACTCTACCAACTTGATGTTGGGCACAAGCCAACGTGTCGTCTACCGCAAGGTTTGACCAATCAGCAGCCAGTTTCCATGAAACCTCACATAAAACGAATTAATCTCTTGGTTTCCTTGTAACATTACATGAGAAGACTGTGAATAAAGTACAAACAGTCACCAAGACAATAAGGAGTCAGACTAGTGCAAATATCAAAAGGTTCCCTATAAATAAAGAAATAAGTTAATAAAGTTAACTTTTGTCGTCAACACTTTTTGTATTGCAGATTGAATGACGTCATCATCCCCTGCTTTTAATAATAATTAAGAGTTTCATACCTTTTTAACATGTTTTCCAATTATATCAATTAATGTATAAATCTATGTATGGCATTATTTTAATACTGTAAAGTGTCTTTGAGTTTTATGTTCAGCGTTCTATAAAATAAATGTATCATTATTATTATTATGATTATTATTATGTAAACAACAGGCCGACCCTCACCTTCATGACCTTGAAGATCAGGATCTCCCCGGTAGAACCCGGGGTGAAGGGGATGTTCTGGAGCAGGTCCGAGAACTTGGACAGATACACACCTGGGGAGCAAAGGACGGACACAAACACAATGAGACAGCTGTTCCTACTGTAGCGGAGGGGGGAGGTGTAGGAAGGGGGGGAGGTGTAGGGAGGGGGGGGAGGTGTAGGGAGGGTGGGGCGGTACCTTTACTGGGGTTCCCCAGGGTTGTGACCCAGCTGTGACCCGTCATCAAACCCTTCTCACACATCACTGGCACCTAAACACACCGTTACCACACCGTTACCACACACAATACATTACATACTGTTACCACACACACAATACATTACATACTGTTACCACACACACAATACATTACATACTGTTACCACACACACACACAATACATTACATACTGTTACCACACACACAAAACATTACATTACATACTGTTACCACACACACACACAATACATTACATTACATACTGTTACCACACACACACACACAATACATTACATACTGTTATCGCACACACACAATACATTACATACTGTTACCACCCACACAAAACATTACATACTGTTACCACACACACACACAATACATTACATTACATACTGTTACCACACACACACAATACATTACATACTGTTATCGCACACACACAATACATTACATACTGTTACCACACACACAAAACATTACATACTGTTACCACACACACACACAATACATTACATTACATACTGTTACCACACACACACAATACATTACATACTGTTACCACACACACACACAATACATTACATACTGTTACCACACACACACACAATACATTACATACTGTTACCACACACACACAATACATTACATACTGTTACCACACACACACAATACATTACATACTGTTACCACACACACACAATACATTACATACTGTTACCACACACACACACACACACAATACATTACATGACATACTGTTACCACACACACACACAATACATTACATACTGTTACCACACACACACAATACATTACATACTGTTACCACCCACAATTGATTACGTGTGTGTGTGTGTGCGTGTGACCTTGACAGCGTCAGCCAATAGGAAGCAGTGGCTCTCCTCCAGTTCCTTCTCCGTCCTCCCCTCACTCTTCATCTCCTTCCTCTTCTCCACAAACTGAAAGACAACACACCTTTGTCAGTGTATATTCTGTTGTTGTGTTGACGTGTCAATCATCCCCCTCCTCCTCACCTGTCCCTCCAGTGCTGCAGGGTGCACCAGTCTTGGCTGGCTGTAGGTGAAGCAGAGGGTGGAGCCGTTATCTTTGTAGCTGGATGTCAGGATGGTCCTCATGTCCTCAAACTCCCTGGACTCACCGGACACACACTGGAACAGAGCTGCAGACGGGTACGAAGTTAGAAAGACAGGCAAGTAGGTAGACAGACAGACCGGTAGGTAGACAGACGGAGAGGTAGGTAGACAGACGGAGAGGTAGGTAGACAGAAAGACGGGTGGCTATATAAATACATTTGATTAACTTACAGACGGGTAGTTTGTACATGAATTACTATTACAACTTATATTAACAAAGGTCTTCCTAGGTGGTTACGGTATGCAGGTTGTCTGTCTGTCTGTGTATGTGTGTGTGTCACACACACACACACACACACACACACACACACACACAGTAAACTAATATCTAGTTTGATCTGGTAAGTTAGTCTACTCTCCAGGTAACATCACCTGGAGGTCCTGGTCTAAACATCTAGTTTGATCTGGTAAGTTAGTCTACTCTCCAGGTAACATCACCTGGAGGTCCTGGTCTAAACATCTAGTTTGATCTGGTAAGTTAGTCTACTCTCCAGGTAACATCACATTCATAACATCATATTATTCGTGATGAAGACCATCACAGGTGACGCAGACGCGTCTTCCTACCTCTGGTCTCCTTGCTCTTCCTCGGGATGTGGAACTTCAGCGGTTCCATGGGCATGTGTCTGCGATGCATCGGCAGATAAGCCCCCGGGGTCCTCGTCTCCGCCGCCCGGCCCCCGGGGTCCGAGACGTCAGACCCTCGGTTGTCCTGGACCGTTGGAGCTCCACTCCCGGGACTCAGGCCGCCATCTTGGCGTACCGCGGTGGACCTTAGACCGCCAACCGCCGCCGAGGAGGGGTTCTTCCGGCCGCTCCGGTCCTCCTCCATCTTCAAGCGGTACCGAGCTCTGTCTCACGGCCTTGTCTGTCTCACGGCCAAGTCCTGTCTGTCTGATCCTCGGTGTCCCCGGAACCATGCTCCGCTCCGCGGGACAACAACACACCGAAATCACGACACACCGCGCCGTGCAGCAACGCCGCTGATTGGCTGAGGGCGACGTAGCCAAGATCACGTGGTCCGTATGTGACTTCCGCTTGTCAAGCAGCGACACCTGGAGGCCTCAGAGGTCTAGGGATAATAACAATAATAATAATAATAATAATAATAATAATAATAATAATAATAATATTATTATATAGTGCTTTTCTAAATGAGTGAACACAGATAGGTTTAATTAATTATTATTATTGCTATTAATATTAATAATCTTATTATTACTTTTGTTATTACTAATATTACTATTATTAATACATTATTATTATTATTACTATTATAACTATTATTATTATTATTATTATTATTTTATTTATTTTTTCTTCAAGAGCTGAGCGGTTCAGCAAACCACAAGGCCAGGAAGCCGGATCTGATTCTCTCTCTATTGTTGCACAACGTTTAGCTAAAGAACATATTTAAATGTCTTTTATAATAGTACGAATGCATTTTATTTATTTCTAAGTACAATGCAATTAACTTTAAAGAAACAAAGAAATATCCACAGTATCAATACAGATTTACAGATTTTCTGTTATATATTTATCTGCCTGCTGTCATTATTTATGATAAATATTCACTGAGATTCTTAAGGTTAGAATAAATAATCTTTGAATTAATGGTTTGTCGTGCCACTGCTGGGTGCAAAGGAGAAACACTGCATTATTATTGCTATAACTATTATCACTATTATTATTATTATTATTATTATTATTATTATTAATAATAAAAAATGTAATCTTATTATCTAGTAAGGAAGTAAGAAACATTAATTTATAAAGTGCTTTTCACAAACAAGAGTCACAAAGTGTTGTACAGAAGCAAGTTAAAAGTAAAATACACATGACAAAATAGGTGGACACAATACAGTATCGGGCCTGTCACATTTCCTGCTTCCGGAGCCTTAAAAATCGCAGAGCATTGACTCTTACTTCCGGTAGTTACCCCAGATACGTGACAGAGTGTGGCCCCTCCCCTCCTCTCTGTTATCAGGTGTACCGGCTGCTACACTACAACGTCTAAACAGAGACAGCCTACCTCAGTTTACACCATTTACCCAAAGACAAACTCCTCCGCAAGTCTTGTGTGAGGCTGATGAGGAGGATGCATATACGTCTCGAAAAGTGGGCGGAATAGGCTAATAATGTCGGGTATGTGTATGATTAAAAGCACTGGTCCTGACCCCCACACACACTCCATCTCTCATCCGAATAGAGGCACATAATGTCGGGTATGTGTGTGATTTAAAGCACTGGTCCCAAGTCGCAATACGGACCAAAACCCGGTATTGGTCTGCATCGCGATATACGATGTATATCGGTATTTTATACAAATTCGGTTTTAACTCAATGCCACAAGTATGTCACAAGCACTTTTATTTTAAGACAACTCATATTCACAAGAATAACAGGCATTCCCTTTTAGAAAATATACAGCTGCACACTACATAATAACACGTAAATGAAAAGGTACATTGAAATAATCAAAATCCATCAAATAAATTGCCTATATTAAATACATAGGCATACCTCTGCTCCTACACTAAATCACCTTCGTTATATTGCGATATATCCAGATAGAGCCACAAGACACAATGTCGGGGAATTGTATGACTCGGATTTAGACTTCTTCACTGTATAGTGTTCATTCACTAGTTGAACCACATCGTCTTGACCGACTTTTGGAAGGTTATGCAGCGATGTTGTCCAGCGATAACTGTCCTCCATGGTGAATACATTAACCGGAACTTGGGATACACTGCTTCAGCGATTTTTAACGGGTACTTCCGGCTTTCAAATCTAACGTGATATAGACCTATTAACGACGTGGTACAACAATAGACACAATGAAGACAAATAAAATTATCTGCACCTCAACACCCATCCCAACTATTACTAAAGAGACAGAGATAGATAGATAGATAGATAGATAGTCATGTGTGTACAGCGAGTACAGCCGGGGACTGAGGCAGCAGCCCTGGGGTGCTCCGGTGTTGAGGACCAGAGTGGATGAGATGTTGTTCCCAATCTTCACCACTTGAGGCCTGCCCGTCAGGAAGTCCATAATCCAGTTACAGATGGGGGCGCCCAGGGTCCCTCAGTTTAAGGACCAGCTTGGAGGAAACAATGGTATTGAAAGACTGTAGAGCTGTAGTCAATGAGCAAGTCTGACATAGGTGTCCCTCCTGTCTAGGTGCTGCAGGGCCGTGTATAGTGCCAGGGAAATGGTTTTGTATACAAACCTTTGTTTGGTCTGTATGCAAACTGGAGTGGATCCAGGGACTCAGGGATGGAAAAGTTAATGTGTGACATGACAAGTTTCTCCAGGCACTTCATGGCTATGGGTGTTAAAGCCACTGGACGATAATCATTGAGGCTTGTTACCTTGGTATTTTTGGGTAACGGCCATTATTATATAATAATAACAATGATAAATAAATCACCGTAAAATGAGTCATTTTTGTTTCCCCTAAACTCTAAAAATATGGAATTATTATCCTTTGATATAAATGAAATAGTCTCATCCAAAAGACAAACAGTCAAGACAGAGAACGTTGACATTAAGTGACTGCGGATACTGATTTATGACTTGTTTTGAACATTTATGAGCGTTAACGTGCTGAATTCTCAATAAAAATTGCATTAACACAGATATAAATCCCCAAACCAGTGTTAAAACATCACATGACAGATAGACCGATAACCATTGTGTCGTTATCGGGTGAAGAAGGTTCAACACACACACACACACACACACACACACACACACACACACACACACACACACACACACACACACACACACACACACACACACACACACACACACACACACACACACACACACACACACACACACACACACACACACACACACACACACACACACACAATGAAGAAGACGGTCAGAAGTTAAAGAGCAACATTTTATTTCCCATCAGTACTATAAAACAGTACATTATCCTAACTGTACAAAGTAGAACCACAGCGTTTATTTACAGATATAAATCATCTTGTTCCTAAAGAGTACACTAGTCTAGGGTGACATCTAGTATAGTTATTCCCTTACAATCCATTATGTCTTAATAAGCACATGACCAGGTGACCGCTGGTTAGTCCTTAGTTACAGAGTCTTGGTACTTTACTAGGATGTAGTAAAGTATAAACCACCCAGAAGAAGCCTACCAAGTCCCACCAGAGAGGAACCAGGTCTGAGTCTCCACTGCTGGACGCCCAGAACACTTCCAGGTCCGGTCGTCTCCACTAGTCCAGTTCACTAGTCTGGAATAACGTCTCTCTCTAGGAAGCCTTGTATAGTCTAGTTACACCAGGAACTCCTCTGGTCCAAAATACCAGCTCTCTACACCTCAGAGAACATGGTCCCAGAGGGGTTGTGGTCCCAGAGGGTTGTGGTGTTGGGTTGTAGCTTGTATAGTCAGAGCGAGGCCCGGGGTGTGAGTACATCGCTGGCCTGCAGGGGGCGGTGGTGCAGCTGGACTTTACACACAGAGACTTCACTGCAGCGCAGGGAGACGCCAGCAGGGGGCTCCTCGTCTCCTGGACCACAAACACATGATGGGGATTAGTGTTACTGTAGTCATACTAGTCTGGTAGTCCTACTGTAGTCATACTAGTCTGGTAGTCCTACTGTAGTCATACTAGTCTGGTAGTCCTACTGTAGTCTTATTGGTCTGGTAGTCCTACTGTAGTCTTACTGGTTTGGTAGTCCTACTGGTCTCTCTAGACTCCTCTCTTTTATGTAATTAAAAACAAAAACTCTATTTAAATTGAAAATGCTTTACTGGCATGGAAAACATAAACAAAACATAAAATACGAAACAACAAGATAAATTAAAAAAACAATCCAATAAAATTGTTGTTCACCACTTGATAATCTTATGAGGATTTATATTGGTGTTTTACCTAATCCCGAGGAAGATGATTCGCTGTCTGCTAGGGAGGCAGAGTCTGCTTGGTCATGTGACAGGCCGTCTAACAGGGGAATGGACAGCTCTGAGGAGGGAACCGACGAATCATAGATCCCAGAGTCGCGAGGGGGCGGGATCTCTGGAGGAGAGGGCGGGGCTTCTGCAGGGGTGGGGGTGGCCGGGAGAGGGGAGGGGTTTAGGTCATCCTGGGGGAGGGAGGGGGAGGAGGAAGAGGAGGAGCCTGAGGGGGACGAGGATGATGATAATGAAGGTGGATCTATGTGTAACAGGCCAGATGTTCCAGATGAGGACCTGAAGGTAGACATAATAGATTAGTTCAGTAATTAGTAATTGGTTCAGTCAAACGATGACTGACATTTTTTAAAGGACAGATGGACAGATTTCATGTTAGATCTGATGAGACTTATCATATATAGTATTATATTGTTGCATCCTCCTGTACCCTTCTGTAGTACTATCCTACTGTAGTACTATCGTACTCTAGAACTACCCTACTATAGTATCCTACTGTAGTATCTTACTTCTCCGGGCTCTACACTGGCTACCTGTAGCTGCTCCCATCCAGTTCAAGACCCTGGTGCTAGCCTTCAGGGCAGTGAAGGGAACAGCTCCATCCTACCTCCAGGCAATGGTCAAGCCCTACATCCCTGCCCATCCACTTTGCTCTGCTACTTCGGGCCGTCAGCTTGCCCCCTCGCTTAGGGGCCTTGTGGCTCTTCTCTGTCCTGGCCAAAAATGTATGGAATAAACTTCCCACGGATGTCAGGACTGCAGAGTCACTGCCCATCTTCCACCGCAGGCAGAAACTACCCCGATCCGTCCTCTAAGTACATTGTTTGCTTGTTAGTTAGATATTGTTCTATTGTTTGCCAACTTATTGCACTTTTACGTGAACGTATTGTTCTTTTTCTTGGAGACTTGTTAGAAATAAATTGCACTTTTGACTTGGTCTCTTACCTTCTTTTGTTGAACGCACTATTGACTAAGTCGCTTTGGACAAAAGTGTCTGCTAAATGACTGTAATGTACTGTACTGTAGTTTCCTACTGTAGTACTACCCTACTATAATATCTTACTGTTCTATCATACTGTAGTACTACCCTACTGTAGTATCCTACTGTAGTCGTACTGTAATGTAGTATCCTACTGTAGTAGTACTCTCCTGTATTATCATATTTAGTAGTACTCTCCTGTAGTCTCCTACTGTAGTTCTACTCTCCTGTAGTCTCCGACTGTAGTAATATCCTACTGTAGTCTCATACTGTAGTAGGACTCTCCTTTAGTCTCCTACTGTAGTAGGACTCTCCTGTAGTCTCCTACTGTAGTAGTACTCTCTTATTGTAGTAGGACTCTCCTGTAGTCTCCTACTGTAGTAGGACTCTCCTTTAGTCTCCTACTGTAGTAATATCCTACTGTAATAGTACTCTCCTTTAGTCTCCTACTGTAGTAGTACTCTCCTGTAGTCTCATACTGTAGTAGTACTCTCCTACTGTAGTAGGACTCTCCTGTAGTCTCCTACTGTAGTAGTACTCTCCTGTAGTAGTATCCTACCGTAGTAATACTCTCCTGTAGTCTCATACTGTAGTAGTACTCTCCTGTAGTATCCTACTGTAGTAATATTCTCCTGTAGTCTCCTACTGTAGTAGTACTCTCCTGTAGTCTCCTACTGTAGTAATATCCTACTGTAGTAGTACTCTCCTGTAGTCTCCTACTGTAGTAGTACTCTCCTGTAGTCTCATACTGTAGTAGGAATCTCCTACTGTAGTAGTACTCTCCTGTAGTCTCATACTGTAGTAATACTCTCCTGTAGTCTCCTACTGTAGTAATATCCTACTGTAGTAATACTCTCCTGTAGTCTCATACTGTAGTAGGAATCTCCTACTGTAGTAGTACTCTCCTGTAGTCTCATACTGTAGTAATACTCTCCTGTAGTCTCCTACTGTAGTAATATCCTACTGTAGTAATACTCTCCTGTAGTCTCCTACTATAATACTACTCTCATGTAGACTCCTACTGTAGTAGTACTCTCCTGTAGTCTCCTACTGTAGTAGTACTCTCCTACTGTAGTAGGACTCTCCTGTACTCTCCTACTGTAGTAGTACTCTCCTGTAGTATCCTACTGTAGTAATACTCTCCTGTAGTCTCCTACTGTAGTAGTACTCTCCTGTAGTATCCTACTGTAGTAGTACTCTCCTACTGTAGTAGGACTCTCCTGTACTCTCCTACTGTAGTAGTACTCTCCTGTAGTATCCTACTGTAGTAATACTCTCATGTAGTCTCCTACTGTAGTAGTACTCTCCTACTGTAGTAGGACTCTCGTACTCTCCTACTGTAGTAGTACTCTCCTGTAGTATCCTACTGTAGTAATACTCTCATGTAGTCTCCTACTGTAGTAGTACTCTCCTACTGTAGTAGGACTCTCGTACTCTCCTACTGTAGTAGTGCTCTCCTGTAGTCTCCTACTGTACTAATACTCTCCTGTAGTCTCCTACTGTAGTAGTACTCTCCTACTGTAGTAGGACTCTCGTACTCTCCTACTGTAGTAATACTCTCCTGTAGTATCCTACTGTAGTAATACTCTCCTGTAGTGCCGGTGTACCTGAGAGAAGGACCAAATCCTGCTAAAGAGCAGGCGGGCCGCCGGGGGCCGTGGGCCAGGAGCAGCACGTTCCTCAGTGGGAGTTCAGGCCTCCCGTCCAGCCTCTTCACCTGCACCTCCCTCAGAACCAGGGAGGCTTCGCCCTGGGCACCGGGGGGGGAGGGCGAGAGGGGAGGAGAGGAGGTGGCGGGAGGAGAAGGAGGAGCGTCATCGTGCCGGTGTGCATTACAGATGGCCACGTAGAGTGCCCGGCCCGACCGGCTGCGGAAGTAGTTCCGCCGGGATACGCAGCGGTCCCACGCTCCGCCGGGGTGGAGCCGGACCAGCAGCTGGGACACCTGGTCCATCAGCTTCAACCTGGAGACACGGGCCATGGAAGCTCTCCTTAGACGGACACCGGGGTAGGATGAACATGGACACGGCCAACGTTGGTGTCATCTGCGATCAATCTTATGGCCGTAACATTTTTATATCAGTCGATAATTATCACGATCATCAACATGTCTGTAATATCTGTGCACTCTACGCAACCACAGAAAATAATGATATTAAACATTTTCCTTATATATATTTTTGTTATATTGAGGAGAAAATTATTACAATAATTCTTGTTTTATCACCAAGCACTAATCTGCTACATTGCATATGTTTTGGAGGAGAATGTTCATGTGTTTTAATCTGGAACATGTCTTAATCTGTAATTGGAGTGTTAATGTCAATGTCTTGTTATTCCGTTTCCATCGGTGTTGGAGGACTTTAAATATGAATCTGTAATGTTTTAATCTGCATTCATGAATACAGATCTGTGTTCATTGTAAAACTGTAATCTGTGTTAATGAGTGTGTAATCAGTGTTTATCTGTCTTAATCTGCAATGTGTGTCAATCCCAGTGTTAATCCCAGTGTAAATCCCAGTGTTAATCCCAGGGTAAACCCCAGTGTTAATGCCAGTGTTAATCTGAGGTTACCGTGGCGCCAGGCTGAGCAGTGTGGGTACATCGCTCTCTGATGAGAAGTCAAAGTAAACTGCTACGTAGCGGCCCAGACCCTCCCCTCCGCCACCTTCTGCCTGGTGGGCCAATCGCAGCTTCTCCGCAATCATGGCCACACCCACAATAAACAGGTCACTGCCTGGTCCACCAATGAGAGAGGCGCTGCTGCTGCTGGGACGAGAGACTGGAGTCTTGCCCCGGCAAGTCTTCCTCTCCACGTGGTAACTGAAGAAGAAGAAGAAGAAGAAGAAGACTTTTGAAAAAACACTTTATTTACACTAGCAAAAATTTTGATCAAATAAACGAAACAAAAAAGACAGAAACAACAACAGAAACAACAAAGAAAAAGAACAGATCACTCAAAATGGTACATTAACAACTAGGGCCTAAAAACATGTGCAAAGTGCAAGTTCTCCTCCACAACGGAACACACAATGTCCTCGTGACACCACCGCTGTTTGAACGCATCTACATGTTTATAAAAGCGATGCTCTAAACAAAGTCTGGCTCTTATGTTGCACAGCCATACTGCTTTTGCCTCTTCCCCTTTCCTGTTTTCTATTCTGTTTCTCCTGCTCAAATAGATGGCCATCTTCGCTTCGCCCGAGAGGTAGTTCAGGAGCTGCCACTTTTCTTTATTTGCTTTTTTTTCTGGAGCTCCCATGATAAAAACACTCTCCGTGAAAACTATACCAAAAAGATTAAAAACCCATGTTAAAAGAGCGAAGAAACCCGTGAGTCTCTTGCACTCTGTAAAAACATGGAAAACAGTCTCTCTAAAACCACAAAATGGACACTTGCTAAAAACAGCAGGATTAAAGGTGGAGATGAAAGAATTACAGGCAATGGCACCGTGTAAAATTCTCCACTGGAGGTCGGCAGTACGTTTTTTTATGGGAGGTTTGTATAAAATCCTCCACTGTGGGCCTGGTCCGCTTCCTGCGCCCAGTCTGGTGCTCCACACAGTGGAGGCCCTGTCCTTCAGCACATTTCTGTTGGTCGCTTTCACAATGTTCATGTAAATTGTTCTCCTATCAGCTCTGTGTACTGTCATTTTTTCGGAGTTTGCGACCTGGAGCAGGGGGCCGGTCAGTTCTCCGAGCCCTGGGCTCAGGTAGATCTCTGGGAACGGGTCTGCTGGGTCCGGCCTGGCTCCTCCCTGTCCGTAGCTCCTCAGCAGTCTCTTCTCCTCAGGGCAGAGGATCTGGCTCCAGAGCCGAAGGATCCTCTGGGCCACCCGGACAGAGTGCAGACCCAGCAGAGAGCCCAGGGCCTGGGCATCGCTCAGCTCCGGCCCCACTGCATCCACCAGCTGCTGAAGGCACAGGGTCTTGGAACGGCACAGCGCCACCGTCAGGCCGGGTGTTTCGCTGTTGCTGACGTCCAACCTGGCATTGTGGATCAGGGGCTCTCTCAACAACCAGTACAGAGAGTCAGTCTTTGGACACCTTTTATGGTCAAAAAGGGCCCAAGACTTAAAAACGCTCTGATAAAAAGGAGGTAGCCCACTTAACTTTAAGATGTTTAAATCTGTTAAAAACAGAGCAGCATCCAGCCCCAGGTTACTCACGCGTCTGACAATGCAGCTGCTCACCTCTCTCCACACCAAATCAGCCGGGCCGGTCAGATATTTCTGTAAAAACTGCATCCTAAAAGTGGCCATTCGGCTGGCCAGGTGGATAAGGCCCTGTCCCCCCTCCTCTCTAGATAAAAACAGCACCCCCTGCGGCACCCAGTGTAGACCCTCCCAAAAAAAATCCACCAATTTTCTTTGTATTTCGGCAAGTAGCCCTGAGGGAGGGTCCACACAGGTAAGACGGTGCCACAGTTGGGATGCCACAAGGTTATTTAAAACCAACACTCTACCTTTAAAAGACATCTGAGGGAGCAGCCATTTCCACTTGGAAAGCTTCCCTTCTATCTTTTCTGTGACGTCCTCCCAGTTCTTCAGGACTACAATTTCCTTCCCCAAGAACACACCCAGGTATTTGAAGCCATCCTTTCTCCAGACCATGTTCTGGGGAAGAACCGGGAGACCGCCACTCCACTCACCGACAGCGAGGGCCTCACTTTTCTTCCAATTCACCCTCGCTGCCGATGCTGAACTAAACTCCCTCACGATGTCAACTAAAACGTCCATGTCAGTCTGGTCCTTAACAAAAACAACAACATCATCTGCATACGCTGATAAAACCAAGTTTCCATTAAAACCAGGTAAAAACAGCCCTTGCAGTTTCGAGCGTATTTTGCTGAGGAGGGGTTCTAGGGAGAGTGCATAGAGCATGCCAGACAGAGCACAGCCCTGCCGGACCCCTCTACACACTCTAAAAGGAGCACACAAACCACCGTTGAACTTCAGCACACTCTCAATGTTATTATACAACACCTTGATCTTGGCTATGAAACCAGTGCTGAACCCAAACTTCCCCATTACTTTCCAGAGGAAGCTGTGCTCAACGCGGTCGAAAGCCTTTTCCTGGTCTAGAGAAATCAGACCAGTATTAATGTCCAATGAGCTGGAGACCTCCAAAACATCACGAATTAGGTGGACATTGTCCACCATGGACCTGCCGGGCACACAGTAGGTCTGGTCCCGGTGGATGACCTGCTCCACAGCCCTCCCCAGCAGCTTGTAATCCACACACAGCAGAGACACAGGGCGCCAGTTCTTGATGTCCTGCAGGTTTCCTTTTTTTGGGAGCAGTGTGATCACCGCTCTCCTGCAGGACACTGGCATAGAGCCAGAGGCCAGACTCTCATTAAAAACGTCAAGAAGGTCATTTGACAAGACGTCCCAGTAGGCTTTATAAAACTCCACGGAGAGGCCATCGATACCAGGAGCCCGCCGTCCCTGCATGCCTTGCAGGGCAGTCTGCAACTCCTGGATCGTTAACGGCCCTTCGAGCTGTGAGTTGGCCTCCTCGGAGACCTGAGGTAGTCCATTCCAGAACCCCTCGGACAGAGTTTCCCCCTCCTCATACTCACTTGCGTATAGGGTGGAATAAAAACTCACAGCTCGCCTCCTGATCTGGCTTGGCTCTGTTATTTCCTGCCCTGTGCCTGACAGCACAGCTGACAGCTGGCAGCCTCTGCCCATTCTTCTTTTCCAGGCCGAAGAAGAAGCTAGTGGGAGCATCCATCTCATTTATGTTTAGAAACCGGGACCTCACTAGTGCACCCTGAACTTTTACATCCAGCAGGTTGGCTAACGCCGTCTTTTTCTCTTTGAGGATTTCAATATATCCTCGATCTCCTGTGGTCTCATGTATTGTTTCGAGTTCCACTATATCACTCTCCAGGTCTTTCATAGACCTAATGATGTCTTGTGTGACATTGAGGGTGTGCTGTTGGCAGAGTAACCTTAACTCGGTCTTACCATGGTCCCACCACTGCCTAAGACAGCTAAACTCTCCCTTCCTCTGCCTAAAAACACTCCAAAAATAAATAAGGGCCTCTCTAAAATGTTTATCAAATGTTAAAACCGAGTTAAAATGCCAATATGCACTTCTGGGTAAAACATTTCTGATAAAAACATCACATAAAAGCAAAGAATGATCCGTAAAACCAGCAGGTGATATACTGCACAATTTAAAAGTGTTAAAATGATGCTTAAAACAATAAAAACGATCTAACCTAGCTGAAGAAATTATATTTTCCCTGATGTGGGACCAGGTGTACTGCCTGTTGTCTGCATGCATCCTTCTCCATACATCCACCAGGCCGTGGGAGTGGACCAGCTGCCTCAGAGCATGCTGGGATGCTGGATGCGGCTCTGCATGGTTGCGATCTAAAAAAGCATTTTCTGTACAATTAAAATCCCCACCCAAGAATAGAAAATCCTCCGTGGCACAACCGTTTAAAACATCATTAACTTTGAGTAAAAACACCTTCCTCTCTGTACCGTTTGTTGGAGCATAGACATTTACAAAAACCACTGTAAAAAGGTCAAACCGTGCTTTTATTAAAAGCAACCTCCCATTGATAAAATGCTCGACCTCCAGTGAGACAGGCTTAAAAGACTTGGAGAGGAGGAAGCCCACCCCCCCACTGAGAGAGGTGTTGTGGCTTAAAATGACTTCCCCCTCCCACTCCTTCTTCCAGTCCGTCTCATTAAAAACATCGCTGTGAGTCTCTTGTAAAAAGAGGACATCGACATGTTTTATTTTTGTGGTTTGGAAAATGAGAGCCCTCTTCCTTTCCTCTCTGGCTCCGTTTACATTTAAGCTTCCTACTCTAAAAGTGTCCATTAAGAGTGAGATATTAAAGATACAATAAAATAAAATAAAAACAAATAAATTAAACACACGCATTGAGTTTTCTGAACTCACTACCCAATTGCCTCCTTATTTTGGTCACCATTCTTTTGAGCCTATATATCTCCAGCTCATCCAATACAGACAGCTCCTTTCGGTTCATATGGAACCTTGCTGATGCACAGAACACGGCCAAGTCTGGGAAATAATCCTCTAACACCACATTATGTTGGTTCTTTGTCTGCACCAGGTAGTTTTTTATCATTTCAGCCGTGTACATTTTTTTTTGTTGGCTACTGCTCAAAGCACCTGGCACATCGCTGCTGTCAGACGCACAATCGTCCCAGCTCTCCTCCGCCTGTCCTTGCTCTCTTCCTTCCTTTTCCTCACTCTCCACTTTACTGCTCTTTGCAACGGTTGATGCATTTATTTTATTACTCCTGCGTTTAGTAGTCTTTTTTTTATCTATCATTTCTGTTGCCGCCTCCTCTTCCTCCCTCTCGGCAACCTCCACCTGCTCCCCCCATGTTTGCTGCTCCTCTCCTGATTTTCCCATATATGTTCCACTCTCCATATCTCCCTATTGTGTTTTACTGACTTCACCTGTCCCTACACTCTCTTTTGCCAAATCACCTTGTGGTTCATTGTTTATCTCAGGGGTTTCACCCTTTTTTTTGTTTTTTTATCTTTATTTCCCCCATCCCCCTTTTCTTCTGCTTCACACAAAACCACCACCTCATCCTCCTGAACGTAACCACCTACACCCTCACCCTGTGCAACACCACGGTCCCCCAAGCCGGACACATCACCAGAAACACGCTGTATACCCCGCCCTCGCCCGCGCCCGCTCCGCGTCCGAGACATCACACCGCGCGCTATCGCCGACTGCTCAGGAGCAGCGCTGCCGTCAGCAGCAGCAGCGGCCGCCTCCGGAGGGGGGCCTCCCCCCACCGCTGCGGCCGCGTTAGCGGCCGCCACAGTGGGAGGCACCCCTCCCTCAGCAACAGCCACCTGCTGTTCCATTGCAACCGGCGCATCAGCCGCTGGCGCGGCAGTCCGCCCCGGCGCAGCCACGGGCGGTTTCGGCGCAACAGCCGCGGGTGGGCCTGGCGCAGCGGCGGACGACCCCGCCGCTGGCGCGTTAGACGGCCCAGCCGGCGCGTTGGACGGCCCGGCCGCCGGCGCGTTAGACGGCCCCGCCGGCGCGTTGGACGGCCCGGCCGCCGGCGCGTTAGACGGCCCCGCCGGCGCGTCATCCGGACCAGGCGGAGCCGGGTCCCCGCGCTTCGGACAGGCACTCACGGTGTGCCCCTCTTCCCCACAACCAAAACACTTCATAACCGATGAAGTTGCAAAAATCACGTAGTCATAATCATCTACTTTAACGTGAAAGCGGAGGTTAAGCTCCGCATTCCGATTGTTCAGTATCATAAACACCTGTCTACGGTGAGACACTACGTGTTTCAGTAACTGAGACTTACATCCAGACAGCATCTTTTTCATAGGAGAAACAAGTTTACCATGCCTGGACAGTTCTCTACTGAGGAACTCATCGGTTATGAAGGGGGGAACATTTGACAGTATAATTTTGGTTGCGGGCAGCATCAGCGGCTGCACCTGTACAAACAACTCTCTCACCGTGATGCCCGTCTCGATGACGCAGTTCACCTTCTCCACCTGATCCAGAAAGATCACCACCGCGCTGTTCATCCGCGCCAAGGACTTGATGCTTCCGTGTCCAACCTTCTCCCCCACGGCCAGCCCGATCTCCTCCACAGTGCACGCGAAGCTGGCGGAGATCCTAATGCCATGCTTCCGCGTGAGCTTGGCAAAGTCTCCATTTACCATGGCGCCGTCAGACGCCGGCCGGCGAGACGCCGGCAGGAGAAGCCCACACAAACACCCCACACACACCACCCAAAAAGCACGAAAAGTAACGCAAAACAACTACCACCTATAAACGATGTTAAATCAAACCCATTACACAAGAAATAAACGGTAAATATGACGATAAACGTCTCGCTCCTCTCTCTCTTTTACCCTCCGAAAAATCCCAGCATGCACCAGGAAAAGAAGAAGAAGAAGAAGAAAAAGAAGATGAAGAAGAAGAAGAAGAAGAAGAAGATTGATTTTTCAAACCTAATACATTACACAATCAAAAAAAACTAACAGATTTCCATGACTACCAAATAAATATAATTTGAAAAAGCGTTTTACCCATAATAAAAACATCCTCTTTTACACACTTTAAAAACAAAAAACTACACCTATCCTTTAAAACTTCAATATTAGAGAGTCATTCTCCCCTAGTGAGCACAGAACCTGCCCAACAGCCCACACATCCAGAAACCCCTGCAGATGATTGATCAGCGTATAGTACGCATGCTCCACCCTCAGACACGCTGCCACCAGCCCCCTCAGACAGAGCACTGCATCCGTCCATCCCACTCCAGCAAGTTGGTTCTTACGACTTTTCCAGATTGCTAATTTTGCATTAGCAAACAAGAAATTCATCAATACCAGGGTTTCCCTCTTTTTCAGGATGTATTTGGGCCCATGGACAAAAAGTGGTATGGAGAAAACCTCCCCGAACCCTTCCACCCACCCCTGTAACATTTTTTTTAAGACCAGCCAATCGGGGACAGGACACCACTAAATGCTCCAATGTTTCTGCCACAAAACAGAACGGACAGCCCCCCCTTGTGCCTGGGTCAAAATGAGCTCTGTATTTGTTAGTGGCTATTGCACCATGTATAATTCTCCATTGGATGTCAGCCATCCGTTTCTCAACCGGAGATTTATACAGGATCCGCCAGCTGCCCTGAGGGGAAAAAGCCAAGCCAAACACATCCGTCCACCTCGACTCTCTGACGCCTGCGAGCGAGCTGAGGTTTAGCACCTTTACGCAGCTAAGATATAGCTTCTTTCCACTGCAGGAGCTGAACTCTCCAGGTGTTAGAGTCCCCAGTGATAGCAGGAGACCATCCTCCTCTCTCCATTCCCCCACCGCAGGACCCACACTCAAGGCCGGAAAAACATAATCATGTCCCTTTCTCCACTGGTCAGCCAGATCTGCATCCAGAGCAAAAGTCCGGTGGGATGGCGACAGCGACTGCCACACCTCATCTACCAGGTTCTCCAGAACTCAGAATGATCGAATGCCCGTCACCTCAGCCAGTTCTTCTGTGGAGATCCCTGTCAAATGGGCAAGTTTTACCACTCCCGCTTCAACGAACGCATTTCTTAGGGTGGCCGAAGAAAAAAGGGTTCCAGGAAAAAAACCAGTGTCAAACAGCGGCTCCTCAAACAGCCACATCCCAGGCCGGGGGTCGGGTGGTCTGGTAAAACTCAGAATCTTCCAGGCATTGATGACTGAGCAGTAAAAAGGTGCAAGTCCAGTTATCTCATATGCAGGGGCCTTCAGCAGAAACAGGTGTTTATCAAAACCAAAGCCCCCTGCCCTCCAGAGTAACAGCCGGGCCATAGCCAGCCAGCTGGGAGAGGCACCATACAGCAGCCGCTGAGCAGCCTGCAGTCTAAATGCAGCAGTCCTCGCAGTAATGTCCACAAGGCCCTGTCCCCCCTCCGCCACAGGCAGGTACAGGACCGATGCTGGCACCCAGTGATGACCCGACCAGAAGAAATCCACGAGGAGCCGCTGCAGTTGTTTCATGAGGCCCGGCGGTGGGGTTAACACCTGGAGTCTGTGCCACAGAGACGAGGCAACCAGATTGTTGGCTACAAGAACTCTTCCCCTGTAGGACAGCTGGGGTAACAGCCATTTCCATTTGGCTAATTTTGCCAGCTTTCCCAGCAATCCCTCCCAGTTCTGTGCCACCATGTCCTCAGACCCCAACCAAACTCCCAGGACCTTTACACCCCTGTTTCCCCAGCCAAGGCCACCAGGAAGACTGGGCCTATTCCCTACACTCCACTGACCTACCAAAACTGCCTCACTCTTCTCCCAGTTAACTTTGGCTGAAGCAGCCTTCCTATACAAAGCTAAACTGTCCTGTAGCTCCTGGATATCTCGCTGACCCTGGATAAAAACACTGACATCATCAGCATAAGCTGATACAACCACCGGGGGGCCTGAGCTGACTCTGGCAGACACAGGCCCCTCAGCCGGTTTCTAAGTCTGCACAAAAGGGGCTCGATGGCAATACTATATAATAGGCCTGAGATAGGGCAGCCCTGCCTGATCCCCCTTTTAACTGGTACAGGTCTACTCAGCCCTCCCCCCACCTTCACAACACAACATGCATCACTGTACAAACACTTCACCCAGGACAAAAAGTGCTCCCCGACACCAAAAGCCTGCAATGTGGCAGCCAGAAAAGTGTGATCCACACGATCAAACGCCTTCTCCTGGTCAATAGAAATAATACCAACATTTAAATTATACAGTTTGCAAACATCAAAAGTGTCTCTCATCAAAAACAAATTGTCCACAATTGATCTGCCAGGGATGCAATATGTCTGATCAGCACCAATAAGAAGTTCAATAAAACACTTCAGTCTGTTAGCTAAAACCTTTGACAGTATCTTATAGTCCGTACATAAGAGAGCCACAGGTCTCCAATTCTTCAGCAGGGTTAAATCTCCTTTCTTAGGCAACAGTGAAATCACTGCACGCCTACAGGAAGCTGGAAGAGACCCTTTCCCAAAGGACTCCATCAATACGTCCAACAAATCTTGTCCTAACATACTCCAAAAGTGTTTAAAAAAGTCTGCAGGTAAACCGTCTATGCCCGGAGCCTTGCCGGAGGCCATCTGTGTCACCGCAGAGGTCAGTTCCTCCAGCGTAATGTCAGAGCCCAGGGTGTCACTTTCGGCTGGACTCAGCTGTGGAAGACCCTGAAAAAGTTCATCAGCAGCTTCCACGTCACAACCTTCGGCTTTGAACAGGTCTGTGTAGAAGGACACTGCATGCCTCCTCATCTCAGCAGGTTCAGAGGTTACCTGTCCATCGGGGAGACGCAGACATACCATCTGCTTCCTTTGGCCCACAGACCTCTCCAGGTTGAAGAAAAAGGTGGTTGGTGCATCAATGTCTCTCATGGAAGTAAAACGGGCTCTGATCAGAGCTCCCTTGGCTTTCTCCTGAAGAAAACAGTTAAGCTGTTGTTGTTTTAGGAGGGACTGTTCTATATTTTGAGCAGACACACTCTCTAACTCTCTGATCTCCCTCTCTAACTGCTCTATAGCTCTCCTAATGTTTGCAGTGGAGTAGGCTGTATACTGTTGGCAGAACACTCTAATCTGAGCCTTTCCTACCTCCCACCACTGACTCAGGGAGGGAAAATACTCTTTCTTTGATTTCCAGTTGATCCAGAACAATTAAAAATTCTCACAGAAAATCAAATCTTGTAGAATTTTAACATTGAACTGCCAGAAAGATCTAGGTTTCTCTGTGTTGGATAAAATCTAATCTAAAGAAACTAACTGATGATCTGTAAAACCAACAGGTTGGATGTGACAGTTCACTGCACGAGTAATAAAAGAAGCAGACATGTAAAATCTGTCTAGCCTGGCTGCACTGACGCCCCCATCTAGCATTCTCATCCAGGTGTATTGTTTAACAGAGGGATGCTTCATCCTCCACACATCCACTAAGTCAGCCTCTCTTATCACCTGTGACAGTAAAAGGGACGACTGAGGATGAGGCTCCCGTCCTATTCTGTCTAAAGTGACAGTGCAAACGTTCCAGTCCCCCCCAGTATAACACACTCCCCCTGTACACTAGTGTCTAGCTTGTCTTTTAATAACTGAAACACAGATACCCATGCAGGGCCCTGACTGGGTGCATAAACATTAATAAAAGTGAAAAAGAAACCTAACAGTTCCACTTTCACCATCAAGGCTCTACCTGCCACTATCTCTGTGCTGGATAAAAACTTAACATTTAGAGAGGGGGAGAAAAACACAGCTACTCCAGCACTAAGGTTTGAGCCATGACACACATGGTCAGTACATACTGACCCCCCCACCACATCCCCCAGTCCGTCTCATTCAGGGTATCACTGTTTCCTGCAGAAATATCACATCTATTTTTTTCCGATTAAAGAGCTCTAACACTAAAGCTCTTTTCTGTGCACTTCTACCCCCGTTAATGTTTAAAGAAGCAACCCTTAAAGCCTGCATTAGAGGAAGGAGATAGAGAAAAAGAACAGACAGGTACACACAGCAGAGAGGAGACACCCAGTGTTGCATGATCATGTTGCAATTATTTAGACCTTTTCAGTTTCTTCCCTCTTTGGCTTCTTTTCGTAACTTTTTTCATAGCAGTTACATGCTTCCTGAGACGATAGCGTTTCTTATCATCCAGCAGGTCTAACCCTACAACTTTCTGAAGAGTGCTCACTGTATGAAGAAACTTCTTAGTGTCAGGGAAAAAGTCTCACTTCCACTGCCTTACCAAAAGACTCATCTAAAAAGACATTAATCTCTTCCAAAGAATATATCTCTGCGTTCTGAGAGAGACTATCTGCAACTGAAACACAGTCAGAATCCCCCTCATCGTCCGTGTCCATCTCTGTCACCTCATTATTGTCTGCAGCCTGTTGAAGCTCTTTTTGCCGCCCAGAGCCAGACGGCAGCCCCTGCTGTGTGCCAACAGCCTCCACCTGTCCCACAACAGCAGTCCTCACCTGTCCTGCTACATCATCTCGCCCCCGTTTACCTGTTTCCAAATCTCTCACGATATTCATCCCCACTTCCTCCGCAGCCCCCGGGGCCCCGGCGGGTGCAACAGCAGCCCCCGCGACACCGGGTTCCGCAGCCACGGACCCAGCCGCCCCGGCTGCTCCGGGCTCAGTGGCCGCCCCCCCCCCCCCCCGGGCTCGGCAGAGCGGCGTGCCGTCTCCGTGGACATGCAACACGTTTGTGACCCGACTCCCCGCACTCAAAACACTTTACGTTCCCTGAGCTCGCATAGACCATATAAAAACCCTCCTCATGCCTCACCCGGAAAGACACATCTAGTGTCTGAGTGGGACAATTCAGAAACATGAAAACCTGTCTCCGCAGAGATTGGACATGTTTTAGCTTTTCATCCTTACACCCCAGAGCAACAGTGCGGAGATTACTTGCAAACTTACCAAAACGCTTCAGCTCCCGTTCCAGCGCCTCATTCTGGATGAACGGAGGAACGCCAGACACAGTGATCCGCGTGGACGGTGTCACCAGCGGTGAAACTTGAACATATTCCTCACCAATCCGCTCTCGATAAGTTCCGTCACATATTTCTGGTCTTTCAAAAAGACCACGACCGCTTTGTTCATGCGGGAAGCATAGGAGATGTTTACATAACCGACCTGATCCCCCACAGCCAGCAGCACCTGCTCCACTGTGCTTGCGGCCTGAGCCACCAACCGCACTCAGTGTCTCAGAGACACCGGCGGCGCCCCGATGGACGCCATCCCCGCCCCGAGGCACGGAAAAAACACTAAATGAAACGATTAACCGTACTCGCAAAGAGTACAACTATCCCAACGGAAGATCATACAGTTAAAGAAACCATTAAAACAAACACAACCGAAAAAAAAGTGAAAAATCCCTCTTCAAAACCTCCACCTACGACGAAGACGAAGATGAAGAAGAAGAAGAAGAAGATACATAGAATCAAACTGTGTGTCTCTGTGTGTGTCTCTCCCTCTCACTGTGTCTGTCTCTCTGTGTCTCGAGTGTTAAGAGTTCACAAGAGGTAGAGCAATACACACCGTAGGCCCCAGGAGCAGACAACAAGGACGTGGTCCGCCCGGTCCAGCTGTCTGCTGAGCCAGCTCATCTGGCCCTCCTTACAGATCTGGAGGTGCTCCCAGAGATCCAGTGCCACCTAGAGGTCCCACACAGTAACATGGTTACCTAACTGCATGTAAAGGGACTTTTCACATTTAGCCACCAGATGGCAACAGAGAACTGCCTCTCACCTCACACCTGCAGAAGTCCTGCAGGAAGTAGGCGAAGGCCTGGACCACGGAGGTGTGCTGGTCTCCGTCTCGGTTGGAGTACACCACCAACACCTTGGGCCGGGGCCCCTCCCTCTCGCCGCCGTGCGCCGCGCCGTGATTGGATGACTCGCTGCACTCCTCATCCAATTGGCTGTAGATGTTTTCTGAGGGAACAGCGGACGAGCCACGGTCACTAGAGGTAACTAGTTAGAGGTACTAGTTAGAGGTAACTAGTTAGAGGTACTAGTTAACTGGTAGTACTAGTGCACGGTACTAGAGTCCCGATAGGTTAGTGTTAGCGGTTACCTTGCTGTTTCTTGCGACACATGACAGTAAAGAAGGTAGCGAAGGCGGAGAGGACGACAAGAGGAACAGTGATGGCCATGGCTCTGACAGGCCCCGCCCAGGGGGAGTGGCCTGCAACACACACACACACACACACACACACACACACACACACACACACACACACACACACACACACACACACACACACACACACACACACACACACACACACACACACACACACACACACACACACACACACACACACACACACACACACACACACACACACACACACACACACACACCATGTAACTTGTGAGATATTGAGTGTTGAGTGTGTGAGATGTTGAGTGTGTGTTACCTTGGCCCACGTAGAACTGAGTCTGTCTCCTTGTTGAGTTGTTCTCGTCTCTCAACTGAGAGATGAGAGAAGAAGACATTAAAGTTCACACATTAAAAACACCTGCATAACAGCCAATCAGCAGTGGGATCTCAGCAGGACAGCCAATCAGCAGTAAACTCCAATCTCACCTCGAGGGTATAGGTCCCAGGTCTGACATCCTGCAGGGTACAGGAAGTTCTGGGGAGACTGTAGTCCTACACAGAGGATCACACATTAATCTGTAGACCTACACAGGATCACATTTAAACCTGTAGTCACACACATACATAATAATAAATTATATTTATAAGCGCACTTTTAATTTGCGTAGACAAAACTCAAAGTGCTACAGTAAAAATGGTTGAAATAAAACAAAATAAAAGCAGCGACGTTTACGCCAGGCATGGCAACCAGTGTTTTTTTTTGTGAAAGTGAAAGTCTATTCTAAAAATATGTGTTTTTATGCGTTTTTTAAAAGCATCCACAGTCTGTGGTGTCCTCAGCTGGGTTGGGAGGGCATTACACAGTCTACACAGTTTGTGGGGTGAGCAGTTCTTTGATGTATGAGGGAGCATTTCCATGAATGCACTGATAGGTGAAGAGGATGATTTTGTAGTCATTCCTGAGTGACACCGGGAGCCAGTGCAATGATTTGAGTATGGGTGTGATGTGTTCATACTTCCGCACTCTCATCAGGATCCTAGCAGCGCTGTTCTGGATGTATTGCAGCTTCTGGATGTTCTTGCTAGGAATCCCAATGAGAAGTGCGTTACAGTAGTCTAGCCTTGAGGAGACAAAGGTGTGGACAAGCTTTTCAGCATCTGACAGACTGAGTGTGGGGCGGAGTTTAGTGATATTTCTGAGGTGGTAGAAGGAGGTCTTGCATGTTTGTTTGATGTGGGCCTCAAAGGTCAGGTGAGGATCCATCACCCAGATTGGTGACAGTTGATGAGAGTGAAATGTTCTGACCGGAGAAGGTGATGCTGGTGATGGAGGATGAAAGGACCTGATGTGGAGTGCCAACTAGTATGGCTTCAGTCTTGGAGCTGTTTAATTGAAGGAAGTTGTGCTTCATCCACACCTTTATCTCCTCCAGGCATGTGGTTATGTTGGATGATGGCAGAGGAGGGGGTTGGGTTTGTTCTGATGTAGAGCTGTGTGTCATCAGCATAGCAATGGAACGATATTCCATGCCGGCTGATGACACGACCAAGGGGGGGGACATGTATATGGTGAAAAGGGTGGGGCCGAGGACTGATCCTTGAGGGACACCACAGTTCACAGAGTGTGTTGGTGATTTTGCCGCTCCCAAGGTGCTCAGTCCTCCCGGTGAGATATGAGGTGAACCAGTTTAGGGAGTCAGAGTCCAATTGTCGAGGGAAGACGATGGAGTAGAATGTCATGGTCGACGGTGTCAAATGCTGCAGTTAGATCCAGGAGGATGAGGAGGGATGGAGATCCGGTGTCAGCTGTCATCAGCAGGTCATTGGTCACCCTGACTAAGGCAGTTTCTGTACTGTGGCCCTGGCGGAAACCAGACTGGAATGTTTCAAAGAGGTTATTGTGTTTGAGATGTTCGTGAATCTGAATGGCAATTACTTTCTCCAGCACCTTTGATAGAAATGGCAGGTTGGAGATGGGTCTGTAATTAGCAAGGACTTCAGGGTCTAAGGTGGGTTTTTTGAGGAGTGGTTTGATAACAGCAGCTTTTAATGGGGATGGAACATGACCAGACTGGATGGAGTGGTTTATCACTAAAGTGATCAGGGGACTTATGGCACCAATGTTAGATTTGACCAGGGCTGTGGGAAAGGGATCCAGGGCACAGGTGGAGGGTTTCATCTTTTTGATGATGGCCTCAACTTCATGCTGCGAGATTGAAGCAGCAAAGAGGCTGGGTAGGTCCGGGCTGGGGGTTGAAGGTCTGAGTTTGAGAGGAGAGAGCGGATGGTCTCTACGTTTTTCCTAAAAAATGCGATGAAACACACACTGCTCCTCTGTGGTGCCTTTGTGTAACAGAGTCTGAGGTTTGAGGAAATGATTTATGGTGGAAAAAAGTTGCTTGGAGTTGCCAGGGCTATTGTTGATGATAGTAGAGTAGAATTTTGACCGTGTGTCTCTGAGGGACTTTGCATAGGCCTTTTGGTGGTCCCGGTATGCCTGTCTATGAACAGTGAGTCCAGAAACCTTGAGGTGTCGCTCGAGGACACCCGCTGTCTTCATTTTTCGCAGCTCGCAGGTGTACCAAGGGGCTGAGTGTGTGAAAGTGACTTTGAAAGTGAAGTGTTTTGACAGGGGCGGAGATCCAGGAGATTACGCAGAGATTTATTGTAAAAGTCCACAGATTCATTGACTGATGTAGGAGTAATTGTGGAGAGATGCTGGAGATCCGAAGTCATGGTGTTGGGGTTGATGTTTTTCAGATTTCTGAAACGGATTTGATGCTTGGGTTTGGTGCGGGGTAGCAGGAGCGGCAGCTCCATTGAGATGGCCTTGTGATTCGCACACATTTGGATCGTACACTGATAGTTTACTAATGGGGGCCGAGTTTGTGATGACAAGGTCCAGTGTGTGTCCCCTAGTGTGTGTGGGGAAATCAACATGTTGTATTAGGTTGAGGCAGTCCAGAAGGTGTAGGAACTCGGCTGCATAGTGACAGAAGGGGGTGTCAATGTGAATATTTATGTCTCCTAGTATTATAATGTTGGTATAGGTAGTGCAGAGTGTAGTGAGGTCGTGCATCTGGGATGAAAGCTGAGTTGGGTTTGGGTGGGCGGTAAATGAGAAGTATTGTCAGTGGGAAGGGGGGTTTACATTTAAATCCAATGCATTCAAATGGGGATAGCACAGGCAGAGGCAGGGGGGACAGTTCCAGTGCATTTCTATGAATTATTGCTAAGCCGCCACCACAACCAGTGCTGCAAGCTTTTTCCAAGTAGCTGTAGCCAGGGGGACAGACTTCATTTAGGGCAGAGTAAACCTCTAGTTTCACATGACCACATTCCAGATTTATTTGCCATACGCAACAAGTACAATGTAATGCATACTCCTCATTCCCTCCCGCAGTATGAATTGTCTGACACTATACTATAAAAATACTGTACACAATAAAAATAACAATAAAGTGACTGATGGATGATATGCATGTGTTGAATTGTGCATAAAATAATTTAAAAGCATTTTAAAGTGCATCAGCATCATGAATACAGTGCAGTTCTGTGCAGTAGCTGAAATTAGTCCAGAAAGTCGAGCAAAAAGTATGATGGCAGCATGAGTGGCAGCAGTCCTAGCAGTTCAGTAGGCACACTGCCTGTGGATAAAAATTGTCCTTGAACCTGGTAGTCCTTGTACGGATGCGGCGAAACCAGCAACCGGACCGCAGGGGGAGAAGAGATGGTGCCCAGGGTGGTTTCAGTCTTGCGATCCCGTGATAAAGATGGCCTTCTTCAGACATCTGGTCCTAAAGATCTCCTCAATTCATGGAAGTGCACACCCGATGATCTTTTCCGCCGTCCTCACGTCCCTCTGGATGGCTTTCTTGTCTTGTGCAGTAGTGTTGCCACACAGTGACACCACTCGTTAGGATGCGCTCTACAGTGCCACGGTAAAAGTTCACGAGCCACCGTTTGCCTATGCCACTTTACAGCGGCACCACAGGGCATCGAGGCACTGGTGTGCCTCCTTTAGCATGACTTCCGTGTTGCGGGTCCACGCCAGGCTGTCGGAGATCTGTAGTCCTAGGAAACGTAAGCAGCTGACGACTTCCACCGGTTTCCCGTCCAGGCTGATGGTGGAGTGGGTGCCTCGGTGGCTCCTGGAGTCCATGATGAGCTCCTTAGTCTTGCTGATATTCAGTGCAAAGCTGTTCTCTTTGCACCATCGCGTCAGCCGGACTACCTCATCAGGCCGAAGACTGTGGTAATGATGATAATCCGATTATTGTTGTGTGTGGCAGTATAGGCATGTGTGTACAGCCAGTACAGCCGGGGACTAAGACTTGAGGACACCGGTGTTGAGGGCCAGAGTGGATGAGATGTTGTTCCCAATCTTTACCACTTGAGGCCTGCCCGTCAGGAAGTCCATAATCCAGTTACAGATGGGGGCACCCAGACCTAGGTCCCTCAGTTTCAGGACTTATTGTGCGACCGCACAATAAGTGTGCTGAATAGTGGTGTAACAGTGTTCAAGAGTCTTGTTGTGTATTGTCGGACATGAGATGTGTTGACGGTATTTTAGCAATGCCTTCTTTAAAAAAGTCCCCCACTACGATGGGGACTACCTCCGGGGTAGGGATTCTGATGTTAGCTCACCTCACTGTAAAGTTGGTCCAGTGTGATGTTCAATCAGCCCGTGGTTGGATGTACACCACCGCCATGAGATTAGCGGAGATTTCCCTCGGCAAGTAAAAAGGACGAAACTTGATTGTCATTAATTCCAGATTAGATGAGCAGTGTTGAGAAAGCACCTGACCGTCCGTACACCAGCTGTTCACTAAGCAGCATACGCCCCCACCTTTGTTCTTCCCTGTAGACTCAGCTGCTCTGTCGGTCCGAAAAACAAGAGAATCCTGGTGTTTGCACCGCTTCGTCAGGAATCATGGAGGACAGCCACATCTCCGTAAAAATCATGGCGCAACGCTCCCTGATGTCCCGCTGTGAGGCGATACGGCAGTTCAGTCCGTCTGACTTGTTTGCAAGAGACTGGACGTTGGCAAGGAGAATGCTCGGTAGGGCTGGTCCCCATCCCCTCCGGGGTGTCCTAACCAGTAGGCCGCCACGGGACCCTCTCCTGCGGGCACGTTAGTTGTTCCCCTCCCGGGGCTTGGTGGCGCCGGTCGGGGAGAGGGCTCCCCTCCCCCCGCTCTCCATTGACCCTCCGGATCTCTGCAGGTCCCAGTCCTTTGTTACGTTGTCTGTGGTTGTATTGTTCCGTAATTCCACAAGTGTTTGGCGATCATATGTGATAAGATGGTGGCTTGCTATAATCCTAGTAATTTAAAAATACAAGAAAAGCGCGGAAAAAAAAAAAAAGGAAAAAAGAACAAGAAAAACTAAATAAACTGTGGGAGCTCTTAGAGATGTGTCTGCTCTCCTCCAGCACCGCGCTCATCACATGTTAATCTGTAGTCCTACAGGATCACATGTTAACCTGTAGCCCTACATGATCACATGTTAATCTGTAGTCCTACAGACATTATCACATGTTAATCTGTAGTCCTACAGACATCATCACATGTTAATCTGTAGTCCTACAGACATTATCACATGTTAATCTGTAGTCCTACAGACATCATCACATGTTAATCTGTAGTCCTACAGACATCACATGTTAATCTGTAGTCCTACAGACATCATCACATGTTAACCTGTAGTCCTACAGACATCATCACATGTTAACCTGTAGTCCTACAGACATCATCCCATGTTAATCTGTAGTCCTACATGATCACATGTTAATCTGTAGTCCTACAGACATCACATGTTAATCTGTAGCCCTACATGATCACATGTTAATCTGTAGTCCTACATGATCACATGTTAACCTGTAGCCCTACATGATCACATGTTAATCTGTAGTCCTACATGATCACATGTTAATCTGTAGTCCTACAGACATGATCACATGTTAACCTGTAGTCCTACAGACACGATCACATGTTAATCTGTAGTCCTACAGACATTATCACATGTTAATCTGTAGTCCTACATGATCACATGTTAATCTGTAGTCCTACAGACATGATCACATGTTAACCTGTAGTCCTACATGATCACATGTTAACCTGTAGTCCTACAGACACGATCACATGTTAATCTGTAGCCCTACATGATCACATGTTAACCTGTAGCCCTACATGATCACATGTTAATCTGTAGTCCTACATGATCACATGTTAACCTGTAGCCCTACATGGTCACATGTTAATCTGTAGTCCTACATACATGATCACATGTTAATCTGTAGTCCTACAGACATGATCACATGTTAATCTGTAGTCCTACATGATCACATGTTAATCTGTAATCCTACATGATCACATGTTAACCTGTAGTCCGACATGATCACATGTTCATCTGTAGTCCTACATGATCACATGTTAATCTGTAGTCCTACACACATCATCACATGTTAATCTGTAGCCCTACAGACATGATCACATGTTAACCTGTAGTCCTACAGACATGATCACATGTTAACCTATAGTCCTATATGATCACATGTTAACCTATAGTCCTATATGATCACATGTTAACCTGTAGTCCTATATGATCACATGTCTTACAGGGGAACAGCGCTGAGTTCTGAAGGGTCCTTCCTGTCGTAGTTTGAAGTACAGGAAGTAGGCAGCGAAGCCGAAGGAGGAGGGGGCGTGGTCAAACACCACATGGACATCCCTTCCCGTCTGAGAGACATTCAGGGTCCTGGGCCTCCAGTCTGGGGAGAATCACAATAACATCACTTCCTGTCTCCGAGTCCTAACATGATGTGTGTGTGTGTGTGTACTTACATGATTTACATGCCACATTGTCCGGACCCAAGAGAAGTTCACAGGCTGAGGAACACACACACACACACACACACACACACACACACACACACACACACACACACACACACCACACACACACACACACACACACACACACACACACACACACACACACACACACACACACACACACACACACACACACACACACACACACACACACACACACACACACACACACACACACACACACACACACACACACACACCTGAGTGTGCTGACGTTGTGCTTAATTGACTGTCAAGGCAGCGGTGTGTTTGATTGGCTGTTAGGACAGCGGTGTGTATGATTGGCTGTTAGGACAGCGGTGTGTATGATTGGCTGTTAGGGCAGGGGTGTGCTTGATTGGCGGGTCAGGCGACCACTCACAGTTGGTCCTGAGAAAGGAGGGTGGGAAGAAGCTGTCGTTCATCATCGTGGGGAAGGGAACCACTCGGACAAGGTAGTCCCGGTCAAAGGCCAAGCTCTGGAACGCCAGGCTGCTCAGCTTCTAACAGGAAACAGTTTATAGTCAACTTCCTGTCTCAACAGGGTTCTCACGTCCACACTGAACATGTACACACATCAGTGGGAGCGCCAACTCGTGTACGCGTTTCTTAGTACTTTCTGTCTAATTGTGGAGTTTACCGTTGTTGTTCTTGTTGTTGAAGGTTAGTGTTAGCATAACGTGTTCTTGTAGTTGAAGGTTAGCGTTAGTGTACTGTGTTCTTGTAGTTGAAGGTTAGCTGAGCCCTAGCGTACTGTGTTCTTGTAGTCGAAGGTTAGCTGAGCCCTAGCGTACCGTGTTCTTGTAGTTGAAGGTTAGCTGTCGCGGGTCTTTGAGAACCAGATGTTGACACCGTTTCCCCTTGGGGTCCTTCTCCTCCACATAGACCCTGAAGCCACGGACATGTTCGATACCTGGGCGAGAGAAATGGAGAGAGACAAGCAGGGAGACAGACGGAGAGAAGAGAGACACACACACAGGGAGAGAGACAGACAGGGAGACACAGACAAGTAAAGAGAGAGGGACACAGGGAGAGAGGGACAGACAGGGAGAGACACACAGGGGAGAGGGAGAGACAGAGAGAGAGAGAGATAGAGCGGGAGAGAGATAGAGAGGGAGAGAGATAGAGAGGGAGAGAGACAGACTATTAGTGTTGTGAGGAGCAGGAATGTCTCTCTGATATCATCTCCCACACACCTGGTGGGGGAGGCCTGTGTGTGTGTGTGTGTGTGTGTGTGTTGTGGTATTTGAGATGTGGCCTGAAGGCCAGAAGAAAACCTGTTTTAACACACACACACACACACACACACACACACACACACACACACACACACACACACACACACACACACACACACACACACACACACACACACACACACACACACACACACACACACACACACACACACACACACACACACACACACACACACACACACACACACACACACACACACCCCTTTTGTTGGGAGAGAGAATTACTTTACAGTCTGTCTCTGACTCTTTGCATACAGTACATGTTAATGTTTACTGACACATCAGACAGACAAGCAGACAGATCAGTAGACAGACAGGTACCTAGAGGGCTGGGCTTCCAGTGAACGATGACGGTCAGTTGGTCCCCGCAGGTCATGTGACTGAAGGACACGTTGATGACCTCATGGATCACATGTTTACCCAGAGGAGGGGGGGAGGAGCAGTCTGCACACAGACACACACACATACGTGTTAAGGCCGGTTTAGACGTCTGCGTGGATCCGTCGCCGTGGCTACAGGTGGTCTTTGTGCGTTGCATCCGCCGTGGTTTGTATTTAGACTTCTTCGTTGGGGTCTGTGTAGCTATCCTAAATAACTATGAAGTATTATTATTATTAGTATATAGACTATTTTTGGCTACGATAACGTTACCGTCGGATTGTACAGTGTCTATTTCTCACACACCCAAACAAATCACATTACAAACAAAACAGCAAAGTTGGGTCCACCATCTTGTTTGTTTATAAGCGGAAGCTGCCCAGAGTTGAAGAGGAAATGCAGAGTGGACCAATCACAGTTACATTTCCGGAGAGGTGCATGTGACATAGGTTACATATGAATGAGACACACCTCTCCCCCCTTCTCTCTTCCTGTCCTCGTCTGTCCATCAAAAGACGGAGAGGAGAGGAGCAGTCAGTCGTGTCTAAGACCCCCCACCCTCCCCCTCCCTCCTCTCCCTGTTCATGGCTGACCGCCTCTCCTCTTCCTAATCTTCCTCCTCCTCATCGGTCCATGAATAGAAAGAAAGATCACTACTCAGCTGTGACACACACACACACACACACACACACACACACACACACACACACACACACACACACACACACACACACACACACACACACACACACACACACACACACACACACACACACACACACACACACACACACACACACACACACACACACACACACACACACACACACACACACACACACACCTTTTCTGGCTGACAGTCAGGGACAAAAGGAGAGAAGGATCAGGAACTTTGACTTTTAGAGAAAAGAACAAAGAGAGGAGGAGGAGGAGGAGGAGGAGGAGGAGGAGGAGGAGGAGGAGGAGGAGGAGGAGGAGGGAGTAGAGGAGGAGGAGGAGGGAGTAGAGGTAAGGAGGAGGAGGGAGTAGAGGTGAGGAGGAGGAGGAAGAGGAGGAGGAGGAGGAGGAGGAGGAGGAGGGAGTAGGGGTGAGGAGGAGGAGGAGGAGGGAGTAGGGGTGAGGAGGAGGAGGAGGAGGAGGGAGTAGAGGTGAGGAGGAGGGGTGAGGAGGAGGAGGAGGGAGTAGAGGTGAGGAGGAGGAGGGAGTAGAGGTGAGGAGGAGGAGGAGGGAGTAGAGGTGAGGAGGAGGAGGAAGAGGAGGAGGAGGGAGTAGAGGTGAGGAGGAGGAGGAGGGAGTAGAGGTGAGGAGGAGGAGGAGGAGGGAGTAGAGGTGAGGAGGAGGAGGAGGAGGAGGAGGGAGTAGAGGTGAGGAGGTAAGGAGGAGGAGTAGAGGTGAGGAGGTAAGGAGGAGGAGGAGGGAGTAGAGGTGAGGAGGGAGTAGAGGTGAGGAGGTAAGGAGGAGGAGGAGGGAGTAGAGGTGAGGAGGTAAGGAGGAGGTATCCCTTGTATCTCACTCATATACACTAAACTTTCTGATATATTTAATGGTTTATTCATTTATGTTTGGAACCTAGAACGGAAAAACATTTGGAAATATTTATTAAGTTAATTTCTAAGTATTATTAATATGTCTTGACGTTATCAAGTTATCAATATTTCAATGTAACAAGTCAGACACACACACACAGACAGGCAGGCCGACAGAAAGACAGGCCGACAGACAGACAGGTAGGTGTCTTACTTTCTGTTTTAAAGCTGACTGCCAGCCTCTTCAGTCCTCCATCTGGAGCAGAAACCACCTGGCAAGACAGAGAGTTGAGCGACAGACGGGTGAGAGACAGAGAGGTAAGAGGGACAGACAGGCATACTGAAACATGTTGAAAACAGATTGTGATGCAAGCAGTTGGCTGCCTCCTCCTCCTCCTTCTCCCCCTGGAGGAGGAGGAGGTTCCATTGTGTTTTCTGTTCCACACCTGGAGCGACTCACAGGAACCAGTGTGTGTGTGTGTTGGCTTGTAATGTCTTCAGCGTGTGTGTGTGTGTGTGTGTGTTGGCTTGTAATGTCTTCAGCATGTGTGTGTGTGTGTGTGTGTGTGTGTGTGTGTGTGTGTGTGTGTGTGTGTGTATATTCTCCTGTTTACATGAGTTATTATCAAAACACACGTATACCAGTCAGTCCATGTGACCACACTGCCCCCCCCCTTGTCACAGCACCGCAGGGGAGCCCCATTCACAAGACTGTGTGTGTGTGTGTGTGTGTGTGTGTGTGTGTGTGTGTGTGTGTGTGTGTGTGTGTGTGTGTGTGTGTGTGTGTGTGTGTGTGTGTGTGTGTGTGTGTGTGTGTGTGTGTGTGTGTGTGTGTGTGTGTGTGTGTGTGTGTGTAGCCATGCGTGTGGAGGAGGCAGCAGGTTTTGTGTCTGCTGTGGGAAAATCTATGGTTGGTTGATCCTGAACAGGAAACACACACATGCACACACACACACACTGACAGACAGACTGTACATTTTGAGGTCATCAACATGACATCAAGAAGCGAGGGCTCACTAATCATGGGGTCACATGATAACCTGCACAGCCGGTTCATCATACCTGTTGATCCCCATGGCAACAGCGCCACGCACACGCACACACACACACACTATGCAAATCAATGATGTGTGTGTTGAGCCAACAGAAGTCTTGTTCGGTGAGCAGTCAGTCAGTCGTTGCCAACGACTGCCAACTGCCAACGACTGGCTCCCGTAACACATAATAATATAATAATAATCAATGATAAAGATGTGGAATATTGAATGGCGATCCGCCCCACACGACAGTTTACAACTCACTTCCCCTTTATGATTCATACTGTAATACTGTTATTACTGCTCTGTTCATATTCATTCATATGTATTCTGCAATTATGTCAATGTGTACATTTGTATAATTTATTCTTGTGTTTCTTTTTGGATGTTTTGTAACTCTTGGAATTTAGTTATTCTACATGTTGTACTTTTGAGCACATCTTCGGAGCTGGTCAATAACATCTCACTGTAATGGTAATGGATGCTTTTATACAGCGCTTTACAAGTCATGCCTCACATTCACCCATTCAACCACCGAGGGCGGAGTCACATCTGAACTATAGTATATATATATACATATATATATACACACATATATATACACATATATATACATATATATATACACATATATATACACACATATACATATATATATACATATATATATACATATATACATACATACATACACATATATATATATATATATATATATATTAACATCTCACTGTACATTGTACCTAACTATCCATGTGACTTATAAACCACATCTAAATCAGTCTCTGTGGAGGCGGGACAAAGGGATGGTAATAAATAAACAACCTTACGTTTCTGACCAATCACACACAACAGGTTGTTCTCTTGAGCCGAAACTTCTGACTGTTTAACCCGGGCTGTGTGACCTTTGAACCCCTAACATCAGACAGGAAGCACAGTGTCTCAGGGTCGCGACCCCAGCCAAGGAGGAGTGTTCTTCTAGGAGGCCTGGCCTCGTTCTGCCTCTAGGGGTCAGAGGGCACCAAGCCTTTCAGTGTCTGGTTCAAGAGCAGTCGGCCAGAACACACACACACACACACACACACACACACACACACACACACACACACACACACACACACACACACACACACACACACACACACACACACACACACACACACACACACACACACACACACACACACACACACACACACACACACACACACACACACACACACACACACACACACACACACACACACACACCTAAGGTGTTGACATGACATTATTGACCAGATCACCTCCATAGATACACCCTGGTCTCTACAACACACTAACAAACACAACAACACACTAACAAACACAACACTAACAACAACACAACAAACACACACTAACAAACACAACACACTAACAAACACAACTACACACTAACAAACACAACAACACACTAACAAACACAACACACTAATATGTATATAGTAATATATATTACATATTACATATATACATACTAATTTGTATATACCTACGTATTGTATATACCTACGTATTACTGTAATAATACTGGAATTTGTGCAATCTATTCATCTATCAATACATTTAGATTTCATTTAGAGTTATTTTTGTTATATTTTGTTAATACTAGTTGTTTAGTTGTAATACTAGTTGTTTAGTTGTTGATTATTTCGTTTTTAGCTTAGGTGTTAGTATATTTGTGTGTGCATTTATTCCCCCTGTGTTAACTGTTGCACATTAATTTCCCTCGGGATAAATAAAGTTTCTTGAATCTTGAATCTTGAATAACAAACACAACAACACACTAACAAACACAACACACTAACAAACATAACTTCACACTAACAAACATAACTTTCACACTAACAAACACAACACACTAACAAACAACACACTAACAAACACAACTACACACTAACAAACACAACAACACACTAACAAACACAACAACACACTAACAAACACAACAACACACTAACAAACACAACTACACACTAACAAACACAACAACACACTAACAAACACAACTACACACTAACAAACACAACACACTAACAAACACAACTACACACTAACAAACACAACAACACACTAACAAACACAACAACACACTAACAAACACAACTACACACTAACAAACACAACAACACACTAACAAACAACACACTAACAAACACAACACACACTAACAAACACAACACACTAACAAACACAACAACACACTAACAAACAACACACTAACAAACACCTACACACTAACAAACACAACTACACACTAACAAACACAACTACACACTAACAAACACAACAACACTAACAAACACAACTACACACTAACAAACACAACTACACACTAACAAACACAACTACACACTAACAAACACAACAACACTAACAAACACAACTACACACTAACAAACAACTACACACTAACAAACACAACTACACACTAACAAACATAACAACACTAACAAACAACACACAACAACCTAACACTAACGAGGCGCATGGGGGAGGGACTTATGGCCTATGTCCTCCTGCTCCTTTGATCTGGAGGAGGGGGGAGGGGGGGTATGTGTGTGTGGGGGGGATAATGAGTGTGTGTGGGTGGGGGGGCGGAAGGAATGTTTCAGCAGGGTAAACAGTGTGAACTTCCTGAAGAAATCACTTCAAAGACACACACACACACACACACACACACACACACACACACACACACACACACACACACACACACACACACACACACACACACACGGGAGCTCCGGTGCTGGGTATCAAACCTGGTTCCTCCTGGTTTTGTTTCAGCCCCTCCTCCGTAAAGCTCCACACAAAAGGGACTTCCTGACGCACAATAAAACACTCAACAAAACGCATAAGCCTCACATTCAGACGCACACACCTTCTGTTACACAACACAAACACACACACACACAATCAAACAACGCACTAACCAACCTAACACGTTAACAACACACTAACCAACACCAGGCACCACAGGTTCGAGTCCGGACCCCAGCACACAGGTACTTGTAGATTGTTATTGGAACTCAACTCCAACTCCTTTCCAATAAAAGCCCTCAAGTTAAAGCGCAGCTGGTGTGAAGTCAACGTGTGTCGAGACGGCAGGTAACGATGGTAACGGTGTTTTTAGAGAGGTTACAAAAGGTGATCAATAAAGTATTCTCGCAGGTACAAAACAAAGAAAACTACACGAAAACCACTTGAGTCCAACAACGACCAGTGAAGAGCGAACCGTTCACTTTGTTCAGTGAGGACCTCCGCCCGTCCGTAGGCTGCGGGTTCTAGCGGTGGTTCCACCGGCGGGTTCTACCGGTGGCTCGGGGGTCCTTACCTGCGGGCTGCACGGGTCCGGGTCCAGGGTCCAGCCCAGGGCGGCCAGGAGACACAGAGCAGCCGAGAGGTGGAGGAAGACCCGCCGAGTCGCCATCTCCTCTCTGAGGTCTGAGCGGCAGCTCCGTCTGCGGAGGAGAGGTGGAGCCGCCGCCGCCAGGGGGCGACACTCACCATTCATATACATGTAACATCTTTAAAAACATGAATGTGGTCTCCTACTACTGTCCTGTGTTTGATACCCTTCTGTGATAGATGACCAACCTGCATTATGATCTCATTTAAACCACGTGTTATGAGTTCATTCGGGGCTACTGTGTTCGAATTCCTACCTGGTCTCCATCTGGTCTCCTGCTGGGTCACACACAGCTCTGCGTTACTTTTCATTATACTTTGATGTCCCTAAAATAAAAACCTCGTTTTCCGAAATGGTATGTAAATATAGGAAATAAAAAAGCTAATTAAGGTACATGGAACACTACTATTTAAGGTTCAGGAAGTTTGTTTTGAGATGACTTGATTTATTGATGAATCATTTATATGTATTATATTTATTAATTATATTTATATGCAGTCATTTATATTTTTCTGTCAAACAATAATACATATTCTGTATTGGATAGTAAGCTAGTATAATAATAGCCTATAGACATATAATACAATGGAGATATTTGGAGATATTTTGCTGCAGTAATTAGCCACAATCGTTATTCACCCTGCCTCCACCAGAGGGCAGCAGCAACCCTCATTTATTCTCACCCACACCTGCAGCGCATTATAATCAGCGTTCCTATTTAAGCCTAACCCCCGCACACTCACACTCACTCTCCAGCGTTTACCCGGACTGGGCCTGTTACCGACCTTACCTACTGGTCTGCCTGCCCCTTTCTGGTTCGAGTGTGTGAATATTGATATTGACATTAAACATCACAAACTGTCCCTGGTGTCCCGTGTGCTGCGTTTGGGTCCTAACTTAATCCGTGACATTTATCTTTTGGAAGTTGAATCTGCCTGTGGCTGGTGGTCGTAACAGTAGGGGAGGGAGGAAGGTGGGTTTGGTGTAGTTTGGTGGTGGATGGTGATGTTAGTGAGGGCATATGTGTTCATGTAAAACAGACATTTGAAGCAGCATAAGGAGATTTTGTGCAATCATAGATCTGAGTGGGGGGGGGGTGAAACAAGAAGTCTATTTCTTATGGCCCTGTCACACCTTGATTTAGCCAGCATTTGCCAACTTATCAAAATTTCTCTAAAACGCTGGCATACGTCGAATAAGTTATGGTGGCTGGTTTCTCGACGTATGAGCCATACGGTTGTGATTCCAGCATCACACCACTCTCCTCTCCAGCCACGCTCCTCTGCCTCCTCCCTGTGTCCACCTGGAGTTACTACACCCAGAACACTCCACCCAGAAGACCGTAGTCACCAGTGGCGGCTGGCCCATTGGGGGCGATGGGGCGCCGCCCCCCCTAAACCACACGCACAAACAAAATATAAAAAAAATAAATATATATATATATATATATATATAAATTGTCAATATGTGTGTGTTTAAAATATGGAATGCACCCAGAAATATGTGTAAAATATGATTTTAAAATAATTTGCGCAACATAACATGCTTTTCCTAGTACACATATGCCTAGTACACTGTGGCCGTGTTCCATTTTAGGGTGTGCAGCCTTAAGGGCGCATTTGAATGACGATGCTGGGGGGGCTGTAGAGAAATAGCCCCACGGAGGCGGGTCTCTGTAGCAGTTTAGCCAATTGCTGATTCAAGATATAAACAGTGAGTGACATAAAATGTAGCCAATCAGCGTCCTCAAAACGTCTTCGGGGGGGCGCTTTTCAAACAGCCCTCCCGGAATACTTTGGAGCATCGAGCATCGTCATTTGTGTGCGTCACAGTGTACTACTAGGAAAAGCATATTATGCTCTGTCTCTGCGGGCGCCATTTTAACTACAACAAGTTCAACAATGGCGAGCGTGAGCACTACCCCAAGACTCAACCCGGTCCCTAACTCGGTGAAATCTCTCATTCAAGAGCCGTTTGAGAGAAGAAGTTTGGCGGACAAACTTAAGGTGAAAGATGTGTTTTCATGTTTTCATTTTCTGACTGACATTTGAGTTAAGTTTCTCAGTGAGAGAGATACCATTTTCTATTTTTTACTGCATTTTACTGCAGCAACCCTGCACACTTACTCCTCAGAATGGACTGTTTAACAAGTCACTCAATTACAGTTTTATCTATGGGACCGTGTCATTTCAGTTTTTGAGCAGCCCCGAGCAAAAGCAATGGTGTGTTGGAGGGTGTTGTTTTTACATGTCCCAAGGAAGGTCTTTATATGTTGACATCCATTGACACACTTATTTGAATTTAAAAACCAACACTGAACAGTTAATGAGTGTGTGGGTTGGAGTTGGAATACAGTTCTTGATATTGTAATAAAAGTCCTGATTGAAATGTCTTTTCAGCAATTTTTTACATGTGTTAATATTTAGGTTAAGCTAATTCTCATTTAGATTTATAGTATAGCTTTGGTTTGCTTGGTATTGGTTTGCTTGTCCTGGTAAGCTAACTTGGTAATAGAAGTTGAACAAACAAAGTTTTACATGTTGAGCCAACTTGATAGACATTTGTAAAAACTTGATAAAATAAGTTTAACCAACATCTTTTTAAGTTATCTTAACTAATATTTTCTAGTCCAAATAACTTGACACATGAAGTTGTGTCAACAGACTACAAGTTGTATCAACTAATTTATTGAAGTGTAATCAACTTGACACTAAATGTTGAATCAACTTGACTAAACTTAACTCAGTCAAAGCAACAAGATGACTTGACTTAGTCAAGTTGAGTCAACAAATCATTTTTAACAGTGTAGCTGTTCAACTTGATGAAGGCTACAGGATAGGGATCTGTCAACACAATGAGGAGGTGGACAAAAACACATCCTGTCTAAAAGAATAGACTGTGTGAAGTTCTGTGGTGCCTTTGAGCTGGCCTTGCGTGGCCATGATGAAAGTGATGGACAGAAGGGCGACATTTCAATACAAAAAGTAATTGTATATAATGTAATTAACAATATGTAATGTAATAAAAAAATGGTATAGCCCCCCCTGGTGAAAAATGCACCAGCCGCCACTGGTAGTCACGTCAGCGCACCTGTTCCCTATTCCCAATCAGGCTCGCTTTTATTTAGACTCCGCCCCCTGTCACTCGTTGCCAGAACTTGTTCAACCCGAGACTCTGGCAATACTCCTCCGTGATTCCCCGTGAAGACTCTGTTGCAATCTCCCGTGGATTCCTGGTATTTCCTCGTTCCTATTTTGCTTGTTCAGTTTTTGGACTCCAGCCTTCTCCCCGCAGCACAATATAGAACACCCCCTGTTTGGATTTCCATTTCACACTCACTTAAGTCACATTACACATTGTATTATTACTTCCGTAATTTACACACACATTGTTGACTGTTCACACTTCATAGCATTATTTTTCATTGGAGCAATATCCCAATAAAGACGCCTACGGGTTATTGAACTCATTTAGGGCATCTTCTCATTAGGAACGGGTGCTCCGCTCCGTCCTCGCTCCGTCCTCGGGAGCGAACCCCCCCCTCCCTCTCCCCCCTCTGGTCTGTGTACACACTACAGTCTTGGTTCGCTCCCAGGCACAATTGAGGAGAGCAACACTCCGATACAGCAGGTGGCGTATGCACCTAGTTGGTTTTTGCGATCGCCAATCAGCCAATCAGCAAGTTGATACAGCAAGCCTCTTCTGTGTTTTGGTACAGTAAGCTTGCACACCACGCCCCGCTCCGTCGTCAGGGACGCTGGCGCGCACCCGAAACCACCTTTTCAAGCGGTCCCGGCTTGGAGCGAATCAGCGTCCCCGGTGACGGGGGGGAGCGTTCTCATCACACTTATTTTGGTGCGATCGTGCTCGGATTCGACCCCGAATGGCTAGTGAGAAAGCCCCCTTAGCCTCCGACTCCGTCTGTACTACCCCGGGGTTCCGCAGCAACAATCCGTGTGTGGCATAACAGAAAGTTCTGGCCAACATGGAACCCGGTAGTACAGCAGATGGGTTGGATTTTTCTAGAGACCTAGCGGCATTGATCAAGACCACGCAGCAGCAAGGAGATGCGTTCCATGAGATAGTTGCTGGAGACCGTCGTTATGGATCGCCACGAGCAAGAGGTCCAGACGCTCTCGGCTGCTCGCCCCGCCTCCCCGCCTGCTGTCTACTCCGTCGTCCCCTCCAACGGGAGAGATCTCTGCTCCGACTGCCCACTCCCCTTCACTTCCCCTAACGGAACCCTCGTTGGCAAACCCCAGACCATTTGAGGGAAAATTCTATTTATTTTGTGGCCCACTGGCCCAGTTTGACCCACTGTGAACTCATTCCTTTTCATCAGCCGAATCGTTATGGTAGCGAGGGTGCTAAGGTAGCTTTCATTTTGTCCCATTTATCTGATAAGGCACTGAAATGGGCCACACCCATTTGTTTTCCACAATTCAGAGCTATCCACCAATTACCGTTTATTTATTGAAGAATTAAAGTTGGTTTTTGACTACTCCTCCGATGGCCAGGATGCTGCCTCTCGACTCTCTCAGGGCTCTCGGTCCGTCTACACTGTGGACTTCTGCATCTTGGCAGCAGAGAGTGGGTGGGATGAAAGAGCGCTGCAGAGCGCGTATAGATGGGGACTAAGTGAGGCTATTAAGGATGGTATCATGAGGGACAGACCTAATAGCCTTAACGATCAGATCTCAGTCGCCCTGTTGATGGGCCAACAACTTGTGGAGAGGGACCGTGAGTCAGGTCGTCATCCCTATGCTGTGTTCCCTGTGTCTCCCCAATCACGCCTTGGATGACCACCCCCTGCTCCCGATCACTCAGAGCACTGCCTCCATAAGCCTGTCCATTTCTGGAAACCACCACGAGTCCACCTGGTTCCTAGTCGTTCACGCCCCCACCGCTCAACTGGTCCTTGGCAGACCCTGGTTCGAGAGACACGATCCCCACATCTGCTGGACCTTGGGAAGCATCATCGGGTGGAGTTCTTCCTGCCACGCAAACTGCCTGCAGTCAGCTACTCCTCCTGCCTCAGACCCCAGACTTTCTTCTCCTGATCTCTCCGGAGTTCTGGCCATGTACCACCTGGCTGAGGTGTTCAGCAAGAAGCGCTCCCTTTCCCTTCCACCTCATCGTCCCTATGACTTCCCCATAGACCTCCTCCCTGGCGCCCCCCTTCCCTCCGGGTGGCTGTACAACCTCTCGGTTCCTGAGAAGTGTCACGAAGGGATAGTTCGGTGGGACCCAGAACACAGACCAAGACACAGTGGAGCTATAACATAAAGCTTTATTTAAAGCACACACAACACAAGAGTGATCAGGGACAGGCCAGGGGTCTGGATACCGGGAGGTCGATCCGTGGAGTACCGACAGGTAGTAGACAGGTGTGTGGTCCGGGACGGGCGAGGAGTCTGGATACCGGGAGGTCGGAGTAGTGACAGGTACTGGACAGGTAATTATAATTCAAGATTAAGATTCAAGATTCAAGAAAAATACTAATAAATAACTAATGAAGTAATGAATACTGAAAAAGTGTGAAAAGAGAAAAGTGAAATTTAATTTACAGTGCAAAATTACAGTGAAAGGATTTACAGTGCGTTGACCAAAAAATAATAATAACAGTGCGTTGACCTCAGGTCACTGAGTCTCCACTGTCCCTCTCACGACCCGAGGTAGATGAATTATAGAGTCTGATGGCCACAGGAAGAAAGGACTTCCTGTGGCGTTCTGTGGTACACCTGGGTGGAATGAGTCTGTTGCTGAAGGTGCTTCTGTATGAGGTCAGCACCTGATGGAGAGGGTGAGAGTTGTTGTCAAGGATACTACGCAGCTTGCGCAGCATCCTCCTCTCAGACACCACCAACAAGGAGTCCAGCTGGACCCCCAGGACAGCGGCAGCCTTCCTGACGATCCTGCTGATCTTGTTGGCGTCTGCTGACCTCAACCTGCTTCCCCAGCACACGACACCGGAGAAGATGGCACTGGCTACCACCGACTGGTAGAACATCTTCAGCATCGAGTTACAAACGTTGAAGGACCGGAGCCTCCGCAGGAAGTAGAGACGGCTCTGGCCCTTCTTGTACACAGCCTCAGAGTTCTTGGCCCAGACCAGTTTGTTGTCCAGGTGAACTCCCAGGTATTTATATTCCTGAACAACTTCTACGGACACACCCTTGATGGAAATGGGTGTGGGGGTAGATTTCCTCCTGCAGAAGTCCACCACCATCTCCTTCGTCTTGTCTGTGTTGAGCTGCATGTGGTTCAGCTCACACCACTCAACGAAGGAGTCCACGGCGCCCCTGTACTCCTCATCGTTTCCCTCGCTGACACAACCAACAACTGCAGAGTCGTCCGAGAACTTCTGCAGATGGCAGGACTCTGAGTTGAACTGGAAGTCTGAGGTGTACAGGGTGAACAGGAATGGGGAAAGAACCGTTCCCTGTGGAGCACCAGTGCTGCTGACCACAGTGTCAGACACACAGTCCTGCAGTCTGACAAACTGTGGACGACCTGTCAAATAGTCTGTAATCCAGGAAACCAGGGAAGAGTCCACCTTCATCGCCGTCAGCTTACTCCCCAGCAGGGCAGGCCGGATGGTGTTGAACACACTGGAGAAGTCAAAAAACATGATTCTCACAGTGCTCCCGGGTCTGTCCAAATGGGCGTAGGCACGATGAAGCAGGAAGATGATGATGATGATGATGAATTACCGGGGAGCTCGTACAGACCGGAGTAACACGAGACAGGCGGGTGACGCGGGATAGGCAAAGAATCTGGATTTCCGGGACATCAGCGTGGCGATTCCGTCCAGAATGTACTAACGCACAAAGTAGCAACCATGAAGTACATGAAGTACATGACGTACAACCTAACCCCGGGGTAACGGGAAGCCAGGGTATATATACCCCAGGTGAAGGGATTAGCAATCAGCCACGGCAATTGCTGACAGGTGTGTATGTGCGCCGCCAGCGCACGTGGCTTGGCCACGCCCCCTGTCAACCACAATAACCATTGTTGACAGGTGTGTGTGTGCGCCACCAGCGCACGTGGCTTGGCCACGGCCCCTGCCAACCACCGTAACTGTGACAAGAAGATCAACATGCAGGGTTATATCACAGAATCCCTGGCATCCAGAATCATCCGCCCTTCTTCTTCCCCAGTGGCAGCAGAGTTTTTGTTTTGTTAACAAAAACAAACCTTGCATGGACTTTCAAACCCTGAATGACATTACAATAAAGAATCGCCCTTACCCCTGATGAGCTCCATGTCGAACTACGAGCTTTCGAACTTTAGAGGGAGAACCAGTTGTGTAGAGAACTCCTCTACCTCCCTCCCAGGAGAGCTAAATACTTTTTTTGCTCGGTTTCGACGTATACGGCAGCCCGCCAAAGCCAGCGCCGCCTGAGGAGACCAGCCTGCTGAGCATCTCGGAGGCGGATGTACGCCGCACCTTCAAGCGGCTGAACATCCGTAAGGCGGCAGGCCCCGACGACATCCCGGGCCGCGTCCTCAGAGCATGCGCAGACCAGCTGGCAGGAGTCTTTGCAGACATCTTCAACCTCTCCCTGTCCCAGGCTGTTGTCCCCGCGGTCTTCAAGATGTCCACCATCGTGCCTGTCCCTAAACAACCCAAGGTAACATGCCTGAATGACTATAGACCTGTAGCCCTCACCAAGGACTTTATTTGCTCCGTGTTACCTACCACGCTGGACCCATGGCAATTTGCATATCGTCAAAATAGATGCACGGACGACGCAATTGCCATGGCCCTCCACACTGCCCTTTCCCACCTGGAGGGAAAGAACTGTTATGTGCGAATGCTGTTTGTGGACTACAGCTCAGCGTTCAACACAATAGTTCCTGCCAAGCTCGACACCAAGCTTAGAGGTCTAGGCATGCCCCCATCCACGTGCAGCTGGATATTGGACCTCCTGTCGGACCACCGGCAGGTGGTGAGGATGGGCAGCCACCTCAGAGCCACTGACCCTCAACACGGGAGCCCCCCAGGGATGCGTGCTGAGCCCTCTCCTCTACTCCCTCTACACCCACGACTGCATGGCTATGCACAGCTCCAACGTCATCGTCAAGTTTGCTGACGACACGACAGTGATGGGCCTGATCGCCGGCGACGACAAGACAGCCTACAGGGAGGAGGTCGGATCGCTGGAGCAGTGGTGCCAGGAGAACAGCCTCGCCCTCAACGTCAAGAAGACCAAGGAGCTGATCGTGGACTTCAGGAAGCAGAGGGGAGAGCACAGCCCTATCTCCATCGACGGTGTTGCAGTAGAGAGGGTCAGCAGCTTCAAGTTTCTCGGCGTGCACATCTCCGAGGACCTCACATGGTCCACGCACACCACACACGTGGTGAAAAGGGCCCAACAACGCCTGTATTTCCTCAGGCATCTGAAGAAATTCAGCATGGGCCCCCGCATCCTGAGAACATTCTATAACGGCACCATCGAGAGTGTTCTTACAGGGTGTATCACCACCTGGTACGGGAACTGCACCGCACTCGAGCGCAGAGCGCTTCAAAGGGTGGTGCGGACGGCCCAGTATATCGTGGGAGGTGAGCTCCCCTCCCTCCTGGATATATACAATCAGCGGTGCGTGGCCAAGGCCAAACGCATCATAAAAGACATTGCCCACCCCAGCCACGAACTGTACTCAGGCACCGTCAGGCAGGCGATACCGCCGTATCAAGTGCCGTACAAATAGGCTTAGAGATAGCTTCCACAGTCAGGCCATCAGGCTGCTGAACAAGGGCGTATAGCATATAACAATGTATATTTTATTACATTGATTTATATATACATATTGCTCTTTTCTGTGCCGATATTTAGCATTTGCTAAATTGCATTTTTATTTTTATAACTGCCGTCTGTCATCGGGTATTGCACATAAGACTTTCACATCACTGCTTTATACTTGTGTAAACTGTGAAGTGACAATAAACTTGACTTGACTTGATGTTCGAACCCTTGACCCACGGCACCATTTTTTCTAAGCTAGACCTTCGCAACGCCTACCACCTCGTCCGCATCAGGGAGGGGGACGAGTGGAAGACGGCGTTTAATACCCACCTCGGACACTTTGAGTATATGGTGATGGCATTTGGATTGACCAACGCACCGGCTAATTTTCAGGCCTTGGTCACCAATCTCTTCCGGCATATGCTCAATGCGTTCGTGGTGGTGTATTTGGAGGACATTCTAATTTTTTCTCGGTCAGAGCAGGAGCACCGGCAGCACGTTCGCTTAGTTCTCCAACATCTCCTGAAGAACAACTTGTTCGTTAAGGCGGATAAGTGCCTGTTTCACTCCTCGTCTGGAGTTCCTCGGCCACATCGTGGAGAAGGGGCACACCAGAGCCGACCCCAGAAAGATCCAGGCCGTGGAGGAGTGGCCCCAACTCGAAGACGGAAAGCAACCGCGCCGCTTTCTGAGGTTCGCAAATTTCTACCGCTGTTTCATTCGTGGTTTCTGCCGTGTGGCCGCCCCTCTACCGGCCCTCACTTCCACTCTCCGCTCCTTCTCCTGGTCCCCAGAGGCTGAATCGGCCTTCTTTGCCTTGAAGAGCCTGTTCACTGCAGCCCTGGTACTAGCCCACCCCGATCCTTCCCAGCAATTCATCGTGGAGGTTGATGCCTCTGATGAGGGCATCGGGGCAATCCAGAGGACGAGAAGCTCCATCCCTGCGCCTATTTCCCTCAACGCTTTAGCCCTGCCGAGAGGAATTTCGGCGACAGGAAACTGCTAGCGGTTCAAGCAGCCCTAAGTGAATGGCGACACTGGCTGGAAGGGACTCGGCAACCTTTTGTGGTTTGGTCGGACCACAAGAACCTTGGCTGAATTCCCGTCAGGCACGCTGGTCCCTGTTCTTCAGCGGTTTCCACTTCACCCTCACCTTTCGCCCGGGCTCCCACAATATCGAGGCTGGTATTCTCTGAGAGAATACCAGCCTCTTCCCTGAGAAAAATAAGTAAATCCTCCCATCGTCCTCCTGCTGGTCTCCTGCGACCTCTCCTCGTCCCTAGTCGTCCCTGGTACAACAACTTCGTCACTGGTCTCCCCATTTCCCACGGTAATTACGTTATACTCGCCATAGTGGACCGGTTTTCCAAGGCGGCCCACTATGTCGCATTTCCCAAGCTCCCCTCCTCTGCTGAGACTGCAGATCTCCTTGTGACTCACGTTGTCCGCCTCCATGGTATCCCTCAAGACATTGGGAATTGGGGCCACGGTCCGCCTCTCCTCCGGATACCATCCCCAGACCAACGGGCAGGCGGAGAGAGTCAACCAGTCCCTCGAGGCCACCCTCAGATGCCTAACGACCAGCAACCCTGCATCATGGAGCAAGGTCCTGCCCTGGATGGAGTACTCGCACAACTCCAGGACCAACCCTGCCACGGGTATGTCGCCGTTTGAGTTCTCCCTCGGTTATCAACCCCCCATGTTTCCCCAGCAAGAGTTGGATGCGGCTGTTCCCTCCACCAGTGCCACCTCCACCACTGTCAGCAATAATCCATGTGTGGCATAACACATACACTGGCATACGCGGGCCATAAGTTGGAGGTAAGTTATGCGTTTGTTGACACACGTTGACACACGTTCACTCACGTTACTATTTAGAATTAGAAAATATTTAATAAAAAACTGCTGAGATACAATACAATTCAAAACAATATTCCATGGAACAGGATGCCCGAGATCTCCACCCGACAGACTGGATAACCAGTTCAGTGCCTGACAGTAGTTCACCCAAAAGTCTCTCACTTCTCCGCTACAAACACATATTGATCCCCTCAAACGCTTGGTCCTTCTCGTCATCCTGTCCAGTATTCTTCCACCAGACCGTGCTTTGCGATCATTATCTATCCGGCTCTCAATGTCTGTGTAGCAGGGCGACCTCCCCCATCAATGATCCACTTCTGTGCCCGGTCATCCGCGACGGCTTCTTCCTTCCTCCGGCCATGAGAGTCATTCTGTTATCTATTCTCCAATACATTCCTCCGGCCTTATCCTAACCCTAACCCTAGTCCTGAAAGTCATTCTGTTATCTATTCTCCAATACACTCCTCTGCGGCCTCACACTGCGTTTGTGAACACTTTCTTAACTACTGAGCAAATGCATTTGTGCCAACACTCTATGTATCTAAAGGGTGGGGTACATGGGAACACTTTAAACACATGAATACACACTTCAAAATTTACCCAAAATATATGTATTATTTATACAAAATACACATGCATTTTCTTGATTTACTCCACAAATCCTGCATCATCTCCACCAGAGGGTGAGGGTAATGGATGGATCCTCCTTGCGTTTCCTTGATGACGGTGATGTTGATACTGTGATGGTGATGTTGATACTGCGATGGTGATGTTGATACTGTGATGGTGATGTTGATACTGTGATGGTGATGTTGATCATGTGATGGTGATGTTGATACTGCGATGGTGATGTTGATACTGCGATGTCTAGTGCGGTTATGATTTGAATGGTCGAGCGGCAGCCTTGTTATCGGGTACGACACGTGATCGTCAGTGATACGCTGCCGCGTGCTATGCATAAGTTAGACTATCGTTGGGCAGTTGTGAACACCGGGAACACGCTAAGCATTCGTTGGTATAAGTTATCTATAAGTTATCAAAACGTTCTATATAAGTTACTTATAAGTTATGTATAAAAACAATTAAAAAAAACATTGATAGTTCAGCGTATGGCAGCGTTTTAGAGACATTTTGATACGTTGCCATGCGCTGGCTAAATCGTCAAGGTCTGACAGGGCCTTTAGAAGCTGCATTTTAGAGAATGGTCAAAATCTCAAACTGATCTTAAATTGAACTTTTTGCGTAGGAGAATTAGGCAAGAAAAAGATCTAATCTTATTTTGAAGTTTCCTTTTCTCTGTGAGTAAGCACTGATTAATGCTTGCTAGAATTTGAATTGGTGTCCTTTTGAGATATAGTTGGCAATTTGTGCTGTGAAAGCAGCACAAATGACGCAGTAGCTCATCAGGCCTCTGATGCCCTTTGAAACTGAATTCAATTGAATTCAGTTTCAAATATCACTCAATTGAAATTGAGTGATATTTGAGAGAGAAGTTTTGTTTGTGTGAAGTATATTTACCTGTATTTAGGTACGCCATCTGGGAGTGGGGAATGGGGAGTAAGTAATTCAATAAAAATATCTTGTATCTTGTCTGGGCTTTGCCTTATGGGCTTGTCCTGTTGCTAAAACTATTCAGCAATGTATGAAATCCACATGGGCCCCGCCTAGATTTTCCACGTGGGCAATGTATAGAATCCACGGCCCAGTGCATATAAGGCCGCGTCGAGCGGCACTCAGTCACCCCATTTTTTACACCATTAATGCAGCCTCACCTGTCCTCAAGAAAAAAGGTAAGAAATGATGAATGACGTTAACTGACCCCGAGCCCCGAGCTATAAATGTATATACAGCAGGTAGTAAGCAGGGGTGTGTCGTTATATCAGCATTTACATTTACATTTACATTTAGGGCATTTGGCAGACGCTTTTATCCAAAGCGACTTACAAGGTGTACATTAGTTGAAACAGACATTAGCATAACACTGGGGTACGCAAACATATAAATACAGCAGTTCACAAGTATTCATATTGACAAGATGAATAACACAATTTCGTACTGCTAGGTCACCTGCTTAAGTAGCTGTGATAAGAGCGTGTTAACAACATTAAGGACATACACTTGCTAACATATACAACATGCTAAGAGCTATTAATGTCAGGACTTAAGCAAGTTTAGGGGTTTCACAAAGGAGAGTCCAGGTGGACTCTGAACATGTGGGTCTTGAGTCTCTTGCGGAAGCTGGCGAGGGACTCTGCCGTCCTGACATGAGACGGGAGTTCATTCCACCACTGTGGGGCCAGAGCCGTGAAGAGCTGGGTTTTGGACGAGCGATGTTTGGTTGACCTTAGTGAAGGTTGAACAAGTCGCCTGGCAGAAGTTGAGCGGAGCGCTCTGGCTGGGATGTAGGGTTTCACCAACGCCTGGAGGTAGGCCGGGGCAGTTCCATTGACTGCCCTAAAGGTCAGCACCAGAATCTTGAATTTGATGCGAGCATTTACCGGAAGCCAGTGGAGTTCGCGGAAGAGAGGGGTCACGTGGGAGAATTTCGGTAGGTTGAATACCAGGCGTGCTGCTGCGTTCTGGATGCGTTGGAGGGGCTTGGTTGCAGAGGCGGGGAGTCCCGCCAGGAGAGAGTTGCAGTAGTCGAGGCGGGTGATGACGAGCGCTTGGACCAGGATCTGCGCCGCTTCACGTGTGAGGAAGGGCCGGATCCTGCGGATGTTGTAGAGGGCAATTCTGCAAGATCGGGCCACCGCGGTGACGTTGGCATTGCAGGACAGCTGGTCATCTACCACCACACCAAGGTCTCTTGTTGTGGTTGAGGGGGAGACTTGGGTGTTCTCGATGGTGACCAGTAGGTCCATCTGAGGGCAGTCTTTCCCCGGTATGAAGAGGAGCTCAGTCTTGTCAAGGTTGAGCTTCAGGTGGTTGGCGGCTGTCCATCTGCTGATGTCGGCCAGGCATTTCGAGATGCGTGTTGCTATTTGGGTTTCTGAGGGGGGAAAGGAGAGAAACAGTTGAGTGTCATCTGCATAGCAGTGATAGGAGAAGCCATGAGATGCGATTACAGAGCCTAGCGATTTAGTGTAAAGAGAAAACAGAAGGGGTCCCAATACTGAGCCTTGAGGAACTCCGGTGTCCAGGGTGCAGGGTTTGGACAGGGAACCGTTCCATGTGACCTGATAAGTCCGATCTGCAAGGTAGGAGGTGAACCAGGATAATGCAGTTCCAGCGATTCCAAGCTCGGCGAGAGTGGAGAGGAGGATCTGGTGGTTCACTGTGTCGAACGCCGCAGACAGGTCGAGAAGGATCAGTACCGATGAGAGGGACGAGCTTCTGGCATCACGAAGAGACTCTGTCACTGCGAGCAGTGCCGTCTCCGTGGAGTGCGCAGCCTTGAAGCCTGACTGGTGAGGGTCGAGGAGGTTGTTCTGGGAGAGATAGGAAGAAAGTTGTGAGGAGACAGCCCGTTCAAGGGTTTTGGACAGGAATGATAGGAGAGATACCGGTCTGTAGTTTTGGACATCAGTGGTGTCTAGGGATGGTTTCTTGAGGAGCGGCTTGATTCTGGCAGTCTTGAAGGCTGCCGGAAACAGGCCTGCCTCAAGGGAGATGTTGATTTGGGATGTAAGGAAGGGAAGGATATCGCCCGAGATGTCCTGGAGAAGAGAGGAAGGGATTGGGTCGAGGGGGCAGGTGGTAGGGTGGTTAGATGTCACCAGTTTGTTAACTTCATCGGGGGAGAGGGGGTTGAAACAGGTAAGGTTAGTGGGGGTGGGAGAGGAGGGAGGGAGGAAAGCGGTGGGGGTGAAGGAGGAGGTAATGTCGTTCACCTTCTTCGTAAAGAAGGTGACAAAGTCATCAGCTGAGAGGGAGGAGGGAGGGGGAGGGGAGGGGGGGTTGAGGAGGGAAGAGAACATGGAGAAAAGTTTCCTTGGGTTAGAGGCAGAAGAGTTTATTTTTGTACGGTAGAAGGCAGATTTAGCAGCCGATACCGTGGAGGTGAAGCCAGCGAGGAGACGGAGGTAGTGAGCGAGGTCATCAGAGGAGTCCGATTTCCTCCATTTTCTCTCGGCCGCCCGTAGCTCTGCTCTACGAGCCCGCAGAGGTTCGGACAGCCAAGGAGGTGGAGGAGAGGCTCGTGCTGGTCTGGAGGTGAGAGGACAGAGAGAGTCGAAGGAGGAGGAGAGAGAGGAAGTCAGAGTGGAGGAGGCTTCCTCCACCGACAATCACCGACAGTCAGCAGTTGACGATTAGTATATATTGTAGCGATCCGGTAATGGGTTGCTGTGTGGGTCAATCAGCCGTCCCCTGTCTCTCAGCCAATCACAGAGCTGCGCAGTAAGGTGGGTCGTGTGCGGGTCTGTGATTGGCTGAGCAGAGGGGGATGGTTGTCTGGTGTGACACCCTGCGGTGTGTCAGTGTGATTAGTGTGTTAATAAAGTTGGTCATCTCACCTGTGTCCTGTAACCTGAGTGAAACGTTCTGCTGGTAACAACAGGTATAATAAAATAACCGATCACTTCAGTCCTGCCTCCGCCTCTTTGTGGAACATTACATTGGTGTCAGAAGTGACGTCTATCCTGACGGGAGCTTGTTTAGCGGCGTCACAGAGTTAGCTGGTGAGCTAGCGGACATGGAGGAGTTCGGCAGGATGGGAATGAAGCAAGAAAGGAGTGATGGAGAGGAGGATGGAGCATGTGGGTGGTCGGAGGACAGGAGGAGGGACTTCGGGAGAACACGGGAGGCGAAGTAGCCCCTGAGAGAGTCGGCGAGGAGGATGGCTTGAGATGAGAAGGGATGACTCCCTCCTCAGCGGCGTTTCACGCCACTGCCCCGCAGGATGTAAACAACAATGGTGGCGCCTGGCATCCAGTAGCAGTCGCGACGGTGAAAACACCCAAGGTCCCGGGTAGGTCAGACTGGGAGGCTTTCCATGCCCAATTTGAACGGTTAGCACATGCAGGGGGGTGGCCAATAGAGACTAAAGCACTACAGTTGGCTATGTGCCTCACAGACAAGGCTCTCTCATGCCTGCTACTGCTTAGCCCTGAGGAAAGGCAGTTATGAAGCGTTAGCGGGTGCTCTGAAGAGGAGTTTTGGACAATGTTTTACGCCAGAATTGAGTAACCGCAGTAGGCAGTCTCGGGGCCTGCGTGAGTTGCTGAAATGATGGAACTGATGAGGGCGGTGTCCCTGTAGCCAACACGGAGACCAATTACCAGGGTCTGTTGGGGGTGTGGTCAGCCAGGACATTTGGCCAGAGACAGCCCCAAGACACACAGGGCCCAGGGAAATGACTTGGGTTCTGCATAAAGGGGAAGATGAGGAACCAGGCCCCAAAACCCCCCAACCAGACCACAGCCTTATTTGCATAGTCACAGACATCCGAGGAAGGAGCCCGACAGCACAGCCGGGGGAGTCAGGCTCTACTCCCTCCTGAAGCAGATGACAGCACATGATTGGAGCCTGTCGTTGCAGTGGGCCGTGCTGGTGGTGGGGATTGCTGTTATGTCCCTGTCACTGTGGAAGGGGTTCCCTGCACTGCACTGGTGGATACAGGCTCGACAGTAACCCCGGTGAGAGCAGATGAAGTAACCCTGGTGAGAGCAGATGTGTTGCCCATTGGAACCCAGTTGGGGCCAACTGCGGTGCGTCTGCGCACGGGAGAGCTGGCACTTATGAAAGGCGAAGGCATGCTGACTGTGTCTGTGGGGGGTTACAGTGCATCACCTGGTGTGGATAGCAGCAGTGCAGGACCCGTGTATTCTGGGTTTGGACTTTTTGAGGGCAACGGGTTGCAACCTGGATCTACAAGCAGGCACAGTGAGTTTCCACGGGGGGCCTGTGATCACTACTGCGTCATACGCAGGGAACTCTTGGCAGTGGTGCTGTCAATCCGACATTTCAAATACTACCTGTGTGGCCAGCCTTTCGTCGGGAGGACTGACCACTCTGCACTACAGTGGCTCATGACTTTTAAGGAGCCAGAAGGGCACCAGGTGGTTAGAAGAGCTCCAAGCTTTCGAGTTCAAGGTGGAGCACAGGGCTGGGGTGCGTCACACCAATGCAGACTCTCTCTCCCGTCGCCCATGTGCCGTTGACGGATGCCGCTACTGTGAGCGGAGAGAGACCTGTGAAAAAGAGCTGCTGGAGGAGGACACCGTCTGTGCTGCAGCTTGACAAGTGGAATAGTTAATTTCCCGGGAGCTCCAGACAGTGGACTTGTCAGAGTGGAAGCAACAGCAAGAGCTGGACACAGACCTACAGCCTGCACTGCAGTGGGTGTTCTCCAAAGCAACCAAGGGGCTGTGGTCTCAGTTTGAGGCTCTGCGTGCGTACTGCAGCGTGTGTGGAAGGAGCCAGCAACGGGGGAGAAGAGATGGCAGGTGGTGGTCCCAAAGGGTCTGCAAGATGTTGTGCCCAAGGCCATGCATGGTTCTGGGCACTTTGGCGTCACTAAGACTCTCAGTCTAAGACTGCCGCTGTGACCCCTGTATGGCTCGTAAGGGCCCCCCTCCAGTTTTCAGTTCCCCGACAACAGTTTCCTGTGGGGGTCCCGATGGAAAGAGTAGCAGTTGATGGAGTGGGAGTAACTTTTTTTTTTTTTAAGTTTTAGGTAATGACACAGACAAGAATACATGGGGTTAGACAATAAAATAAATAATAATACAAATAGTACAAATGTTAAAAAATATTAATAAAATAAAAAGTCCACAGAGTAGCACAATATTTACCACACTAAACCCGCTATCCAGACAAAAGAGGCATTGTCAACCGTTCTATGTATGAAATAAAAGGCTGCCATACCACATCAAAACTCCATTGTGAAACATTCAGTGTGTATCTCATCTTTTCAATATTAAGGAAAAACATGACGTCACAGATCCCACAGATTTAAAAGAATGAGACGTCTTGCCAAGAGAGAAGAGTAGGCTATGCTGTTTAATTGGACTTTCTCTAACCCAGGGGTCGGCAAGTAAGTTTGGCCTTGGGCCAATTTTTTGCTGAGCCATTAGATGGCGGCCAGAACATGATCAAAAGCTAATTGAAGTAATTGATTGTTAAAACATGTGACACGTTCTAATGCTTTGACTTTTCTTTTGAAACATTTTAATACATTTCCGCGTTGCACATCGGAAATGTCGCTGGTCAACTAACACAGTTTGGTTTGTGAGCCTGCTAACAATGTAAAGTAGTGTTCGAGTTAACTAGGAAGCAGTGGGGATTACTAGTGTTCTAGTTAACTAAGTAGCAGTGGGGATTACTAGTGTTCTAGTTAACTAGGTAGCAGTGGGAATTACTAGTGTTCTAGTTAACTAGGTAGCAGTGTGGATTACTAGTGTTCTAGTTAACTAGGTAGCAGTGGGGGTTACTAGTGTTCTAGTTAACTAGGTAGCAGTGGGGATTACTGGTGTTCTAGTTAACTAGGTAGCAGTGGGGGTTACTAATGTTCGAGTTAACTAGGTAGCAGTGGGGATTACTAATGTTCTAGTTAACTAGGTAGCAGTGGGGATTACTAGTGTTGTAGTTAACTAGGTAGCAGTGGGGGTTACTAGTGTTCGAGTTAACTAGGTAGCAGTGGGGATTACTAGTGTTCTAGTTAACTAGGTAGCAGTGGGGGTTACTAGTGTTCTAGTTAACTAAGTAGCAGTGGGGATTACTAGTGTTCTAGTTAACTAGGTAGCAGTGGGGATTACTAGTGTTCTAGTTAACTAAGTAGCAGTGGGGATTACTAGTGTTCTAGTTAACTAGGTAGCAGTGGGATTACTAGTGTTCTAGTTAACTAGGTAGCAGTGTGGATTACTAGTGTTCTAGTTAACTAGGTAGCAGTGGGGGTTACTAGTGTTCTAGTTAACTAGGTAGCAGTGGGGATTACTGGTGTTCTAGTTAACTAGGTAGCAGTGGGGGTTACTAATGTTCGAGTTAACTAGGTAGCAGTGGGGATTACCAATGTTCTAGTTAACTAGGTAGCAGTGGGGATTACTAGTGTTGTAGTTAACTAGGTAGCAGTGGGGGTTACTAGTGTTCGAGTTAACTAGGTAGCAGTGGGGATTACTAGTGTTCTAGTTAACTAGGTAGCAGTGGGGGTTACTAGTGTTCTAGTTAACTAAGTAGCAGTGGGGATTACTAGTGTTCTAGTTAACTAGGTAGCAGTGGGGATTACTAGTGTTCTAGTTAACTAGGTAGCAGTGTGGATTACTAGTGTTCTAGTTAACTAGGTAGCAGTGGGGGTTACTAGTGTTCTAGTTAACTAGGTAGCAGTGGGGATTACTGGTGTTCTAGTTAACTAGGTAGCAGTGGGGATTACTAGTGTCCTAGTTAACTAGGTAGCAGTGTGGATTACTAGTGTTCTAGTTAACTAGGTAGCAGTGGGGGTTACTAGTGTTCTAGTTAACTAGGTAGCAGTGGGGATTACTGGTGTTCTAGTTAACTAGGTAGCAGTGGGGGTTACTAGTGTTCGAGTTAACTAGGTAGCAGTGGGGATTACTAATGTTCTAGTTAACTAGGTAGCAGTGGGGATTACTAGTGTTCTAGTTAACTAGGTAGCAGTGGGGATTACTAGTGTTCTAGTTAACTAGGTAGCAGTGGGGGTACTAGTGTTCTAGTTAACTATGTAGCAGTGGGGATTACTAGTGTTCTAGTTAACTAGGTAGCAGTGGGGATTACTAGTGTTCTAGTTAACTAGGTAGCAGTGGGGATTACTAGTGTTCTAGTTAACTAGGTAGCAGTGGGGGTTACTAGTGTTCTAGTTAACTATGTAGCAGTGGGGATTACTAGTGTTCTAGTTAACTAGGTAGCAGTGGGGATTACTAGTGTTCTAGTTAACTAGGTAGCAGTGGGGATTACTAGTGTTCTAGTTAACTAGGTAGCAGTGGGGATTACTAGTATTCTAGTTAACTAGGTAGCAGTGGGGATTACTAGTGTTCTAGTTAACTAGGTAGCAGTGGGGATTACTAGTCTTCTTGTCACAATGGCTATTCACCCTGCCTCCACTAGGGGGCATCGTCAACCCGCATTTGCATTTCCCCCACACCTGCAGCGCATGATAATTAACCGGCCTATTTAAGTCTACCCCATACACTCATGCTTTGCCAGATTGTCCAGATGACAGACTCTCCAGCGTACCCGGACTGATTCCCATTCCTGCCTGGTTCCTGATCTGCTGCCTGTCCCCGTCTACGCCTCTGCCTGTCCCTGCCGGTTCGTCTTCCCTGCCTGGTTCCCGATCCACCGCCTGTCCCTGACTACGCATCTGCCAGTCCCTGCCTGGTTCGTCTACCCAGCCTGTGTCTGTGTGATATTTATCGCAATAAATACCACTATCTGCCTTTGGTGTCCGTGTGCAGCATTTGGGTCCAAACCTAACCCGTGACAGTTCTAGTTAACTAGGTAGCAGTGGGGAGCTGTGCGGGGGCTGCGCGATCAGCGGCGAACGTTGACAAAAAACAATGGGCCGATCTACCGGTTTTATGGGTCGGACCGATCAGACAAAACAAACAAGTTGTGTCGGCCCAAGGTATGCCAGATGGCCAGTTCAGCCCTGGCGGAAAATGTCACTGCATTCTCGATTCGGACATTATAGCCTATATGTGACTGTCGGTCCGATATTGTAAAAACTTTTTTTCCAAAAAATATTTTATTTTTATTCTCAAAATAATCTTCCGGGACAAATATTTTTGCTGGCGGGCCGCCTGTTGCCAACCCATGCTGTAGAGCAAGGCCCTCTGATGGTACCCCAAAGAGTCCTAGGGGAGGAACTTTGAGTCCCCGGTGTTTGCCTCCATGTGCACACAACTGGGCATGAAAAAAACCCGCACCCCCCCATGCGGCTTCAGAGCAACTGATTAGTTGAGAGTTTTCACCGCACCATGGGTCAGCAGCTGGCCATCCTCGCGTCTCAGCACCAGCGTGACAGGGTCGATCATCTGCCCCTGGTGCTCATGGCATGTCGCTCTGCAGTTCAGGAGTCCTCGGCCTGTTCACCTGCCCTCCTCATACCTGGGCCTGAGCATGCCAGGAGACTTCAGGACCGCCTCGATTCAGCTCATGCTTTTGCCCGAGGCCAGCAGCAAAGTGCTGGCGTGAGACAGAAACGGAACTATGACACAAGGACAAAAGGGCAGCACTTCAAGGCTGGGGAGCTGGTCTGGGTCTACAGCCCTTAACGAAAAAAGGGCCAGTGCCCGAAGCTTGAAAGCCAGTGGGTGGGTCCCTGCAGAGTACTGGAGAGGGTGGGGGCAGCTGCCACCCAAGGGGAGAAAAGTTGCGCTCCACAGAGACAGGTTGGCCCCTTACAGAGGAGTCGCTTCCCCACATGCACAAGGGACATGTAGCGATCCGGTAATGGGTTGCTGTGTGGGTCAGTTGCCTGTAGCCGTCTCCTGTCTCTCAGCCAATCACAGAGCTACGCTGGTGGGTCGTGTGCGGGTCTGTGATTGGCTGAGTAGAGGGGGATGGCTGGCTGGTGTGTGATGCGGCTGGTCAGTGTGAGGAGTGTGTTAATAAAATTGGGCATTCAACCTGTGTCCTGTAACCTGAGTGAAACGTACTGCTGGTAACAATAGGTATAAAAAAATTGCCTAGCACTTCAGTCCTGCCTCCGTCTCTTTGTGGAACATTACAATACATACGGTAAGTACATAAACAATGTACATGACTACCATACAGGTATGTAAACTACGACTTTATGGCTTCTAACTCGGGATGTGACAAAGAAGGCACCGCGACCATATAGAACATGGTCAATTACATGAGTTCTTAAAAGAATAAGGATATAAAAACTAGAATAAACTAGTGAAAGAACTGGACAGTACACGTCTCAATATGGTTATATCATTACACCAAACAATCATCTTGTCTGTAAACGTATCAGAAACAGAAAAATCTGTCACTTTTCCTTCATGCCCGGTCACATCAACATCTGGTTTTTGCAATGCATATATTACTATACATTTACTTTCTCACCTTGTTGTCTGTATATTGTCCTTCTCTGCAGTGCATTTCTTGGGTTTTCTCTCCTCGTTACCTGTCAAGTTATGTATTTACTGCAGCTTCCCCACTTGAAAGCGACGCCATCTACCCGAAGGGTCCAACTGGATTTCACTCAAAAAATGACCAAAGTTAATTTCTTTTTCTCTTCTTTTATTTTCACCAGAGTAATTTCCTTAATTTGGGCCAATTTGAGTGCAGGTGAAAAACCTTTTGGGGAAGGAAATGAAATCACGGTATTAATAAATAATATTACTGTATAATAATTAATAGTGAACAATATAATACAATACAACAATTAATAATCAGTAACTAACAAAGTACTATACACAACAGCTCATCACCATTCCCCGCGCACACGCAAAGAGCCAAACAAACGCCCACACACGCACACACAGGCTCTTTCCCCGCGCCACAAAGCCAGCGCGAGGGCGGCTAGGCAGCAGCCGTGGCAAGTCCTCTCGAAAGTCTACCAAGGTACAGCATCTTACCGGCTGCCTTCCGGGTGTTAAGAGATGGTTCCAGATCCGCAGTTTGTCAGTTTAACAGGCTCCTTTCTCCGCGGAGTTTGTGTTCCGCGGTGTCTGTTCACCTGTTTATTTCTGGGACCTCCTCCTCTGTGACGCCGCCTGCTCTTCAATGTGCGTCGATGGGGCTGATTTGAAATTGGCTGCAGCCATGTTTTTCCACAGTATTCAGTTTCTGGTTTGACTTGACACCTCCGACTCGATCTTCCCATGGAAACACTGGGGAGATCGCCCGCTTTAAGGCAAACTTGGTCAAATCGGTGGGCCCAGTTCGGTGCTCTTGACCAAACTAAGAGGTATTGCTGACTTGACTCAGCCTTTGTTCCTCAGCAGGTGGCAGGACAACCAGCCGCCTGACGTCCCTGTGTAGGATAGTGGCTTGCTGGCTCTCTTTTCTCCCGGTAGGGGTGGGTTGGCTTGCTTTTGTTTTTGGAGCCTTTGTTACAGGAACACTGTAGCTTGGGAAGATCCTGACATGGACGTCCCTCACGATGCCTTTGCTGTCCGGTTTGGTACTGACAACTCTACCAAGCTTGAATTGTCCCCTTAATGCATTCTGGTCGCTTAACCAGACAATGTCCCCCACAGTGACATTCCTCTCTGCAGTGTGCCACTTGCTCCTCACAACTAGGTTGGGGCCAGCGAGTTGGCTCCAGCATCTCCAAAACTTGCCCACCTCTGACTGCATTGCTCTTTTGTAGGGGTAGCTGGAAAAGTCGAAGGTTTTAAAATCCCCGCTTTGAGATGCTCGACCGAGTAGGAAAATATTGGGTGTGACATATTGAATACAGTCCTCCCGGCTCTGTACCCTGGCATCGATCGGGCGTTCATTTGCAAGGTTGGCTGCTACGTGAAGAGTCGTCTGGAACTCGGAATAGACACCTGTCCATGACTCTGGAGTGCCCTCTTTATAATACGCACAGCGGCTTCAGCTGCACCATTTCTGTGCGGGGAATCGGCTGGATGGATTTTCCACATCCACACCGTTCTATTTTTGGCCGCAGTCTCCTCCAGGGCTGCTTTATCCAGGCCGTCCAAGAATCTGTACAGCTCCTCTAAGACTGGTTTTGCTCCAATGAAATTGGTGCCTGGATCTGACCAGATCTTTCTTGGATGCCCTTATTGCTGTGAATCTTTGATAGGCCATTAGGAACCCTTCCGTTGATAGGGTGTTCACTATGGATGGCTCTGCTGGCCATACAGCAAAAGACAACTCCCCAGACCTTTCCCATCACTCTCTTCTTGACGTCATCTCTTACATGGTAGGGTCCGAAGAGGTCTACTGTTGTAAACTCAAAAGGTGCCGCAGCTTCAGTTCTTTCTGGTGGCAATCTCCTTGCTCTTGCCTTCCTGTAAACTATGCTGTCATCCACGACTTTGAGGGCAATTCTCCTTCCCCTTATGACCCATGCCTTCCTTCTCATCTTAAGCAAGGTTCCGGCCACCCTGTCATGACTCTCAATGTGGGCCTTCCGAGCTATGAGTGTGGACACCCAGGCATCATAGGGCAAGATGGGGACACCACGTTGGTCTTCTTTGAAGCTTTGCACTCAGCCACCGCAAAGCAATAGCCCAGAGTCTTGGTCTTTGTAGACTACAAGCCTGTCTGTAGTGGTGCTTGGGAAGGTTGCGCCTTCTTGTGCTGCAAGAAAAAAAGTCTCTTAAGGCATCTTCCCGTTCCCTTACTGAGATGACCCCTGATAAGGAGACTGCCTCCCACTTTTGACTGTCCACGGCTTGATCTCGGCCACTGAACTTTTTTGCTGCCCTCCAGATCCATGCAACTGTTTTGACCAGTCGGGTTAGAACACTGAACCGCTTGACATCCACAAGGCTTCCGATGGATGACCCTCTTGGTGGCCTCCTTTGTTCTATTTGGACCTGATTTTGTTTTGGTTCTTGTTTCTTTGCCTCGGACCTTGTCAGCACAGCAACAAATGCTTTCCTTTGCAACTTGTTGATGCTTTCTCGGGCAGTGGCTGCTAGCTCCTTGGCAAACTCAAGAACTTTGGCCCATTTTGCCACTCATCCAGGCCTTGAGGGCTGGCTCCTCTGGTGATTACGTTACAGCAATGTTTTGCGGCCCAGGGATCCACCACCAGTCTTGGATCCTTGTGCTGTTTTGAATCTCTCCGATCCTACTCGCCAAGAATGTCTGATAGCCATAGCTTTCTCGCTGCACTGCCCCAAGGACTGTTTGGCTATCGACAAAATGGTACCACCTCCCAACTTGGATTCGGCTGTGCAGTTCAAAGAACGTTTTCAGGCGTGAGGCAAACACCGCTCCGCACATCTCTGCTTTGACAGCATCACCTCTGTGGTCCAAGGGAGTTAATTTGGCTTTGGATTCTACCAGCCTGACAACGGAGCCCTGGTCCGAGTTGCTCCACCTTAGGTACATCACTGCTCCATAGGCATGCTCGCTTCCATCAGAGAATGTGATTGCCCAGGGTTCATCAGTGAAGCATAGGTGAGTTAATGCCCTTGTGAACTTAATTTTTCCCAGTTGGTCATACTCCTCGAAGAGTTTAATCGCATCCTCCCTGAGCCCATCTGAGAGTGCCCCGTCCCATGTGTCCTTGACCGGACAGCACTCGCTCCTTGCTTCTTGGAATGCCCTTCGTACCAGGATAGCTCCCTTCTGCTTCGCAGGAGTTACCAGGCCAACTGGGTCGTAGAGCCCCGACACTTGGCTGAGCAGTTCTGTTCGTGTCAGGGGGTTTGGCATCTGGGCTCTGATTTGCTCTTGTAGAAGGTCTTGGCCAAGTCGCATCTTTTGCTTTCTCTTCTTCGAGAAATTGATTGCAAACCTGACATGGAACTTGTCTTCCTCCACTGTGTAGCCCAGGCCAAGCGCCTTGTTGTCCTCATCGCGCATCTGATTTGGTAAGACCATGGTCTTTGCCTTGGTTTTCTCCAGCTCGTCGTTGCACTCCTTCCTCCCACTCTGCCCAGAAAAGACCCAAGGCTTAAGCTCAAAACCTCCAGCCTTCAGGATCCGCTCCACATTTACTGTGATGGTTTTCAGCTGGTCAAGGTTGTTGTGGGATGTGAGGATGTCATCAACGTAGCTCTCCTGTTGGATTACTCGATGCTCCTCTTTGAGGTGGGTGAAAGGAGGGAGGTTAGCAGTTTCACGCATTGATAGCTGCGCAATGCACCCTGCTGGTTTGTCTCCGATGTTTACTCTTGTTATTGCATATTCCCCCAGCTCTTCATCTTCGGAGTCCCGCCAGAGGAATCTATGCAGGTGCACTTCCCGGTCCTCTAACCAAACCGAATTGTACATCTTTCTGATGTCACCCAGAGCAGCATGTGCTCCACCCCTGAATCTGAGAAGGACAGCACGAATCTGGTTGAGGACATCTGGACCTTTCATTAGCAAGTCGTTCAAGCTCACACCTCTGAACCTTTGGCTGCTGTTCCACACGAGTCTCACTGGGGTCGTGACAGAGTGCGGGTTAGGAGCAACAAGGTGACTCACATACCACACAGGCCCGTTCCAGTTGATGATCATGTCCTTGGATAATTTAATTGCAGCTCTTCGATCGACCATGTCATGCACTTGAGCGGCATATGCAACTTTCCATTCGGATGCTTTGGCTAGTTGCTTTTCCGTTCTGAGAAATGTTGCCTCGGCTGTTCTTTTATTATATGGCAAGGAGGCTGGATCTTCTACCCAGGGATATCTGGCGTGCCAATGTGGTTCATTGCTGTGGCTGTCGCCCGTGGCATAGGTGAGGCTGTCTCTTATCACTTCGAGTTCCCTCTCCTCAGCAAGTGTCATTTCTTTGCCCCCCGGCTGGCAATTTCCACAGCGACACCCCCCGCATTTTGGCTCGCATGCTGCACCGATACTATCCCATCTCCACCACTCCAGGAAGTCCCGGTTTGTGGTTGAAGTCCTTGACTCCTGGAACTTGATGTCAACCTGATTGTTTGGTGGAGGTTGCTCTGGGACCCTGCAGATGAGCTCCTCATACTTCACAGCAGCTGCTCTCATTGACCTTGCAAAATGTGTTTTGGACATGTGGGCTGACACGGTGAGCTCCTCAAAGAGCTTGGGGTGCGTTCCCCCGACTGTCTTTCCCAGTGGTCCGTCCCACAGCACGAGGTCTCCAACGACTTTGATTCTCTGAGGTGCTAGCTGACCTTCTCTATGGCTTATGAGCAGGTTTATTTCTCTGGGTCTCTTAAGCTCTTCAAGTGGTATGTCTGGAAAGACCTTCTGCAGTCACTTCGGTGTCACACTTTTGTGTACATCTGCAATACTGTTTAACCCATAACAAACCAATTGGTGCGACTTGAGAGTACCTTTGGGAGTGGTTACTCGGATCTTTAGAAGGTACCGCTTTGTCTCCACGTGGACTTTCATCCCCCCAACCCCATGGACGCCGAGAGTGATTCCTTCACTTCTGAGGTTGAGCCTGTTTGCAGCCTTGTGGGTTATGTAATTGGTGTCTGAAGCCAAATCAATTAACGTCCCAATTTTCTGCCCAGCATTGGCTGTGACCTCGAGAAGCATCATGATCACTGGCAGCTCTTTCAACCCGCTCTCCACTAGAAGGCCCGGCTGCTCTTTTACAGTGCTGAAAGCCTTCGATGCAGTGTTTGAGAATACATCCCGACACTGTTTTGCCAACTCTGGTTTAAGCCTGTTGAAGAACCTCTCCTGCTCCTCTGTATATTTCCTCCTGCTTTTCTCCTCCTCTGGACCAAAACTGCTCTTTTTCTGACCTGCGCCGCTTTTCTTCAACTCAGCATTGGGGCACAGATAGAAATGGTGCTCAGGAGTATGCTCCTCCTTGCAGACGTGGTTTGTGCACAGAAAGCCGGGTTTGCAATAAGAACTGCTTTCATGGACCTCAAGACACCTCTTGCATGCTCTCAACTTTCCGACTGCAGCCTTTTTCTCTGCTAGCTTTAGCACTCGAAACTCCTTGCAAAAGTAGAGCTTCTTCCTGTGCTTTTCATCACCACAGACTACACACCCTGCGTGGTCATCGCCTGACTTGGTAGATTTAGTTCTGGCATATCTTGGCTCAGTCCTGGTTTCTCTTTTACTTGGCTCTTCATCCCTCAGTTGCTCGAGCTGCTCATATATGCTCTCTTGCTCCTTGAGAAATGTCAAGAGACTGTCAAACCGATTGTCTGGTGCCACAGCATTCCTCCTGTCAGCGACATAGACAAGCCATTCCTTTTTGAGAGATTCAGGAAGTTTACTTTCAATTGATCTCGTTACCAGCGGATTTTTAATAGCACCTGTGTCTCCGAGGTCACTCACGTCTTGAAGCGCCTTCTCCACAGCTTGAATTAATTCCACTATTTTCCGTGGCTGATTGCTCCTGACAGCTTGCATCCTCTGTAACTCCTCCACTATTTCAATAGCAATGGATGTTTGGTTGCCATAGCGGTTTTCTAGGACACGGAAGATGTTATCTGCAGTGTTGTAAGTAGTGAGGCGAAGGTCCCTTATGATTCTGTCATCAAGACTGTCTAGTAGATTAACCTTTTTCACCTCCCTTGAACCGGTCGGCTCACCCTGTCTCTGGAGTGCTTCCCAGTCCTTCTTCCACCTGTGGAAATCACGTTTGTTGCCGGTGAACTTAGGAAGGGATGCCGGTTTCAACCTGATGGCCGCCACGGGATAATTGGGGGGCAATCGGTCCTCTTTCAGCATCCTCCTTTATCCTCCACTGCATGAAGTCGGCTTTTCTGGAAACCAGCTGGGGGACTTCGAGATCGAGGCCCTTAGGGCATTCTGAAAGCCCCTTCTCTCGTCTGGGGGGACCCATCGTTCCCACCGACCGTGCACCTCCTTTGCGGTCCTTACTAGCTCTTGCAGGTGGTTGAGCATGAAGTTATACCCCTCCTGACTACCGCTGGGTTCTGCAGCAGCGGCGCGTCCACACAGCCTCTGCTGCCTGTAGTGCTGTGGACATTTCACCTCCAAAGTTGGTCCACAGAGCCTCCTGAATTAGACCTTTGACCTCCTTTAGTTTCCCCTCACACTCATTCGCAGTCTTTGTTAGGTCGGCCTTTTGCTGTTCTACTAACCCAGCTTCCTCATCTGCGTCCAGCTCCGCCTCCAGATCTGCAATGAATGCAGCGTCCACATCGTCATTAGCCTCCATGACTTTTTCAGCACCTGTTGTGAGCTTCTCAAAGCTGTCTCTGAGCTGTTCTTCAGACATGTCTCCATAGGTCCTGGTAATACTGTTGACCAGACGAGAGAACAATCGTTTTGCCGTCGCTCTCTCCACCTTGAGTTGCTCAAATGGCTTTCCAATAGCTTCTTCAGCCATATTTAATTCCCCAGGTTGCTCAGAGATGAGAAGGTAAGTACACCTGTTGAGTGATGATTTTGTGTCGTCTTATTTTAACTTGATTGTTTGTTTCCAGGTTATTGCTCCTGCTGTTCCAGCACACAATTCCCAGATTGACCGTTTCCTGTCTCCAGTTTTCAGGTCTTGCGGTTTTTCACTGTCAAGTTATGTATTTACTGCAGCTTCCCCACTTGAAAGGGACGCCATCTACCCGAAGGGTCCAACTGGATTTCACTCAAAAAATTACCAAAGTTAATTTCTTTTTCTCTTTTATTTTCACCAGAGTAATTTCATTCATTTGGGCCAATTTGAGTGCAGGTGAAAAACCTTTTGGGGAAGGAAATGAAATCACGGTATTAATAAATAATATTACTGTATAATAATTAATAGTGAACAATATAATACAATACAACAATTAATAATCAGTAACTAACAAAGTACTATACACAACAGCTCATCACCATTCCCCGCGCACACGCAAAGAGCCAAACAAACGCCCACACAGGCTCTTTCCCCGCGCCACAAAGCCAGCGCGAGGGCGGCTAGGCAGCAGCCGTGGCAAGTCCTCCCGAAAGTCTACCAAGGTACAGCATCTTACCGGCTGCCTTCCGGGTGTTAGATATGGTTCCAGATCCGCAGTTTGTCAGTTTAACAGGCTCCTTTCTCCGCGGAGTTTGTGTTCCGCGGTGTCTGTTCACCTGTTTATTTCTGGGACCTCCTCCTCTGTGACGCCGCCTGCTCTTCAATGTGCGTCGATGGGGCTGATTTGAAATTGGCTGCAGCCATGTTTTTCCACAGTATTCCGTTTCTGGTTTGACTTGACATTACCATAGGCCATGTTTGGGTCTGCACAACCTCTTAGTTTACTATACTATACGGCTCTATCAGAACTAGTTATAGACCAGTGGATCAAACCTTGTGAAAGAGTTTTTCCTTGACATAAAGTTAGTCTGGGGAGTAATAGAACACCCAAAGTGCACCCATTCATGCAAAAAGAGAGGAATACTTCCTCCTACAGCAGCACTGCCGCGACCAGATGGTACATCACCTATATTTGACCTGATAATGACCTGATTATGCAAATTACGCAAATGCCCAACATGCAACTCTTAGCAACCAAGTTGAATTCATCCACTAGGCACATTATGACATTTCAATAATAAAAAACAATTTCTGGGTCCAAGAAATGTCCAGGAGAGGAGTGCTGCTGTGACGTGACCCCGTAACCCTGCCTCCAAACCATTAGGAAGACCCTGACATTCATAGAACCGTCGAGCGGCATTATATATGGCATTATATATATTATATATATATATATACACTGTGCCGTATGGAATGTGGGCGGGGCCCAGGTGGATTGGTACATTTTTCTGTGCATGCGAGCACTCAAATCAGACCGCTTGAGAACAGAGGTCTGGTTCTGTGGCGCTTGATCCTTGTGGTATTTGGACCAAAGCATTTCACACATTTAATTTAGACCTTGAAGAACTGTGTCAACTTGTGTGAAAAAAGGCATCATATGAAACCTTTAAAAAGGGCCATCATTAATAAAATACATTACAACATACACACAATAAAATACATTACAACATACACACAATAAAATACATTACAACATACACACATACACACAATAAAATACATTACAACATACACAATAAAATACATTACAACATACACAATAAAATACATTACAACATACACACAATAAAATACATTACAACATACACACAATAAAATACATTACAATAAAATACATTACAATATACACAATCAAATACATTACAACATACACAATCAAATACATTACAACATACACACAATAAAATAAAATACAACATACACACAATAAAATACATTACAACATACACACAATAAAATACAACATACACACAATAAAATACATTACAACATACACACAATAAAATAAAACATACACACAATTGCAGTGGCGGCCCGTGCATTTCCCACCTAGGCCTTCAGTGATGTCCTACACCAGACTTACTCAACAGGCGGCCCGCGGGCCGCATCCGGCCCGCAGACGCTTATGTTGTGGCCCCCGACATGCCTGGTTATCAAAAAAAAAAATCTACTTATGTGTGTGAAAGCTCCTTCTCTGCCATGGGAATAATAAAATCAAAGCAGCGTTCCCATCTAATTGACAAACATTTGGCAGACTATCTCAGAGCAGCTACAACTGAGCAACAACCAGATCTGAAAGTACTTGTGAAAATAATGCAGACTCAGAGCTCTCACTAGGAATAAGTAACAACTGTTTGTTATATTGTTATTGTTATTAATATTTGTGAAATGCAGACTCAGAGCTCTCAATAGGAATAAGTAAAAAGTTGTTTGTTATATTGTTATTGTTATTAATATTTGTGAAATGCAGACTCAGAGCTCTCAATAGGAATAAGTAAACAATTGTTTGTTATATTGTTATTGTTATTAATATTTGTGAAATGCAGACTCAGAGCTCTCACTAGGAATAAGTAAAAAGTTGTTTGTTATATTGTTATTGTTATTAATATTTGTGAAATGCAGACTAGGAGCTCTCAATAGGAATAAGTAAAAAGTTGTTTGTTATATTGTTATTGTTATTAATATTTGTGAAATGCAGACAATCAATGTCATCAATGCAAAGCTATTCACTCCAGTGTTAATAAAACATCAGCTTGACCAACACTTGTCATCCTTGAAACGCAGTTGCTACACTACATTTGTTACTCAAATTGAGAATATTTGTTAAATATTCCATGATGCTTTGGAATGCATTAAAAATGACAAGCAATACAGCATATTAAACAGCAGTAGTAAATACAGCGAATAAAATGGTACAAATATATGTTAATAATATTTTGTGGCCCTTTGCATCTGTTGTGGTTTAAATGTGGCCCTCTTGGCCTCTGAAGTTGAGTACCCCTGTCCTACACAGTCCTCCCTGAGTTAGTCCACCTCTTAATACCATCATTATGACGCCATATGGCTCTAGAAACTATACATTTAGAGAAACGCAGTATAACCGGGCGTTGCATCCCCTTAACATAGTGAAGTACAACAGAGTTATATTAATATTTCTGAAGCATTTATAATCAATAAATCCGCATTTACAATTAAGAGAACTACCAGCTTTAAGATCGCTTGGATACTGTCAAAACTAAAAAATAAGTTCCGGTTAATGCATTCACCATGGAGGACAGTTATCGCTGGACAACATCGCTGCATAACCTTCCAAAAGTCGGTCAAGACGATGTGGTTCAACTAGTGAATGAACAGTGAAGAAGTCTAAATCCGAATCATACATTCCCCGACATTGTGTGGCTCTATCTGGAGGAGAGATGGAGTGTATGTGTGTATATACATTAATTTGTTAATATTGATTTAATATTAACGAAATAAAATTACAAAAATATGTTTAAAAAAATTGAGAAATTAAATGCTTTGTATTCACCAAAACAACTGATTATTTGAACACAAAAACCATCCTCTTTTCTTTCCTCAAGAAGACTTCAATGACTGTTGTACAGTTGATCTGGGGTGCGTTTCCCGAAGCCTTCTTAACGCTACGTCGTTCGTAAGTTCCACCTTAAGTTCCACCTTAACTTCTCGCCGTGTTTCCCGAAACGTTCTTAGCTAAGTATACCTTCCGTAAGTAACACTTTCGTAGGGCAGGTCTGGAGCTCTCTTAACTCCACCTTAGCGATGTTGTCAGCTCTCTCCGCTAGTGGCCACCACTGTTCCGACCCGCAAGCCTCTGAAATCAGCTGTTGGCCTAGTTTTATTTCAATCTGTGAATCAATATGTAGTTCATAACGGTAATAATATACAACAAAAATACCACATTAATGGGAATGTTTTCATGCCGAAATTGTACATTACGGTGGATACATTTTGCACTTTATTGAACATGAAATCGCCTCTTAAACTCCTAAAACTCGAAAACAGTGCTTCACGATTCAGCGCCACCTCATCCAGCATGACCTCCATCTCCACATTGGTGACGCTGGCGGACCGCTTTTTGCGATGTTTTTGCCCTGACATCAGTGGCGTAGCGGAGGTCCCCGCAGACCCCGCGGTGCGGGGGAGCCCCGGAGTTTAGGAGCCCCCCCCCTACCTGTTAAGTTGCTAGGCACCACGGTTTGACTGGCCATCTGACATACCTGCCGGCCCGGACCACCACCCTACCATCGGACTTCACGATCGCGTCAACACCCCCCCCCCCCCCCGTTGGACTTCACGATCGCAACCCCCCCCCCCCCGTTGGACTTCACGATCGCGACCCCCCCCCCCCCCCCGTTGGACTTCATGACCTGCGGGGGAGCACCGAAATATTGCGCAACACCACTGCCTGACATATCTAATGTTACATATCTAATGTTCATTTCTTGTTGGTGCGCTTTTATTGAAATTGTCAGCCAATCAGAGAGAATTGTGAACTACACCAGTTATGTGATGGGGCTGCTGGTTAATCAACCCTAATTGCAAAGTTATTTAAGGCACCATGACAATGATATAAAAAATATAAATAAGGTGTACTGGTAGGTGGCGTAATTTGCTGAGGTGGTGTAGCGGGAAGAGGCTTGATATCACAATCTGAGGTGGCGGGCTCGTGCCACCTGTAGGCAATCATTAGATTTACGGTTTGATAATTGAGTTTGTAAGTTTTAAATTCTATGAATATGTTCTCAGTCATGATAAATGCAATGTTCTTTAGTATTCCTGCAGTGTTTTATTGATAAAACTCTAACGCGGTGAAACAGTCGCTACCTGGAGTGAAAAGTCGATTCTCGAGTCATCGATTTCAGCGCAACGTCGGACGTAAGAAGGTATACCTTAAGCAGCCGCCTGAGGGATAGTTCGTGGAACACACGTAGAACAGTAAACAACTTTAGTAAGGTATACCTTTCAAGTCTTCGTAACACGCTAAGAGACAACGTTATCGGGAAACCCACCCCTGTGCGTTTCAGTTCCAAAAAAACTGCTTGTAGAAATCTACACAAATTAACTCGTTCAAGTTCAGTTTGCCAGCACTGCATAGCTCCGCCTCTCAATAGCACCTATCCAATCAAAAGACGTGCGTGCTGACGTTATCATATGCCTGCTAGCTGGCGTCGGTGTCGCCCAACTCGGAATCTGATTGGTTAACGCCACAGTTTTGTTTCCGTTCACTTTAAGGTCTAAGGGCAGATTTCTTGGACCCTGGCAACACATTATGGCTGAAATATGATTGGATAAAAGCTCTAACATAAAGGCCAGCCCTCCAAATCTCGATCTGAGGCTGGTAGCAGCGCAACCAAGAGGAAAGCTATGAAATGAAGATAATAGACTATGGGGAATAATTTAACACATATTTGTGGAAAAAATATTTCAAAATGTAATTTATATTCTGATCAGGCCAGCAGAGAAGGCCTTGCTGGCCCTGACGGCCCACCACTACCAAATTGAGGAAATTCCTTATTAAGTAAATACAAATAAACTAATGTGTACAAATCATCATCCATGAAAACATTAGAAACAATTTGAATAATTAATTCATTTGAAAATGATTAGTTATTTAGTCATTCCCAGGCCTGTTTATTAACTCTTAGTAGCCCTGTTGAGTTTCAACAGATTCCATGTTGAAGATTTATTTTATAGGCCCCCGATAACCTACAAACTTAAATCTGGACTATGTAACTTTTCAGCTACAGCTATTTACTCCATAATAAACACCTAAAGTAGTTTCTCAAGAATAAAACATGGCCATCCACGAGTCAATCCTTCCTGGGATTTTTTTCTCACTAAATACTTAAAATCTGGTACATTTTTGCCCACTTTCTTTTGAATAAAGATACGAATATGGATACTTTTGATTAGCAGTGCAAACAATATCACTTGATAATCTAGAAGTCTGTCCACCAATCAATAATATTGTCAAAATAAATGACATCTGATCATTGTTAATAACAGCCTTCTTGCTCCCATTCTTTCTCAACTCTTCAGGACAGTGAAGTATGTGCCGGACAGCCTTCCTCACTTCATGCACGCTTGTGGTGTGGACCACCAGCTCCGTCCTCACCAACGGCTGCCATGGGCCTACCGTCACGGGGCTCCACACGGAGCTCTGCGGCTCCAAGCACATCATATTGTCCGCATACAGAGAGCACCGGCAGGCCAGGGCGGTGAGGGTCCTGGCCATTGTCAACACGGACCATCCGGCGGCCGTGGACTGTGTGTTCTGTTGCTCCGACGGAGGCGGCCGGCTACGGGAAGGAAGCGTCCAGACGCACACCGTTCACTACGGCTACCCGTACGTTGCCGCTGACATCCTCTGCGATCAGCCCCCGGAATGCAACGCCACACAAGTCCCGCTGTCCGCACGCTGTGGCGTGTCCTACAGTGGCTCGGCCTGCGCAGCCTCCTCCACACTGCCCGTTCTGACGATCCACAATGAGGAGCGGCGAGAGGATGACTTCCCTTTCTTCCTCACGGTCTGCATGTCCACGGTCTCGGGCAACTACAGCAACATCCTCCAGGTCCTGCAGACCATGGAGCTGTACCGGCTGTGGGGGGTCCAGAAGGTGGTCCTCTATCTCACCAGCTGCAGTGGGGACTTTCAGCAGGTCCTGGAACACTACGTCCAGGAGGGCTTCCTGGAGACAATCCCCTGGAGACTGGGGAAGGAGATCCAGGAGGACATCCACCACAACGGCCAGCTGAGCGTCATGAACGAGTGCATCTATAGAAACATGTACACGTCTCGCTACGTGCTCCTGGCTGACGTGGACCAGCTCTTGGTGCCATACAAGCACCGCTCGCTGCAGACACTGGTTGAGGAGCTGCAGGCTCAGCACCCACAGGCCTCTGTGTTTCGGGTGGAAACCCACCTGTTCCCTCAGACAGGGACCACGCCCCAGGCCATACCAGGCCAAGACCTTCTGAAGCAGGTCTACCGGGAGCCAATGGAGGAGCACGATTTCCGCTCCCACAAGATGGTGGTCAACCCGAGGCTTGTTGTTCAAACGGCCATGTTTGAAGTCCTTAAGAACTATGGGGAGACCGTTGACGTTCCATCAAGCATGTGCAAGATCTTGCAGGTCAAATTACGGCAGGAAAAAAAAGACACAAATGGAAAAAATGTGGTTCTTGACACGAGAATAGAGGAATTTAAGGATCTTCTTAATCCAAAAGTCAATGAAATTGTTAAAAAGACAATGAGAAAACAGGAGAAGGTATTGGATTAGAGATGGTTAAGTTATTGGCTAGAGGCGATTGAGTTAAAGGGGAAACTCCTTTCCTCTCTCTCCCCCTCCCATCTTACCCCAATTCATAAACATCAACTCAGGCAAATGACAAGAGTTATGGTACCATTTAGCGTCGGCACTGAGCTGCACTCCAGAGACTCAAACAACTGCAGGTGTTTTTCACACTTTATTCCTAATGCAGATAGAAAGAGATAATTGGTTGAAAAGCGGTAAAGTTATCCTTTAACATATAAGCTATTCTGAGCCAACGTTTTTTGTGAACAATCTATTCTTCCTATCCAAAACCTTGCATGACGACATAAGAATTCTTCTTCTTGTGGCTCCATTATAAATGCTATGCCAATATTCCATTAAATATCTTTAATTTAAACACATACACTCATACAACTTCTATACAATCACTAAATATTAAATACAGTATATTTTGAACGTTTTTTAAAAAGAGTTCTGTACACAATTAATTTTGTACAAAATATTTGTGTTGTTCATTGGGTTCATAGGGTTTAACATTAAAGATTCAAGATTCAATGCTTACTCCCTATTTCCTCCCGCAGTATGAATTTCTCGAACGCAATACTACACACAATAAAAATGAATATAAAAGAACAAAAAAGTGACTGTTGGATGATAAGCATTTTAAAGTGCCAGTAGTGCAGCAGCATCATAAATACAGTGCAGTACAGTGCAGAACAGTGCAGTAACCGAAATTAGTCCAGAAAGTCCAAATTATGACAGTGTAATGTTAATGACAATGTTATGATAGTGTAATGTTAATGACATGTTATGATAGTGTAATGTTAATGACAATGTTATGATAGTGTAATGTTAATGACATGTTATGATAGTGTAATGTTAATGACATGTTATGATAGTGTAATGTAAATGACATGTTATGATAGTGGCAGCACTCCTAGCAGTTCAGTAGGTCACTGCCTGTGGATACAACCTGTCCTTGAACCTGGTAGTCCTTGTATGGATGCTGCAGAACCGGTGACCGTAGGGTAGGGGGGAGAAGAGATGGAGCCCAGGGTGGTGGCGGTCCTTTGTGATGGAGATGGTGTTGTGCCAGGCACGGATCGTAGCCGGCGGAACCCCTTGATAGTACAGACAGAGTCGGAGGAAAACAGGAGTTTAAAACCCGTAGGCGTCTTTATTGTCTCGGGTAGAAAACCGCGTGTATAGTGCACCAATAAATACACTGATATGGGGTGTGAACTGTCAACTATGTGTGTGTAAATTACGGAAGTAATAACACCATGTGTGTGCGGAATGGAAATCCAACAAGGGGGTGTTGGATTATGTGCAGCGGGGAAAAGCCTGAAGTCCAAAACAAAACACAAAAACATCCAGGGCAAAATCCAATTAAAGTAAAAAAACAAGAAAAAGTCTAAAAGGCGAAAAACAAAGTTTGCGGAGATTGCCAAACGGGTATTCCCGGAGGAATCGCCTGGAGAGTATCGGGTTGTAGAAAACGGGTAGAAAAGGTTCTGGCAACGAGTGACCAGGGGCCGGTTGTTCAAAGGGCGATTAGCTCTTAACGAGAAGCTAATCAGTGGATCTCCTTTAAAGCCTGGTTAAATCAAAGTTGTTGTTCAAAGGGTGTTTAGTGGTCAACCTGTGATTAATCAGTGGTTAACTTTAATCACAGGCTGGAGGTGTATTAAACTATGATTAAGACATTTCAAGTGATTCTTGTTTAGCTTTTGTTTCAAGATGGACAATTATTTTCTGCTCCACAATATAAATGAACGTCCAAGACCTGAGAGAACATACCTACAACAACAATTACATATCCATTTAGACCAAGTGGATGATGCGGATTTGTACAACAGATACCGATTTGGTCGTGAATCCATAAGATATATCGTCGAATTAATAGAAGACGATCTAAAAAGACCGACGGAGAGAGGGCATGCCTTACCATGGACCATGGTCCTTATAGCGTTACGATCAGTGGTGTGTCGTTCGTGAACGAACGAGTCTTAACGAACAGGGGTGCGTTTCCCGATAACGTTGTCTCTTAGCGTGTTACGAAGACTTGAAAGGTAAACCTTACTAAAGTTGTTTACTGTTCTACGTGTGTTCCCCGAACTATCCCTTAGGAGGCTGCTTAAGGTATACCTTCTTACGTCCGACGTTAGTAGAAATGGTGCTGAAATCGATGGCTCGAGAATCGACTATTCACTCCATGTAGCGACTGCTTCACCGCGTTATGAGAGGATGTGGTGTTCTTTATCAATAAAACACTGCAGGAATACTAAAAAATATTGCATTTATCATGACTGAGAACATATTCATAGAATTTAAAACTTACAAACTCAATTATCAAACCGTAAATATGATTGCCTACAGGTGGCACGAGCCCGCCACCTCAGATTGTGATATCAAGCCTCTTCCCGCTACACCACCTCAGCAAATTACGCCACCTACCAGTACACCTTATTTGGCAAGAAAAGGTTGATTTAAATATTTTTTATATCATCAATGGCTCCGTGGACGGCGCCGTCTTTGATTTAGTAGACAATACGTTGATTCGCTGCCATAGTTTTTGCCTTACCAGTCACCGTCATAACTCTCTATATATTGACTCCTACTCATTTAGCCCCTAATTGTTTGCCAGCTGATGTCATTTTGGGATATAGATTATTTAAGAGGCGATTTCATGTTCAATAAAGTGCAAAATGTATCCACCGTAATGTACCATTTCTGCATGAAAACATTCCCATTAATGTCGTATTTTTGTTGTATATTATTACAGTTATGAACTACAACTGTAGAATTATAAGTGTACATATTGATTCACAGATTGAAATGAAACTAGGTCAACAGATGATTTCAGAGGCTTGCGGGTCGGAACAGTGGTGGCCACTAGCGGAGTGAGCTGACAACATCGATAAGGTGGAGTTAAGAGAGGTCCAGACCTGCCTTACGAAAGTGTCACTTACGGAAGGTATACTTAGCTAAGAACGTTTCGGGAAACACGGCGAAACGTTAAGGTACAGCTTAAGGTGGAACTTACGAACGACGTAGCGTTAAGAGGCTTCGGGAAACGCACCCCTGATTCATTGATTCAAAGTCCCTCTGGTGACCTCTCCTCCAGGTCAGGGACTATCTGGGGGTCCTGTGTTATGTTATATAGGAGCTAGATATAGGACACTTATATAGTGCTATATATAGGACACTCATATTATAATGGTGTATAGGAGCTAGATAATGTTATATAGGAGCTACATTTAGGTCACTAATAGTATGTTGCAAGATATGGGACACTCATTTTCAGAAGAAAATATACAGTATGTTGTAGCAAAGAGGGCGAACGTAGGGAACGTTCTTCATGTGGAATTTAAAAGTTCATGGGTTTTAACAGCCAACTTGACATTTTTAAAATTGCCCCGTATTGTGTAAGCAGAGCATGTGAAAATGGAGGACAAAGCGATAGTAACAAGTAAACTACTTCAGACATCAGTTGGCTTGTTTTTGGAGGGTTGTTTCCATTTGTTCTGCAGGTCAAGACCCAACAAACGTGGTCACCACCCAGACGCCACACTGGTCCAATACAGAACCTGTCCACTGCTGGTCCCTCCAGTCAGAGGAGCTGAACCGGCTGCCAATCACCCCACCAGTCAGGAAGCGCACACACACACACACACACACACACACACCTTTACCACTTTATTGGCCTTTTACGAATGGAGAAATAATTAATAACCCACAAGAGGGTAGAGGGTCTAGAGGGTAGAGGGTAGAGGGGTAGAGGGTGTAGAGGGGCTAGAGGGTAGAGGGTCTAGAGGGTAGAGGGTCTAGAGGGAAGAGAGAAGAGGGTAGAGGTCTAGAGGGTAGACGGTCTAGAGGTAGGGTGAGGTACAGGGTAGGGCTAGAGGGTAGACGGTCTAGAGGTAGAGGGTCTACAGGGTAGAGGGTCTAGAGGGTAGACGGTCTAGAGGGTCCGGCCCAGCAGGAGGCAATGCAGCCGTCTGACTCTGCTCTCCTGCTGCGGGGCCAGTAGCCTCTTCCCAGCTCGCTTCTCCTCCTCCTCCTCCTCCACCTCCTGTTGCTCCAGGAGTTGCTCCATGTAGCAGGAGGAGCCCAGCAGGACGTGGCCCGTAGCCTGCATGGAGAACAGGGTCCACCGCAGGGCCTCCCTGGAGAGACACACAGACACAAGTACGAGACAACCTTTTGGGAGCTGTCTTATCCAGGTCTTGAAGCACGTATCCTTCAGCTCTGAACTAGTCCAGCCCAGGTGAGTCACCTGGGTTCTCCATCAACTGATCACTCACAATCAGGAGAGTTTCTTTCATTCGTTTATAATATAAAGGGGGCGGCAGTAGCGGTTAAGTCTGTTAGGACTTGGCTTGGGAACTGGCAGTTCACTGGTTCAAGTGCCCAAAACGCCGAGGTGCCCTTGAGCAAGGCACCAGACCCCTCCCCTGCTCCCCTGGATATACAATAGCTGCCCACTGCTCCGAATACTAAGATGGGTTAAATGCAGGGAAAAATGTTTCACTGCGTGTACATGTGACCAATAAAGAGGATAAAATCCTCCCGATTTAGATAAAGGGAAAGTTACAACAAAAATGGCAAAAGTGGTGAAAAAGTCGATGGTGGCGATTACATTTGGAAGACCTGATTTAATGTCTGTTCAACAGAATGTAGAGGAGACGATGGTAGAGTCAGGTGATGTCATCCCCCACCCTGGGGGCCACGGCTCAGGATGGACCTTCTCTTCCCCATCGCCTTTCATCAACCCTTTCTTCATCATGTCCGTTGAGTGTCCTTCTGCCGTCACTCTCAGTGTCTCCTCACAGGTGTTTTTATACAGAGTTGAAACCCAAATGTTTCTGAGGCCGGTGCTCTGTTATCAGTCATCAGAACATCCCATAATACGTTACTCACCTGAGCATCCTTTTGGCAGCGTGGCAGTGCAGGTCGTAGGTCACAGTGTAAACCCCGTACAGGGTGGCCTTCACGCTCACACAGCCGATCAGGTCCTTGGGGTGGATCTTGTAGAGGTCAATGGTGATCCTGGCCACGTCCTTCCTGCGTTGCTCACTGGAGTCACAGCGCAGACTGGACTACAGAACATTAGACAAGGAAAGGATGTGAGGAAAGGATGTGAGGAAAGGACGTGAGGAAAGGACGTGAGGAAAGGACGTGTCTCCCTTTCGGGGAGCATCGGTCAGGGGTCATGAGTATATGATAGGACTAATTAAGGGATAGCTAAATAAAATGGACTCAACATGAACTAAAAGAAAGGTAAAGGCCTTTTGACCCAGATTTGAGCTGGTCTCAATCAGACTTTAGATATTATTCTAAGATTAGGATATTATGTGGTCATTTCTTCTACTGTGATAGAACAGGACAGGACAGGTGTTTGACAGTTTCAGTGAGTAAAAATATATATACATTTGGATATTAATCAAAGGTCTTTAGTGATCAGACTTCAGATATGAAGCTAAACTCTGATTTCAGAGACTAGTAATGACCAAATAAACAATAACACCGTCTGACTGGAGGTTGGCTCAACAGTGCCCCCTAGTGTATGCTAGAGACATCACTACTCCTTCACTTCATACCAAAGTTGGGGTCCAACTCTGTCCCTTCTCCAGAACCATGAAGACTGAATTCTCAGGAAGCGTCTGGAAGAAGTCCTCAGTGTCCACGACTGTACCGTCTTCATCCAGAACCAACCCACTGACACAGGACACGCCCAGAGAGACTCTGACCTGGAGGAGAGGACAGCTATATCAAACATTATAGTGTCCTCCTATATCAAACATTATAGTGTCCTCCTATATCAAACATTATAGTGTCCTCTTATATCAAACATTATAGTGTCCTCCTATATCAAACATTATAGTGTCCTCCTATATCAAACATTATAGTGTCCTCCTATATCAAACATTAGAGTGTCCTCCTATATCAAACATTATAGTGTCCTCCTATATCAAACATTATAGTGTCCTCCTATATCAAACATTATAGTGTCCTCCTATATCAAACATTATAGTGTAAAAGCATTAGTAAAGCATTACTGAATAGAGCTCTACCTTACTGATGAGGCCTTCCAGGCCGTCCGCCATGATGCCTTTCTTGAGGCTGCGGTCTGCACTGGTGACCCTGAAGGGTCTGGGTGAAGGCAGTCCGGCTGACAGGAACTGCTGGGTGACGGAGGTGCTGGCGGACATGCCGGCTGCTACGTACCTGGAGACATATGTGCATCCCTCATGTCTCAAATAAAATACATTATTCATTTTAGATGCTTTGGTCAGCGGGCATTTCTCTTAAAAGGGCCTCGTTTTACCCCCAGGTGAGTGTGTTCACAGGCCGTTCCAAAGGGGTCATGTGACGTGCTTTTGACAAAAAAGAGAAGCTGATCAAAGACTAACTATTGATCCTCTCAGCTTGTGGTTCTTACTTGGAGAGGGCAGCAGGGGACAGCAGGCCCAAGGACCTCATGGCATAATCCATGACCTGAGATCAGAGACACAACAGACACATGAGGATCTTTAAAACCACCGGGGGAACAACAGCAAACCACCACCACCACCTTCTGCTGGAATCCACTGAGGAATGATGGGTCGGTCGATTCAATCGCCTGATCAAAACACAATGTCAGCTTTACTGAACCACCCGTAGGTGACGTGTTAAATAGTCCTCAAGTCCCTTACGTTCCAGATTCTCTTCACCTTCGTCTAAAAATCGGTTCAGAGCTAGCGCCACCTACTGTATCATCATGTTCCTTATTCCAATAGCAGAACACTATTTAGCCGATAGTATTTTTTCACAATATTTCTCCATAGAAAACAATGACGATGTCACAATTAAGGTGGTGCAGCAGGGCGGCACCTATGAAATACATTTATTATATGTATATGTATATGTATATATATTATAAACAAAACAGCACGTGTGAGTCAGCCATGGCTGACTGCAGTGGCGCCCAGCAATCCAGCGGTGGCGCCGTTTCACAGCTGGATGCACAATGAGAATCTCCAAACACAGCTGAATCCACCCAATATACAATATTAGGTGTGTTTAGCGACATTAAAAACACACATATCAATACAAAGGGGTACTGAAGTAATACTTTACTAATCAATAAGTGATGAGTTAAACAGGTACATACCTTTTAAACCCTTTTACTGTTTACTGCCAGGTTGTTGAAACCAAACTTTTACGGTTGGTTCAGAAAACGCTGCAGTCGTGACAATAAAGTCACGTAGAGTTCTCTAGAGTTCTCTAGGGTTCTTGAGCGGAGAGCCCTGTAGGGTTCTGGAGAGCTCTGTAGGGTTCTGGAGAGCTCTGTAGGGTTCTGGAGCGCTCTTTAGGGTTCTGGAGAGCTCTCTAGACCGAGTGGTGTTTTTCGCCTGACTTGACTTCTTGCACCATCCGTTCTTTAACCTTTGTGCTGACAACTGCAGTGTTAGTACAGTTCTGCCGGAGGTGTTGAGCAATCCTCATCTCGTCTATACCTCCATAACCCACCTTATACCCTAAGCCTAACCCTACCATTACTTTAAACCTTATAGTATAGGGTATGTCAAACACCATATTATCTTTATGATATTTTTCTTTTCTTTTTTTTACTTTGGATACTTTTAAAGGGGGACTTTGTGAGTGACAGGTATGTGTGGTACGTATGGGAAGACTGATAACACTGATTATATATATATATATATATATATATATATATATATATATATATATATATATATATATGCGACCAGAGATACAGATGACAGACGTCTAGATGATGTCTGACTCTAGGTGACATCATACCTCTGATCATATCGTGACGTCACTCAGACGACACGATAGGGTAGACAACGGATGTCCTTACTGCGGCGTTCAGACTATGGTTAGACTTTGGTTAACATATTGATCCCACGGGTTTCATTTCGAACTACAGCGGGCTGCGTGTTGTCGTCGAGCCTTGAGTTCGCAGTGAAAACACTCACGGTGGTCGTCCGTCTCCGCGCTTCAGGTGCCCGACGACGCTGGAAGATCAGGCTGATTGGCTGGGAATAATTACTGTTCTTAAACCCTGCCCCTGATTGGCTGTTATTAATTACTGTTTTTAAACCCTGCCCCTGATTGGCTGTGACTAATTACTGTTCTTAAACCCTGCCACTGATTGGCTGTTATTAATTACTGTGTTTAAACCCTTCCCCTGATTGGCTGTGACTAATTACTGTTCTTAAACCATGCCCCTGATTGGCTGTGACTAATTACCTTTTTAAACACTGAACCTGATTGGTTTTTAAAACGTTTTTTTTTTACTAATAACTGTTATTAGACTAAGTGTTGGACTAGGAGGTGACGTTTTACAAACGTACTGGAATGTGGAGGCATGACCTTTTATTAATCCATCTGAATTAAAGACCTTTTATTAATCCATCTGAATTAGAGATCTCCTATAGTGTCTTAATTTATCTCCCTTTAAAGGCTCTCTCCTCTGGTCTCTCTCTCTCCTCTGGTCTCACTCTCTCCTCTGGTCTCACTCTCTCCTCTGGTCTCTCTCTCTCTCTCTCTCTCTCTCTCTCTCTCTCTCTCTCTCTCTCTCTCTCTCTCTCTCTCTCTCTCTCTCTCTCTCTCTCCTTTACTCTCTCTCCTCTGGTCTCTCTCTCTCTCGCTCTATCTCTCCCTCTCTATGGTCTCGCTCTCTTCTGCTCTCTCTCCCCCCCCTCTCTCTCTCTCTCTCTATGGTCTCGCTCTCTCTATCTCTCCCTCTCTATGGTCTCGCTCTCTTCTGCTCTCTCTCTCTCTCTCTCTCTCTCTCTCTCTCTCTCTCTCTCTCTCTCTCTCTCTCTCTCTCTCTCTCTCTCTCTCTCTCCCCTCTCTCGCTCAGTAGGAGTTTAGATTGTATGCTGTTTGGCGTCACTTCCAACATGAATGTTCCTGACAGCCTCGTGACTCACAGCTGAAACAAGAACAAAAGACCTCTGAAACTGATTTATGTTAATGACCACGATAATGATAGCATGTTCACAAGAGAGGAGAGAGAGAGAGAGAGAGAGAGAGAGAGAGAGAGAGAGAGAGAGAGAGAGAGAGAGAGAGAGAGAGAGAGGGGGGGAGAGAGAGCAGAAGAGAGCGAGACCATAGAGAGGGAGAGATAGAGAGAGCGAGACCATAGAGAGAGAGAGAGAGAGAGAGAGAGAGGGGGGGGGAGAGAGAGCAGAAGAGAGTGAGACCATAGAGAGGGAGAGATAGAGCGAGAGAGAGAGAGACCAGAGGAGAGAGAGTAAAGGAGAGAGACAGAGAGACAAGAGAGAGAGAGACCAGAGGAGAGAGAGATACCAGAGGAGAGAGTGAGACCAGGAGAGAGTGAGACCAGAGGAGAGAGAGAGACCAGAGGAGAGAGTGAGACCAGAGGAGAGAGAGAGACCAGAGGAGAGAGTGAGACCAGAGGAGAGAGAGAGACCAGAGGAGAGAGAGAGAGAGACCAGAGGAGAGAGTGAGACCAGAGACCAGAGAGAGGGGGGGGGGAGAGAAAGAGAGACAGAGATAGAGAGAGATAGAGAGAGAGAGGGGGGGAGAGAAAGAGAGAGAGAGAAAGAGAGAGAGAGATAGAGAGAGAGAGAGGGAGGATAGAGGGAGAGAGAGAGAGAGAGAGAGAGAGAGAGAGAGAGAGAGAGAGAGGGGGAGAGAAAGAAGAAGTACACTGTTTTTATTTAGTTATTAGTTCTTTTTTATTATTTTATTTTATTTAAACTGTTTTTATATTAGCTTTAATATCCTTCTATTTTTCTGTTTCTTTTCTGGCTTAAACATCTAGCCCAGGGACTACAACTGAAAACTAGCAACCCTGCTAATGTTGGCATATTTACAGTTTTAATTTGTATTAATTTATAAATGTATAAACTGTTGATTGATATGCACTGTCCCTGATCAAATAAACTGAGTAAACTAAACTAAACTAAGAGAGAGAGAGAGAGAGAGAGAGAGAGAGAGAGAGAGAGAGAGAGAGAGAGAGAGGAGAGAGAGAGGAAGAGAGAGAGGAGGGGCTAAAAGAGAGAGAGAGAGAGAGAGAGAGAGAGAGAGAGAGAGAGAGAGAGAGAGAGAGAGAGAGAGAGCAATGTTTTCCAATATGAGATTTATTTATATTTATTATCCAAAGATGACTAACAATCTACACAATAAAACGATTCTAAATGTTGATCAGAACTTGTTTATAATACTCATATTAATAGCAATTTGTAGCAGAGACAAAAGACCAATTTCATTTGATAGTTTCATTGCTTCTTTTATGACATTTAATAACATTTAAAGATATAAGCCTACTGTACATCATTATTTTTCTAAATATAAAGATATAGGCCTACTGTACATCATTATGTGTCATTCATTGGCCGTCTAGGCACAATCTATTCATCATAGAAAGATAAACTCTAAGACATGAATATAAAAAGCCATCTACGACCATATATGTGAAGAGGTATCCGTTGCTCCACAGCGCCCCCCGGTGGCCGCTGCTCGCCGCTACTACCACTAGCCGACCCGAGCCATCAGCTCTGCGTTTGCCGCTGCCTTGGTCCTCATGTCCTGGTTCTTGGCCAGGTCTATGAGGACACTGAGGATGCTGGTGGGTACGTCCAGGGACAGGGCGAAGCGGGTCCCCTGCTGGGCCCTCTTGGGGAGCGGGTAGGCGGGGCGCTGCGGGGCCCGTCCGTGGCGGAGCACCGGGTGGAGGTCTGGAGGAAACAACAGGTTGACCACGTCGACGTCCACCACGTCCGACCGCGTGCCTCGGACCGAGCTGCCCGCCTGGACCCACCGAGGGACCAGCAGGGCCAGACACAACCACACGGCCCACATCCTCGTAGCCCTGCAGGGACAAGACATGAAGAACACTTTTAAACATATAAGTGATGCCATATTTAGTCATTTCCATGCATAGCTCTGTGGAGCCAACGCTGATAAACATTCTAGATGAATACTGGTAGGTTGGGTCCGTTTAAAGATTGGTTTGTGCAGAACAGCAGACAAAAAAACTAAAGCTTTATCTAACAATATATAGTATGTTACTAAAAATATAACAATATCCATGTCCAATATTTAGTCCATTATTGTATGCACATATTTAAAGTCCCCAGTAATAAAACCATCAACATTGTTTCTAGATATTTGGTCACATGATCTATGATCTAACTATGATCATTAGAAAGTGTCTGAAGACCAGCTGTTCACTTACTGGTGATGTCCTCCTCAGGTTCTAAAGCAGGTCGGGTGTCTCCTCTCTCAGGGTTCTAAAGCAGGTCTGGTGTCTCCTCTCTCAGGGTTCTGAAGCTGGTCTGATATCTCCTCTCTCAGGGTTCTGAAGCAGGTCTGGTGTCTCCTCTCTCAGGGTTCTGAAGCAGGTCTGGTGTCTCCTCTCTCAGGGTTCTAAAGCAGGTCTGGTGTCCTCTCTCAGGGTTCTGAAGCTGGTCTGATATCTCCTCTCTCAGGGTTCTGAAGCAGGTCTGGTGTCTCCTCTCTCAGGGTTCTGAAGCAGGTCTGGTGTCTCCTCTCTCAGGGTTCTGAAGCTGGTCCGATGTCTCCTCTCTCAGGGTTCTGAAGCAGGTCCGGTGTCTCCTCTCTCAGGGTTCTGAAGCAGGTCCGGTGTCTCCTCTCTCAGGGTTCTGAAGCAGGTCCGGTGTCTCCTCTCTCAGGGTTCTGAAGCAGGTCGGGTGTCTCCTCTCTCAGGGTTCTGAAGCAGGTCTGGTGTCTCCTCTCTCAGGGTTCTGAAGCAGGTCTGGTGTCTCCTCTCTCAGGGTTCTGAAGCAGGTCTGGTGTCTCCTCTCAGGGTTCTGCAGGACCACTCTGACCCTCTGGAACTCAACTGGACTTCTGCTCTGCTCTTCTTCAGCATCACAGGACCGCTTCTCCTCTCGCCTCCGTTTATCTTTTACATCTTAACCCCCCCGCCCCCTCACCCCCATCTCTCCCCATCTCATTTCCTCTCCATCCGTCATGGGAGACTTTATTTGTCTAAAATATCATTGGGTCGTAATAACAAGAACAATAGTCGGCGTGTTATGAATTATAATTATAATGCAAATCAACGGTGAATCAAATCAAAGAGCGTTGAGGTCATGTGGTCACATGGTCTCATGACGTCACATGGTCTCATGACGTCACAACGTCTCTTATCAGGATGGTTCATCTGTGGAGAACTGGTTTGGGTTTAGTTGAACCCCTGCTAGTTAAGTCTATCCAGTAACTCATTCAAAGTTATTGGACAGACTAAACTCTGTACTTTAATATATCCAATCACTCATTCAGTGATTGAATATAGGATTACTGCTGACACTGTTGGTTGAAGACACATTACTTTTGCTTTAACGCTAAAGTATAAAATAACTAATATAAACATATATTACTCTATATAGTTACAACAGTGATACTATAGTTTAGTAATATTTGCACTACATATATATAATGTAAATTGATAACAGAGTAACCCTAGTTTAGGATAAATATATAAATGATGCAGAATATAGTTGGAGGTATTTGTATTACACATATAAAAAGTCATATTGAGAGTAAGACTAGATTAGTATTAATATGAGTTATGTAGAATAGTTCAGGGATATTTGTACTACATAAATGTAAATGTAAACCTATATAAGGTTGACTCACAGCTGTGAGTGTGATCTGAATAACAAGCCATCATATCCCCATCATGTCAAATCATATCCATGCTGCATCAGTGACATCATCCCGCACGCTGCTAAAAACAGACTCCAAACAGCGAAGGGGGGGGCAAAAGTTTAGATGAGGAAGGACAGTCTTCGTCATCTCCAGGCCCATCAAAACATGATCTTCATCAGACTAACGAGAGGATTCTACTCGGATCACCAGAACTTCTGTGTAGTGGGAGACGCCTGGGGAGAGGCTGATGAAGCCCACATCCAGTTAGATCCAGAGACCTCCGTATGACCTGGAGGGGTCAGCCTCACCCCCAGAGGGGTGAGAGAGACAGGAGGACTCACTCTGGGTCAGAGCTGAAAGAATCTGCTCAGAATATAATCTGTCCAACCTAGCAGGGTCTCAATCGCTGACAGAGCAACACGTCACCACTTGTTAAGATTGATATATATCTATAGATATATATATATATATATATACAGATATATATATACACACACACACATATCACACACTAAACTAAAGAATAAATATATATAGTCATATATTTACACATAATTGTATATATAAACATAGTATATAAAGTACCGTATATAATATCTTTATCCATACATCCTTATATCTATATACATCTAAATCGATCTAGTATAATATATATACATACATCTCTCAAGGTGGACACTAGGGACCGAAGTGTTGAACAGGTTTTATTGTTGGAGCTTCTGTTATGTACAATAATAAGAGGACAGAAGCAGATCATTACAGCAACTCATAAATACACGTGTGCTCCTCCCGGATGATTTAACGATGGACCGAACGGCCCTGGCTCTTAACCAGAACCACAACACGGCACAACGCATGAGAACCGGGGATACGGTGGAACCCCAGGAGGTGAGGGGAGAGACGGAGGCAGAAGGACGAGGACCATCTCAGAACCTCAGCCAGTACATGCCACTGCGCGTTCGGTTGTAGTCGGGGAGTTGCTCAATGGGCCCTGGGTAGGGAAAGGAGGGAGTTAATCACCCTTTTAGATCAGTTTTTTTATTTGAATTTTTAGCAAGAACGAGAAATTAAAAAGAAGCGTAAGGCTGAGACTGACCGATGCCGACCACGGCGGGACACATGTCATAGAGGTACTTGGAGCAGACGCTGCGCACCACGGATGGAGTGACCGCCTGGAGGACAACCAGGGAAAGATCATGTTAACAACAGAACCAGGACTCTCAGAACACTAGTGACAACAGGGTCAGAACCAGGACTCACGTTAATCTTGGAGACCCACTCGGCCAGAGGGACACGGCGGTTGTAGTTCAGGACTTGTCTGCCGATGTCGTCGCAGATCGGGGTGGTTCCTAAAAAAGGGTCATGGATTAGTCAAGTCTTGGAGGAGTAAAGAGACAACTAGTCATCTGGATTAGGAAGCGTTAACTAACCGTTGAGCTGTCCCACCAGAGACGCCTGCAGAGCCAGTTTTCCTCTGCTGACATCACTCTCCGTCACTGTCGTGCACAGGTTCATCCTGCAGAACACAACTAGTCATAAACAAACTAACCTTTACTCACCCTTACTAACCCTTACTAACCTTCACAAACCCTAACTAACCTTCACAAACCATAACCTTAATAAACACTAAATAGCCTTCACTAATCCTAATTAACCTTAATGAACCCCAACTAACTTTTACATAACCCTTGTTAACACATGCATGTCCATACTAACCCTAACTAACCCTCGGTAACTGACCATGCGTTCTGGGTCCAGTGTATCATGTCTTCGATGTGGTGCCTGTCCGTTACGAAGTAGAGTCCCATTAGGCCTGTGTCGCTGTAGGACGAGTGGAACGCCTGGAAGCTCTGACACAGGTTCTCCTGGGCAGCCAGGGATGCCAGGCGGCTGCTCATGTGCTGAGAGGAGAGAGGACAGAAAGATGACCAACGTTATCATAGACCTCATGTGCTGAGAGGAGAGAGAGGACAGAAAGATGACCAACGTTATCATAGACCTCATGTGCTGAGAGGAGAGAGAGGACAGAAAGATGACCAACGTTATCATAGACCTCATGTGCTGAGAGGAGAGAAAAATGACCAACATTATCATAAACCTCAGCTAAATATTGTCACCAATATTATTACCTGGTGTCATACTTCTTTACTGGACTCATTACCATAAAGGTTTACAATGGGTAGACATGGTAGCAAGGACATGTGAGCCTAGCTCTTTTCTCATTGGTTCAGAACCACCCTCAAGACTGGCCTCACCTTCCCTCCTCCGTACGTGACGTCGTAGCTGCCGATGATGGCGTTGGCCACCATGAGGGGGACGATGTCGGGGCTGCCAGCTCTGGCGCCTTCCACCGCGATGGACACGTGAGCCAGGGGCATCGCATCGTCACGCATACGGATCTGTAGTTACATAGGTCAACAGTAGGTCAACAGTAGTAACAGAGGTCTACAGTAGTCTAGTAGCAAGACAGGTCTCACCTCACTGCCGGTGAAGCGACAGGGGGACAGCACGGGGACAGCGTCCCCTTCGTACTCAAAAGACAGTCCACTGAAGTGAGTCTTGGCCAAACCCACCAGTTCATCGTGGTCCACAGCTGCAGAAGTCACACACAGAGAAGGTCAGTATTCATAAGTTTTACCAGTGACAACACTACATCTACCGACCACAGGAGGGCGCTAGAGAACATCAGACCTCCGGCTGCAGACAGCACCATGCGGGGGGCCTTGTAGTGGCTGCTCACATACTCCGCTAGGTCCTGACGGGACAGAGTCCTGGAGAGATAAACCTCAGGTTACATCACTTGTCATACATACGCTTTGGACTCATTGACATGAGGGGAGACCGAGGAACGCTCCCTCACTGTGAACCAACGCTTCATCGTGAGCCACACCTACCTAGCGTTGGCAGGGGGTCCCAGGACACTCTGGGCCAGGGGGGTGCCCTGGTAGGCCGTGGCATGGAGCAGGTCCAGGCAGACCTCCTGCAGGTTCCCCTCCACCTCCTCCAGCTCCCGCAGCACCACGGCTCTCTGCTGCTCCACGTCCGCCTCGCTCAGGGAGCACTGCTGCACCACCTCCGACAGCAGCTCCACGGCTGGGGACGCGAAGGTGGAGCAGACTGATGATAAGCTGGGGCTCCACAGAAGATTCACTTACTGACTGATGTGCACACACACACACACAAACACACACCAAGGTCTATACACAAACATGCGGAGCTTTTCGCCACCCCGGTCTGACCTTTGGGCAGGTCCTGGGCCAGGATCTTCATGTAGAAGGCAGTGTGCTCCCGGGAGGTGTAGGCACTCAGATGAGCCCCCATGGACTCCACCTGCTGCTCCAGGGCTGCCTGAGGATGATTCTTGGTCCCCTGAAGTTTCAAGAATTGTATTGGCCATTTGCAACAAGTACAAAGGAACACTTAGTCCCCATTCCCTCCCGCAGTATGAAATTCTAGAACACAATACAATAAGAATACTATACACATAAAATAAAAAATGAACATAAAAAGAACAATAAAGTGATTGATATTTACATGTGTTATATTGTGCAGAAAGCATTTTAAAGGATTTAGGGAAGAAAGTGAAAGTGTAGGGGATTAAGGTACTGCATCATTGTGATATTAATCTGGTAATATCGGACACCAAAAAGTCATTATATTTATTTTCTTTAAATCAATTGCTTTTTCAGTCCACTAGATGGTGCCAAATTTGGTTGTCAGTGTCTGCTTGACAGTCCCATTTTGCTGCAACACGAACATACTGAAAACTATCAGGAATAAAACTTGTACTTATAGAGATATGCCTATCTAGTAGAAAGGACAACAAACATCTGAAGGTTCCATTTCAGGTCTTGTTCCATTTAATATGATGATGGTGAAGGTTGACAGCAGAGCTGGAAGTTATAGTGTCACTGTTGCCGGTGTGAGTCCTCTCATTGGAAACGCCACCCACTCAGTTCTCATTAAGAATCACAGCTTTGAGTGTATGGGAAACTTAAAATGATCATACAACTTAAGGCCTTGAGTATTCAGAAAATCACTATATAAAAATATTATTATTATTACTATAACTTAAAGGTGGTTGTTTGCACCGCGCTAGAGCCGTTCAGTAGAATGTGAAGAACAAACAAATTCTGGATGCCACAAATGGGAAAAAATGTAAGATCAAATAACTCAAACGGAGTCCATTACCTGATGACTAGCCTGGTGGTCTCATCAGTATTATTATTCAATTGGAGGAGGAGTGCCAACAGTTGCTTTGTGAGGAAAGATGTCCAGGCGGTAAAAATACCTACATTTTCCAACACTTTCCAATTGATTGGAAGTAAGTTTATCTTTAAAAGGCGGTCACGTACCTTGAAGGCCATGTGCTCCAGGAAGAAGCCTGCCCCGTTGTTCTTCTCAGACTCATAGCGGCTGCCTGCGCTGATCCACAACCCCACCTGAGAGCGGGAGACGAGTCATGAGTCACCGTCGGAGAACGGCGCTCTACGTGACATGAACTCACTGGGAAAGTCAGTCAGGCTCCTACCGTGCAGGTGGCGTGTCCGGTCTCCTCTGAGGCGACCCTCAGCCCGTTGTCCAGGGCAGTCAGACTGGTCTCCGGGGCTCCGGCCAGACTCTGGGCGAAACTGACCGAGGCCCGGCCTCGCCTCAGGGACAAGAGGATGGGCTGCAGGAGGACCACACAGACACTTATGAAGCGATGTAATGTGTAAGACATTTATTTCCTATTTGAATAGTATCGTCCACTTGCCGGGGTAGGTCAGTGTCAACACATCTTGAAATATTAGTGAGGCGTTTATATATTACAGGTGTATATAGTTATACCATGTTCCACATTCACACCTCGAAGCTGCTACCGGTCACCTTCAAGGTTATAACGTCTCGTTTAACAACTTCATCAACTACCATGTTAGATAATACAAACAAATACAATTATTTCACTTGAAAGTGACACGAAGAAAGAAGCAGCACACAACGAAGCAGAAGTCTGAAGCCTCCGGCCAGCAGGACGACCTCCTCGGACAGCCTCTAGTACTCCAACACTCACCCCCGCAGTACTTTAGTAGGGTATACTAGTGCACACACTTATATATTACTGCGTACTATAAAACACCGTCATAGTAGTACAAAGTAGTAGAGTACTAGAGACACTTCTTGACAGTTGACCTTGTGTGTTGACGGCATCCTAGCTTAGCATCCGTAGCCGCTATCAAACACACACAAGCCATCGTACACTAACTATGATAATTATAGTAACTTAACCATCTTAACCATCTAATAAGAGACTTGCTTCACTGCGTCCTGAGACACTTCTAGTTCAACTCACGCTGCGGTGTCTGGAGAGGCTTCTCCCAACGGTGCTCCCGACTCGGCATAGCGACGCCATTTTGCTCTAGTGTACACTAGCCGGATGGCGTCGCGAGTACGCAAAGGACGTCGCACTACGTAAAAGGACGTCGCACTACGTAAAGGACGTCGAGGTACGCAAAGGACGTAGCACAGTTCGCACAGGCTAACGTTGTTGTTGTATAATATTCGTATAATATCGTATATTTTTGTATATCAAAGGTCTGCCACATGATAGATGTCGCAGACCTTATATATACGATGATCCCTTGTGTTGTGTTTATTTTATTTTATTTTAGAAATTAAGATGGACTTTTCAGTCTTGTGACGTCACGGTACTCTGTCACGTGGTCTCCAGTTCGCGGGCATGTCCGTGGGCATGTCCCGACGCGCCCCGGCGTACAACAACGTACAACAAGCCTTCCCGTTACACGGGCTCCAGGATGTGCGGGAGAACCGCGTGTACCCTGGCCCCGGACGAGGTGAGCCGCGCCTCCCGCTACCGAACCCGGGGCGGACGTCGCCATCGGCCGGCATGGAGGGACGGAGACCAGGACCGGTACCGGCCGACCTACAACCAAAGCCCTCAGTCCTACAGCCCGGTGCTGCTGTCACGGAGACACTTCGAGAAGGTGTGTGTGTGTGTGTGTGTGTGTGTGTGTGTGTGTGTGTGTGTGTGTGTGTGTGTGTGTGTGTGTGTGTGTGTGTGTGTGTGTGTGTGTGTGTGTGTGTGTGTGTGTGTGTGTGTGTGTGTGTGTGTGGTGTGTGTGTGTGTGTGTGTGTGTGTGTGTGTGTGTGTGTGTGTGTGTGTGTGTGTGTGTGTGTGTGTGTGTGTGTGTGTGTGTGTGTGTGTGTGTGTGTGTGTGTGTGTGTGTGTGTGGGTTCACATCCTATGGTAAAAATGGTACCGAACGTTACAAAGTGACATACAGAGCAACTAAAATACTGTATGGCACCGGTTACACTCCTTACCGTCCCTGGAAGGAGGGACCCACCAACTGCGTTCCTTTGCAAGGTTACATAACTAAGAGGGGTTTTTTCTTGGCCATTGTGGGGCTTACAGGACACATATTTACACCCCCCCCCCTCCCCATCCCTGTGGGGGGTGTCCTGTATAGCCCTTGGAGATTGTGATTAAGGACTATACAAATTAAATGGACTTGACTTGAATATGACCATGTTGATGTTGCGTCAGGAAGCTCCTGTGGACGAGTGTGTGTTGGCGGCCATGCGCTGGGGTCTGGTCCCCGCCTGGTTCAGAGAGGACGACCCCCGCAAGATGCAGTACAGCACCAACAACTGTCGCAGTGAGACTCTGTTGGACAAGAAGACGTACAAGGTTAATACAATACTGGCTAACCATATGGACACTCTCTATGTATAGCCTAGTATTTAATGTTTAATGTTTGTTGTGGCTTTAAAGGGCCCCCTTCTGAAAGGACAGCGCTGTGTCATCCTGGCTGACGGCTTTTATGAGTGGAGACGCCAGGGGAAAGAGAAGCAGCCCTTCTTCATCTACTTCCCACAGACCCAGACGGCCGGTCTGGCAGAGGAGGACCGGGTCTCACAGACCCAGACGGCCGGTCTGGCAGAGGAGGACCGGGTCTCACAGACTCAGACAGCCGGTCTAGGAGAGGAGGAACGGGACCAAAATGTTGCAGAGTTCCCACCGGAGGAGAAGGCCTCGGACATGGAAGAGGTCAGCTCTGTGGTTGTTATACTGGACACTTAAACCCTCAGACATGTACACACAACAACACTTATTTTATTAGTTTATTATTTGTTACGGTCTTGATTGAAGGTACTTCAAGATTTATCTTCATGATTTTTAGTGTAAGTACAATGGAATGCTTCCTCCCAATACCCTCCTGCAGTATGAATTTCATACAATTGAACTCTATACTATATAACACTATACTAACAATTGGATTTGGATGCTTCACCAATGATTTGATTAGACAAACTCAACATAACGTCTTGCTGTGCTCTGGTGTATTATATATTCAGGAAGGGGACGAGTGGACTGGGTGGCGGCTGCTGACCATAGCTGGACTGTTTGACTGCTGGAAACCTCCTGGAGGAAAGGAGTCCATCTATACCTACTCTGTGATCACGGTGGACGCCTCCCCAAACCTTCAGAACATCCACGACAGGTAGGCCTTACCGTCCACCATCCTCTTCTACTGTCGACAGCAGGACACTGAACCGTGGTGATGTTGTTCTAGGATGCCGGCCATTCTGGACGGAGAGGACGACGTGAGAAGGTGGCTCGACTTCGGTGAAGTCAAGTCTTCGGACGCCCTGAAACTACTCCGGCCGACCGACCGTTTGACCTTCCACCCCGTCTCCTCGCTTGTCAACAACTCTCGGAACAACTCGCCGGAGTGCCTGCAGCCAGTGGATCTTCAAGCCAAGAAGGTATCGTGTTTTACCGCCAAGAATTATTGTAATTAGTACCGTCATTGTAACTCATCGATGTTTTGTGCTGACATGTGACCTTTGACCCCAGGAGCCCAAACCTACAGCAAGCAGTAAGATGATGATGAGCTGGTTGAAGAGTAGCGCTGCACCAAAGAGGAAGGAGCCCACCACCGGTGACCCCACAACCTCTGATCCTCAATCTGAGGGGCCACTCGACAACTGGCTCAAGGGACCCGGAAAGAAAGCCAGAACCAACTGAGCGGGACAATATTAATATCAATAGGCTTGATCTCATATTAACCACATTCTGTTCTAGAGCTACAGTGGATGGCTGTTTGCTGCCTGGAATTTTACTGTCAATATCACATAATAAAAGTAAAATCCAATTAATTCAAGTTTTTTTATTTATTAGTTATTATGCAGATGTTTTCAAACATTGTAGATGCTATGCATTGAGCATATTTATATTATAATGATGGATGCTACCACCAAGATATGTTTGATCTATTTGTATGTGTCCCGTCATGTGTCCTAAGACGCAATTCAAACTAAACATAAGAACTGACAATGGGCCAATCACATGAAGCACTTAACAGAAGGACAGAACAGCCAGAAGTTCCATTCAAATATACAAAGTGTTAACGATTGGCTGGAAAAAGTCAAGTACTAACTCATGGTTCTAAATGATTGTTAAAGCACGAAGAACAACGTGTCCACTTGGACACATCTTGATTGGTTCATCTTTTCTTAACAGATGTTTTGCTATTGACCAAAAAATAAAAAACATGAGATGAATGTGTCTTGCGCTTAAAAAACCAACCGGATTTGGAAAAAGGACGGCTATATTACAGAGCCGAAATAATCCGTTATCTGCTATATTACAGAGCAGAAAGAATCTTACCTGCTACAAGCTATGATTATGAATAGGAATTTACCTCCATGTCAACCGGTTACATTTAACCTGAACGTGAGGAAGATGGAACACAGCCTTCTTTACCCAATTAAGACGAGAAACATAACGACAGCACACAAGTCCCACCTCCACACACAACCACTGATCTTTCACAACTTAACGTTGAGAGAGCTTTGGGTCCTGAAATGTTCCTCAAGCGTCATGATATTCCTGTTTCTATATTGACGAGGTGATGCTTCTGAGGAGGAGAAGGTGGTGGTGGTGAGACCTCCAGCTGTGGAGGTAGAGCACCACCCCCAGAGACATGTTCAGATGCTGGTTGTCCATCTCACTTTAATCAGAAGTATCAGACTAAGGCTTAGATCTAGCATTTTTATTATAATAATAATAATAATAGGTATAGTGTACAAGTGAAAGCAGTGTTCGAAAAACAGGGACAGACATGGAGTCGTTCAACTGAATGACAAGGAAACACTGCCATGTAATACGCATCATATAGTATAATATCTATATACTAATAATATAGTAGAAACACCACAACGTCTCCTCAGTGTTCTTTGGGCTAGTTGACTCAATAGAAAATGTGTGTGTCCAGCATGTGTTGTAGAAGTATGGTCGAGAAGGGTAAAGGTGATCACGGTGGACATGGGGTAACAGGGAGAGAGGAGGGTGTCTAGACAAGGCCAGACGGGCGGGGGAGGCTACTCTCTTCCTCCTCCAGAGAGGAGAGTCCTCAGCAGCTACAGGTTTCAGCCGAAGGCTTGGCCCTCTCGTTGCGGTCCAGCTTTATGGGCTCCGGGAACTCGTTGTACAGCTCCACCTCGGTCTCCTGCAGACAGGGGCAGACAGCAAAGTGAGGACTACTAGAGACTACTAGAACTTTATTCTATTTTTATCTTATTTTATAACTGCTGTCTGTCTTCGGGTATTGCACACAAGATTTTCACATCACTGCTTTATACTTTATAACTGTGAAGTGACAATAAACTTGACTTGACTTGAGCAGCCGAGGGAGGAGGCTACCTGCTAGATACAGGAGGAGCAGCCGAGGGAGGAGGCTACCTGCTAGATACAGGAGGAGCAGCCGAGGGAGGAGGCTACCTGCTAGATACAGGAGGAGCAGCCGAGGGAGGAGGCTACCTGCTTGAGAGCGTTCCGTGCGATGGTCTGGAACGCCTGCTCCACGTTGATGGCCTCCTTGGCGCTGGTCTCAAAGTAGGGGATGTTGTTCTTACTCTGACACCAGGCCTGGGCTCGCTTGGTTGTCACCTGTGAACACAGAACAAAAATAAATACATCTCCAAGATCCCAATACGAACACAGACCAGAACAGACCACACCTTCTCCCATCCTTCGTCGCTCAACATTAACCCTCATGCTGCTTATCCCCAGATCAGGAAACACACCTGTCTGTTCTCCAGGTCGATCTTATTGCCAAGCACCACGAAAGGGAAGTTCTCGGGGTCACGTGGGCTGGCCTGGATGAGGAACTCGTCCCTCCAGCTGTCCAGGGTCTTGAAGGTGTTCGGTGCGGTCACGTCAAACACCAACACACAGCAGTCTGCTCCCCGGTAAAAGGCCACACCTAGCGACTGAAACCTCTCCTGCCCCGCAGTGTCCCAGATCTGGGAAAACAACATCATTAAGATCTCTAATAACACAAGATACACATCTCAAATGGCATATAGATCCATTATAACATGTCAGATACACATCTATAATAACATAATATACTCATCTCTAATAGCAAAAATATCCAAAAAATCTCTAATTACATTAGATTAGATTCAAATGTATTGTCATTGCACAGCACAAGTAAAGTACAGCGAAAATAATTTAGCATCTAACCAGAGTGCAAAGGTTGCCGTAAAGTGCATGGTAATATCATTTACAGTTTAAATGTACAGGTTTAAAAAATAATTCTACTAGGTATTAAGTGGGATATGAGCATAATAATAGGTATATATATATACACAGGTAAGTGAGTATTTAACAGGTAGTGAGATGTCTCTAATGACACGTCAGATACACATCTCTAATGACACGTCAGATACACATCTCTAATGACACGTCAGATACACATCTCTAATGACATGTCAGATACACATATCTAATGACACGCCAGATACACATCTCTAATGACACGTCAGATACACATCTCTAATGACATGTCAGATACACATCTCTAATGACATGTCAGATACACATCTCTAATGACATGTCAGATACACATCTCTAATGACACGCCAGATACACATCTCTAATGACATGTCAGATACACATCTCTAATGACATGTCAGATACACATCTCTAATGACACGTCAGGTACACATCTCTAATGACACGTCAGATACACATCTCTAATGACACGTCAGATACACATCTCTAATGACACGTCAGGTACACATCTCTAATGACACGTCAGGTACACATCTCTAATGACATGTCAGATACACATCTCTAATGACATGTCAGATACACATCTCTAATGACACGTCAGATACACATCTCTAATGACACGTCAGATACACATCTCTAATGACACGTCAGGTACACATCTCTAATGACACGTCAGGTACACATCTCTAATGACACGTCAGATACACATCTCTAATGACATGTCAGATACACATCTCTAATGACACGTCAGATACACATCTTTCATTGTAACAGGTCTGTCTATCTTTACCTGCATGGTGACCAGTCTGTCGTCCACCATGACTTCCTTAGTCAGGAAGTCTGCACCTATTGTAGCTTTGTACTGGTTACTGAACTTCTTATTAACATATTGGTTCATCAGTGAGGTCTTCCCCACTCTAGAAAGGAGATTAACAAACAAAACAACATGTGATTCACATGTGATGATGATGGTGGAGTAAAAGGTGTACATTTAAACTATTAATGTCACCGGGCTGGTCCGATCCTTCAGGATACTCACCCAGAGTCTCCGAGGATGATGACTTTCAGTAGAACTTTCTTCCTGGATGTCATTGTGTCTGTTAAAAAAACCAACATCAAAACATGACAGCTCCAATCCGTTAAACCATGTGCTTCTTTTGGGGAAATAACTATTTTTGTTCTTTTTCCCAAAGTAACATATTGCCTCCATCTACTGTAACGCCATGTGGACTCTGTGTGTTGAACCCATGACCCAGCATCACATGGTCCAGAGAAGCATGACAGGAGGTCTGATGCTGATGTTGGGAGTTCAGCATGTCTCCCTGTAAGGACTAATGTCTGGTCCATTAGTAAACCACATCTATACATGTCTCCATGTAATAACCACTGGTCTGGACCCATTTAAAACATGTAACTAGCAGACAGAGAGGAACCATGTAACACAGATCAGAAACTGGAGGTTCAACATGTCGAGGGTGGAGGTTCAACATGTCGAGGGTGGAGGTTCAACATGTCGAGGGTGGAGGTTCAACATGTCGAGGGTGGAGGTTCAACATGTTGAGGATGATGAAGGTTGATCTTAACAGTAAAACAACATCCTACCTTGACGAGGATCCCTGGATCTTGAAAATCTCGAAAGTCGACTTTCTGTAAACGTTAGGCGCTAAATGGAGGGTTCCGGAACACCGTTGTTTAACCGGATCAGATCCTCGCGCCCCGCTGTCTGAGTGACAGTGCGTCTTTTGTGTATTTTCGTGTATTTTTCTCCTCGTTGAAGCTAACGTTACCTCGGTGCTAGCTGCTCCCCACTTCCTCCACAACAACCTCAGGACTCCTGACGTCAGCCACAACACGCCCTGCCTCGCAGGAGGCTGGGAGAGGATCCCGGAGTGGTGCGCTATCCCGGTCTACCGCAACGCCACTTCCGGTCTCTTACTCCCTATGAGCTGTGTTACGCCGGTTGACAGTCCTCGGAGCGAGAATAATAAGAAAATTGCAATATGAAGACAATAACGGCAACTATGAAGTTTTTCATAATTTGACAAAGCAATAAGCGTGTAACATGTAACGGAAACGAATTTCCATATATCAGAAGTCCCTCCCCCTGCCGATTAAAGCTATCTAACTCAAAGTCCCGCCCTCTCTTTTCCGCCAATAACGCTCATGTTTTTAGATGAAACGTCTCACGGCGGTTTACATACAAACGATATCAAGAAAAAAATCACATACTATGTACTATGTGTATTCATTTAATTATAGTTATGTGTATGGACCGTACGTTATTTTGTTATTCGCTTACGTTTGCCTGAGACGTATCACACGTCACCCTGCGTCATGACGTCACCCAACTGAGCGTCATCCATTGTCGAAGCAGAGAGCGCGGCCCTGTTCAGCGGCTCCACGTATTTTTGTTCCGTCGGTTTCTCCCACCGTGCTCCGGTTCCGGCCCCCTAGTATTCTACCGTCTCTCTCTCCACAGCGATGCCTTCCCTCGGCGTGTCCTCCTCCTCCTGCCTCCTCCTCCTGCTCCTGGTGGCCCGCTCCTCCGGCGGCCTGGTGAACGAGGAGGTGCAGCGGACCGTGGACCTCAGCTCTCACCTGGCCAAGCTGTCCTCCGACATCCTGCTGGTCAACCGAGGCCCCGCGGCCGAGAGAGCCTTCACGGTGGCGGTGGAGGCCGACCTGGCCCCGCACCTGGCCTTCCTCGGAGCCTCGGTGGGTGATGGCCCACTAACTAACCCCGACCCACTGACCAACTAACAACCACTAACCCTAACCCACTTACTAACCTCTCTCTCTGCAGAATGGACCGCCAGTGAGCCGCTAACGACTCCATAATAAGTCTTAACTTTGTATTGCATTAAGTGTAATATTAGTATTATAACCTGTATCCTAATAATATAGATGATGTATAGCCATGTATCCATGAAGGGTTCGTTTGGTAAACGGTGTGTGTGCAGCCGGACGTGCGGTGCAGATCGGGTCAGAATGTGGGCCTTAACTGTTTATAGATATTAATATTTGTTCGTGCACGTCACGATGTGGACGTTTTTGAACGGAACGACCGAGCGTGGTTAGTAGTAGTTAGTAGTAGTTTTTTGTAGTTTGAACGGAAGGACACGTCGGCGCTGCGGACGCTTCCGCGTTCAGGGCATCACGTGATCACTGGAGTGCACGTCATTCATTCATTCATTCGCTTCAGTTCAGACCACTTTATTTATCCCTAGAAGGGCAGTTCATTTGCAGCAGCACAAGAAAAACAATTAGGATGACGATCACAAGAGACACTCGCAGAGAAATGACATACAAGCAACGAGCATCCATTTGATCTGCAGTGGGACTTGGAGGCTGATGTTTGCACAGTGCCGCACTGTTTTGCACAGTGCCGCCTCTTTGTGTTGACGAGGTTGACCGTTTGGATGAGTGTTTACTAATAATATTCAACTGATCAACAGGTGAAGGGTGACGAAGATGAAGATGTCACTCTGGAGCTGAAGCAGACGTCACTACATGGCCAGAGGTACAGCATCAGTACAGATGTGTCTCGGGTCCCGCACTTTACTTGGTTGTCTTTCCCTTCCCTGTTTCTAACTTTATTTCAGTATATAGTGTTTATAGTATTGCATTGTATCGTTGTGTCTTAGAAATTCAGAATGCGGGACTGACTGGGGAGTAAGCATTCCATTGTACTTGTTACACAAAATATAAAGAGTCTTAATCACTAACTCACTTTAAGGAGGAACAAACTAACTCGCACTTTAGTTGTTAGTTGCATTAGAAATCACTTGAGCAGACATGGAGCTGATCTACATGTTAAAGTATTTGTCACAACGTGAGTTTCTACGCTTCTTTTGCTTCTCAGTGGGGATTTCTATACGGTGCAGTTTCCCTCCAGCCTGCCAGTGGGCGCTAAGCTCCGGGTGAAGGTGGACATGGTCTTCAGCCACGTCCTCTCGCCCTTCCCCTCCCACATCACCCAAGCGGAGAGGCAGCTGGTGGTGTTCCAAGGGAACCACTACCTGTACTCCCCGTACCCCACCGTCAGCCAAACCACCCGCGTCCGCCTGTCCTCCAAGGCCGTGGAGAGCTACACCAAACTGGGGAACCCAAGCAAGAACGACGAGGTCATCGAGTACGGACCCTTCAGGGACATCGGGCCCTTCAGCGAGGTACGGACCCCGACCGGACCAGAAGTCTGCTGAAGCCCTACGAGCGAGACCGGTTGACACCAATCTCTCTTTCTCTCTGGTCCAGGATGCGTTGAAGGTCCACTACGAGAACAACAGCCCCTTCCTGACCATCAGCAGTATCACCCGTACCATCGAAGTGTCCCACTGGGGGAACATCGCCGTGGAGGAGACGGTGGACCTGAGGCACACCGGGGCCTTCCTGAAGGGCCCGTTCTCTCGCTATGACTACCAGAGGCAGTCTGACAGCGGGATCTCCTCTGTGAAGTCCTTCAAGGTACTGACACCCAGTTTAGTCAAGTAGGTCTCTAGTTTAGTCTAGTAGGTCTGTGCTGAGTTTAGTCTAGTAGTTCTGTGCTGAGTTTAGTCTAGTAGTTCTGTGCTGAGTTTAGTTTAGTAGTTCTGTGCTGAGTTTAATGTAGTAGGATTGTGCTGAGTTTAGTCTAGTAGTTCTGTGCTGAGTTTAGTCTAGTAGTTCTGTGCTGAGTTTAGTCTAGTAGTTCTGTGCCGAGTTTAGTCTAGTACAGGGCTTCTCAAACTCCGGACCAAACTGCAAATCAATCCACACCGGACCCCGTGTCACATTAGATGTCAATTAATGTATATGTTCTCACGTAGTGAGAATGAACATTAATCTTTATTACTTGTGTACGCGAGCGTGACACGAATTTCAAACCGAAAGTTGACTTTCGTTTTCACTTCCGTAAAAGTGAAAGTCTAACGGTCCCATTGGTCACGTTGGGTTTTTTCGCCCAAATCAGAAGCGGAGCGACAATTAGTTGTCACTGTTATTCACGTTATTGCGAATGCTGGCAGCATGTCGTTCACAAAGTTCTCAAAGGAAAGTTGATCAAAATAACCAAGAATTCAAAGAAGACTGGACAGAGAAACGCCACTATGAATCGGAGCACAGCTCTTTTCAGCAGCTGTATTCCCAGAACAGAGAGGTGAGGACAGCAAAACATGCTTGGTTTAAATATTTCTATCAAGCCACAAACAGACTGAGAGCGCAAATGAAGCCTCACTCAGAGTGGCCTGGGTTTTGGGCAAGCACAAAAAGCCCTTTTCTGATTCTGAAGGAGTGAAGGAGTGCATGACTGAGGCTTTGTTGGAGGGTTAGGAGAAACGGGAGATTAAGCAGATACCCTTATCAAACTCCACTACAACCAGGAGAACTGAACTGATTGATAAAGACCTGGTGACACATCTGACGGATGACATCAAAAATGCGGAATGCTATTCACTGGTCTTTTTGGTGGACATGACATCTCATGTAAATTAGCTTTTTGCCCCCTATTGCCCCCACCTTCAAAAGGGGGCCATTCATTTGCTTACCGTTTTCGGTTCCACATATTACTGTGAGACTGAATTTTCCACGATATACTTTGTGAAAACTCATGCCGCAAATGAACACTTGTCAGTGCCTCCGCCTGGCAAGCACACCTTTTGTGGTTCAAGGCAAACGGTGGAATTGCTCCTACTTTTTTCTGACATTGTTCCGGACCATTGACCTTGTATAAAATTCACAAGTGGACCTTTAATAAAAAAAGTTTGAGTACCCCTGGTCTAGTAGTTCTGTGCTGAGGTTAGTCTAGATGATACCAACGCTCCTCTTCTCTCTGGACCAGACCATCCTCCCAGCCTCAGCCCAGGACGTGTACTACCGGGACGAGATCGGCAACATCTCCACGTCCCACCTTCAGGTGCTAGAGGACTCTGTTGAGGTGGAAGTGAGGCCTCGGTTCCCCCTGTTCGGAGGCTGGAAGACCCACTACATGATCGGCTACAACCTGCCCAGCTACGAGTACCTGTACATGCTGGGTGAGTTCAGGACTACTGGTACCTCCACACGGGGTACTACCTCCACACGGGGTACTACCTCCACACGGGGTACTACCTCCACACGGGGTACTACCTCCACACGGGGTACTACCTCCACACGGGGTTCTACCTCCACACGGGGTTCTACCTCCACATGACGTGTCCTTTTTTGGAAAGATAATAGTTATTAAGAGATAATGGTTATTAAGAGATAATGGTTAAAGGTGGATAATGGTTAAAGGTGGATAATGGTTATTAAGAGATAATGGTTATTAAGAGATAATGGTTATTCAACATACAGTACATTCACGCTCTGAATTAGCGATGCGATGTGGTGAACTAAAAACACATCACTTGCAGGTTGAAGGGACTTGGAACAGTCAACACTGGTTCTACCCGGTGACACGGGTCTTTATCATGACCGGCCATCACAAGCGAAAAGGCGTGATGGTCACGCTCCTAGACTTCAGAGACAAACGTCACCTAGCCTGAACGGTTTTCTCACCATCCTTGTCCCAGGTGACCAGTATGCACTGAAGATGAGGCTGGTGGACCACGTGTACGATGACCAGGTGATCGACTCTCTCACCGTGAAGCTCATCCTCCCAGAAGGAGCCAAGTGAGTCTCGTACCGACTGGTGTTTCATGTTCTGTCCTCTGGTTCCGGTGGTCGGTGCTCACTGTTGCCCCCCCGCCGTCTCCGTAGGAATATCCACGTGGACACCCCCTACCCCATCGACCGCTTGCCCAACCAGCTGCACTACACCTACCTGGACACCTTCGGACGGCCTGTCCTGGTGGCCACCAAGAGCAACCTGGTGGAGCAGCACATCCAGGACGTTGTGGTGAGAGACCGATGTTCTGTTGTTAGCCCACAGTCTTTTGTGGGGATTCAGAATGGTGGTTCATTGGTGTTTTCTTTGGTGAGAAGGAGGGTGGGCGAGTAGCGTCTGTTCTTCTCGGGTCCTACACCTTCAACAAGGTCTGGATGCGGTGGAGTACCTGCTGGTCTACCGTGATGTGGTCTAACGGGATGTGGTCTCCTCAGGTCCACTACACATTCAACAAGGTCCTGATGCTGCAGGAGCCCCTGCTGGTGGTCGGAGCGTTCTATATCCTGTTCTTCACCGTCATCATCTACGTCCGCCTGGACTTTGCCATCACCAAGGTGGGTGTTTGTTCAATGTGTTAAAGGAAGTATTGTGTGTGTGTGTGTGTGTGTCATCCAGCCTCTAGCTGTTCCATTGTTGGCCAAAACATAGCACTGAGGTCCCTGTAACCGGACTCTTCCTCTCTGTGTCCCAGGACCCGGCGGCCGAGGTCCGTATGAAGGTGGCGTCCATCACGGAGCAGGTTCTGACGCTGGTCAACAAGCGTCTGGGTCTGTACCGCCACATGGATGAGGTGGTGAACCGCTACAAGCAGTCCCGGGACACCGGGGCCCTCAACGGGGGCCGCAAGACACTGGAGGCGGAGCACCGCCTCTTCACCAGCGACATCGCTGGCCTGCAGGCACGCCTGAAGGCGGAGGGCTCCGACCTGGCTGACAAGGTGAGGGGCCGACGAGGTGAGGGGCCGACGAGGTGAGGGGCCGACGAGGTGAGGGGCCGACGAGGTGAGGGGCCGGCGAGGTGAGGGGCCGGCGAGGTGAGGGGGTGACTGGGTGAGGGGCCGACTGGGTGAGGGGCTGACGGGGTGAGGGGCCGACGAGGTGAGGGGGTGAGGAGCCGACGAGGTGAGGGGGTGACGAGGTGAGGGCCGACGAGGTGAGGGGGTGAGGGGCCGACGAGGTGAGGGGGGGAGGGGCTGACGAGGTGAGGGGCCGAGGGGGTGAGGGGGTGAGGGGCCGACGAGGTGAGGGGCTGACGAGGTGAGGGTTTCAGGGGAAGGACCTGACAAGGGGAGGGGCCTGGGGGTACGCTAGCTGGTAGCTCACCTGGCCTCCTGGGGGGGAAAAAGGGGCTTTGTAGAATCGTCTTGGCACATTGAGCACATTGGGTTGGTTGAGATTTTGTTTTGCATTTAAAGCGCGTTGAATTCACATATTTATTAGACGGTTACATTTGTACACGTTGGAAAGTGTTAAGGAAATAATCTGTAATACTTTGTGACGTAAATCCCATTCACAGAAATAATTTTTTTCTGTAATTAAAAGAAAGGTCAGCGCTGAGTAACGTTTCAGTCAGAACCGTAACGCGTTCCTTCAGAACCTTAACTTGCTCCGTATTTCCCCCCCAGGTGGGCGAGGTCCAGAAGCTGGACGGGAAGGTGAAGGAGATGGTTTGCCGGTCCTGCCAGGAGGCGGAGCGGCTGGTGGCCGGGAAGGTGAAGAAGGAGGCCTACATCGAGAGTGAGAAGGCTCTGGCCATCAAGAGGCAGGAGCTGGTCAGCTCCATCGACAGTCTGCTGGACGCCCTCTAAGACCTGGGAGTCCTCAGACACACTCGGAACAACCCCAGGAACATACATGTAGAACCATTCATTCACACATGTACACAAAGTAAACAAAGACACACAGACATACAGACAGACTCTCTAGAGAATGACAGCTTCCCTGGTCTGTAGTTACCGGACAGGCCTGTCGGGTAACTACAGACCCGGTAGCTACAGACCTAGTAGTTACCCAGGCCTGTAGCTACAGACCTGGGTAACTACAGACCTGTCTGTAGCTACAGACCTGTCTGTAGCTACAGACCTGTCTGTAGCTGCCTGTGTGTCTTCTAGCTCGTCCTCGTGTCCCTGCTTCAGGAACACGAGGTCAGTGCTCAACTTACTGACCAATAGTGTCACTTTCTGAATGTTCTGCTTGCTTGTTTCCACTCTCGGTGCCACCATCTGGGTTCTATTTGACACACATAAATCTGGACTCTTTTTTTCATTTTGTATTTTTATTTTTTTTTGTTGCTCTTTATGAATGATTTTGATAAAAGGCGCGAGGAACATGTTTTTTGTAATGAATAACTCATTTGATGTTCTGCCCCATGTTTAAGTTCTTCTGGTCCCGTCTTCACCAGCATGTGCTTCTGGTCCTCCAAGGTCAAGTCTTGGTTTCTCGTCAAGTGGACTAAAGCGTCAATTGAACGAAGCTCTGATTCTGCTCCACACTGTTGGCTGTTATTTAGTCCCTCGGGACGTTTTGCATCGTTGGTTTGTCTTGTCCACTAGAGATTAGTCCGTTGGTGAGATCAGGAGTCGTTGCTACCGACATGAAACCATCATGTTGGTGATGTGGACCATCGATTGAGATTTGAAATAAAGTGTGAGAAACCTTTACTGACCTGTGTTTTATTCTCAAAACTGATCATTTAAATGTATTTCTACAATTACAAGGGTAGTATTGATTTAGTAGTAGGTTTTTTTAGCTGTAGTTTTAAGAATTTCCAACAGAGGGCGCACTTTCACCAGGAAAGGAGGAGCTCTCGTTCCTCTCCACCTCGTCTTAAACAAGTTGCTGTTGGATAAATTATGCTTTATTCCATCCACAAAAAAAAGCTCCAGAGAAATTCCCAAATGCTAAAATGGGCCAAATACTCCATGACGTCATAGGCCTCTTTTAACCTCCGACTCATGGGGCTTTCCACAACATAGAGCTCCACCTAGCAACCTCTTACACAATCAGCCTAGCGGTTTGTTTG
>CM051002.1:20020021-20042521 GCA_027704905.1 Muraenolepis orangiensis | reverse complement strand
ATTAAATAAGCTTTTCATGAGATTGTTAAGAAGATAGACAGTCAGTTATCACCCCGCTCTGTTGTTCATTACACGTGTTGACAAACAGATCCTATCGTCACACATGCAAAGAACCAGTCAGGTATCTTTACACATACAAAGAACCAGTCAGGTATCTTTACACATGCAAATAACCAGTCAGGTATCTTTACACATGCAAAGAACCAGTCAGGTATCTTTACACATGCAAAGAACCAGTCAGGTATCTTTACACATGCAAAGAACCAGTCAGGTATCTTTACACATGTAAAGAACCAGTCAGGTATCTTTACACATGTAAAGAACCAGTCAGGTATCTTTACACATGCAAAGAACCAGTCAGGTATCTTTACACATGTAAAGAACCAGTCAGGTATCTTTACACAGTAAGAACCAGTCAGGTATCACAGTAAGAACCAGTCAGGTAAGAACCAGTCAGGTATCACATTAAGAACAAGTCAGGTAAGAACCAGTCAGGTATCACAGTAAGAACCAGTCAGTTATTTGCCTGTATTTCATCCAGAGGCCTATGAGCAAACGAAAGAAATAAGGACAGTGAAGTTCCAACTTTATGATTTACTATTACTAAGAAAAAAAAAAAACATCGCATAATAACGTGTTGTGCAAAACAATTACAAATTCACATTTGAGATTAAAGCAATGTTATTTAAAACTATAAACTTGGATTCGTTACAGAAATATCTATTTTGAGGCACGTATGAGATCGTCTGTAAAGTTGATTTCGCCTCGCAGGATTTAAGACTTTATGAATAAAGTCGTTGGTCTGCTGATTTAAAACATTGAAATTAATGCGATTAATTCAGTCAGAGTTCACATGTCTTTCTTCCTTTCTCTTTGTGTGTGTGTGTGTGTGTGTGTGTGTGTGTGTGTGTGTGTGTGTGTGTGTGTGTGTGTGTGTGTGTGTGTGTGTGTGTGTGTGTGTGCGTGTGTGCGTGCGTGCGTGCGTGCGTGAGAGAGTGTCTGGCTGCACCTGCCTCCTGCAGCGCGGACCGCGAGCCGTATAGTCGCGTGCAGGAGACTGTGCAGCTTTGCATGTTTTAGAAAGTTGTTGTTCTGTTGTAGAGGAGAGGAGGGGAGGAGAGATGAGGGGAGGAGAGGGGAGGGGAGGAGAGAGGAGGAGCAGAGAAGAGAGAGGAGGGGAGGAGAGGAGGGGAGAGGAGAGAGGAGAGGAGAGAGGAGGAGCAGAGAAGAGAGAGGAGGAGAGGAGGGGAGGAGAGGAGAGATAAGGGGAGGGGGGATGAGTGGAGAGATGAGGGGAGGAGAGGAGAGAGGAGGGGAGGAGAGGAGAGATGAGGGGAGGAGAGGATAAATGAGCGGAGGAAAGAGGAGGGGAAAGAGGAGGGGAGGAGAGGAGAGAGGAGGGGAGGAGAGGAGAGATGAGGGGAGGAGAGAGGAGGGGAGGAGAGGAGAGGAGAGAGGAGGGGAGGAGAGAGGAGGGAAGAGAGGAGAGAGGAGAGGAGAGAGGGAAGGAGAGAGGAAGGGAGGAGAGGAGAGATGAGGGAGGAAAGAGGAAGGGAGGAGAGGAGGGGAGAGAGGAGGAGAGGAGAGAGGAGGGGAGGAGAGGAGAGATGAGGGGAGGAGAGAGGAGGGGAGGAGAGGAGAGAGGAGAGGAGAGGAGGGGAGGAGAGATGAGGGGCGAGAGGAGGGGAGGATGGGAGAGAGGAGGGGATGAAAGAGGAGGAGAAAGAGGATGGGAGGAGAGAGGAGGGGAGATAGGAGGAGCAGAGAGGAGAGAGGAGTAGAGAGGAGAGTGGAGAGGGGGAGAGGGGGAGAGAGGAAGAGATGAGAGAGGAGAGGAGAGGGGAGAGGAGGAGAGGAGATGAGAGGGAAAGAGGGGGGAAGGATTTAAAAATCAAAGAAACTATAATTCAAATTTATAAATCAATCGTTATCGGTGATGTAAGGACCCTCATGTATTTTATATTTAAAAGATAGGGTTAGGGTTACAGATAGGCCCACTCAATACATGTAGGCCTCATAAGATGGTGGCCTAACTAAGACATTAGAGGGTGGAGGGACGGTGGAGGGTGGAGGGTGGAGGGTGGAGGGTGGAGGGACGGTGGAGGGTGGAGGGTGGAGGGTGGAGGGTGTAGGGACGGTGGAGGGTGGAGGGTGGAGGGACGGTGGAGGGTGGAGGGACGGTGGAGGGTGGGAGGAGGGTGGAGGGACGGTGGAGGGTGGAGGGTGGGTGGAGGGTGGAGGGACGGTGGAGGGTGGAGGGACTTACACATATAGCCTTCATACTTACACACCTAGAAGAGCCCCTCATTTGTCAATCTAAGGCTCCTCTCAGTTTGACTACAGGATTAAATATCTGTAATGGCTCCCTGTGTGCTGTGTTTGTGAGCTCATGTATCTACAGCGTGGTTAGCCTAGCGGCGAGCATACGTATCTCCAGTGTGGTGAGCCTAGCGGCGAGCTAACGTATTATCTCCAGTGTGGTTAGCCTAGCATCACACCTGGCCCTGCAGGTTACTGAACCTCTGGGACCCAGTGTGTTGTGTCTCTTCTCTCCTCCTGGTCGTCTGTCGGCCTGTCGCCCGGGAGGACAATAAAGCTTCAGCTGCTTGATGTCATTCGGCTCTGGCTGGGGGTCTGCTTATCTGCACACACACACACACACACACACACACACACACACACACACACACACACACACACACACACACACACACACACACACACACACACACACACACACACACACACACACACACACACACACACACACACACACACACACACACACACACACACACACACACACACACACACACACACACACACACACACACACACACACACACACACACACACACAGGCATGCTCCCTAATGAAGGCTGCCCCAGGGGGCCGGTATAAACAGGGCTAATCACGGTGTGTTTAGAAGAGAATCGGTTTATCACCCAGAAATAAACTGATCAAACTAAATAACACAACGCAATGAACATATTATGGTGTCATACACACTGGTGTGTGTGTATGTTAATGTTTTAATTTCTTTATAACATCTTATTTATCATCCAGTTTTTTTGTATAGCCGCGCGCCATGAGACCAGAACACGGTGGTCTGCATATCAAAAATATATAATTGATGATAAGATATTAATAACAGATACTAGATCAGCAAGCGTCATTACAAAGGTCTGCTGTAGGAATCTCAGGTATTCAGGCTACCGCCCAGGCTGCTGGTGGAAGGTTTCAGGAGCTCCCAGTGCGCGGTGTGTAGGCCTATATATAGGCCTAACCTATAGATGTGTGAGTCTACATCCTATACACGTGTAGGCCTATACATAGGCCTAACCTATAGATGTGTGGGTCTACATCCTATACACGTGTAGGCCTATACATAGGCCTAACCTATAGATGTGTGGGTCTACATCCTATACACGTGTAGGCCTATACATAGGCCTAACCTATAGATGTGGGTCTACATCCTATACACATGTAGGCCTATACATAGGCCTAACCTATAGATGTGGGTCTACATCCTATACACATGTAGGCCTATACATAGGCCTAACCTATAGATGTGTGGGTCTACATCCTATACACATGTAGGCCTATACATAGGCCTAACCTATAGATGTGTGGGTCTACATCCTATACATGTGTAGGCCTATACTGTCCAGCAGGCCGCAGTTTGATGGAGAAGAAAGAGACATATCATTTATGAGTTTAGATTTTTATTCTGTTTTTTTCTTACTGGTATATTAACAGATATATCATTAATGCATTGTATATTTAATTTTATTGTTTTTACGGGTATATTAAGAGACACGTCATGTTTTAATAATTTATATTTTTCTTTTTTTGCAAGCGTGTCATGAGGATTGCTATTTCGTTACTTGTACAATGACAATAAGGCGATTCAGATTCAAATTCTGATGAATGATGAATGAATCTTTTGACGGCATATTAAGAAACATCATGATTCATGAGGGGTATCTTTTGACTGGTGTATCAAGAGTCGCTCCAGGGCCCCCGCGTCATACCGCCAGGTATCATACCTCCAGGTATCATACCTCCAGGTATCATACCTCCAGGTATCATACCTCCAGGTATCATACCTCCAGGTATCATACCTCCAGGTATCATACCTCCAGGTATCACCGCGGGCTCCTAGAGCCTCCATCGGGGTCACAATACAGACGAGACCCTTTCACGTCACCTACTGAATACGGTCTGGTCTGGTCTGGTCTGGTCTTGCGGTGAATTGTCTGGTTGTCCTCCCATGCAGCGACAGCGTGTCTGTGGTGGCAGGGCTTTCAAAGAGCCGGTGTTCCCTATATGGGTGAGTCCTACGCGGGGTGAGTCTTCTTCTCCACACACCCATTGGTATGTTAAGTCCCTCTATAACTACGGTGTGTTTTAACAAGTGGGCCCCGCTGCTGCTCATTAAAGACAATGCCCTGCTCCACAATAGACACGACTCATTTAGAAACCGACCCCTCCTCTGTTTGTGTTGGCGGAGGAGCCGATAACACGCCGCTTGATCTGCATGATACCAGGAGGACGGGGACGACCCTCGCAATTACGCACCGAATTACGCGCAGAAAAACACCAGAGAGGAGGCTGGAGAACATGACGCGGAGATTTAGTTAAGAATCTCTCGCAGGTGCAGTGGCTGTGTGATGAGGCCGATTTTAATATAGTTTAATGTAATGTAATGTAGTGTAATGTAATGTTATGGTAATAGTAACATACTCACTCTATGTTATCCATATTGTAAGTAAGATAGTATAGTACATCTCTTCATATTTAATAGTATAATATAGTCACCCTGTATTATAGTAACACAGTCACTCTATGTTATCCACATTGTAAGTAAGATAGTATAGTACATCTCTTCATATTGAATAGTATAATATAGTCAACACAGTCACTCTATGCTATCCATATTTAGTAAGATAGTACATCTCGTCATATTTAGTAGTATAATATAGTCACCCTGTATTATAGTAACACAGTCACTCTATGATATCCATATTTAGTAAGATAGTATAGTACATCTCTTCATATTTAATGATACAATATAGTCACCCTGTATTATAGTAACAGTCACTCTATGATTATACATATTGTAAAACATAGTTTATCCCTGGTGCGTCTGCCTCTCTTTGAAACGGTTTAAACAAATGAAGATCGAGCGAACCCCTCTGAGAGAACTGTTGATTGATGAAGCTTTAGTTTAACATGAATTGAACTGTTTCACATGGAAATGAGGAGAGACCAGTCGAGGCAGGGCTGGCCTCTGATTGGACACCCGTCGGAGGTCCGCTTGGCTCCGCCCCGACCCGCTTTAATACGAGCCAGTGTGTGAGACAGAGCCGCCAGTGAGTGAGTGAGACAGAGTGAGTCAGTGTGTGTGTGTGTGTGTGTGAGAGAGACAGAGTGAGACAGTGTGTCCGTAGTAGTAGCGCATGTCAGTGACCGGCAGTGTGGGGACCTTCTGTATCTCAATAGATCACATATCATCCAGGTATCCGGAGGAAGACTTCCATGGACTTTATCACCTTCCTCATCTGTCATGTCAACGAGGCTGGAGTCATCTGAAATGTACGCGTCGTTACGGTCTCTCTCTCTCTCTCTCTCTCTCTCTCTCTCTCTCTCTCTCTCTCTCTCTCTCTCTCTCTCTCTCTCTCTCTCTCTCTCTCTCTCTCTCTCTCTTACTCTCACACTCTCTATGTGTGTGTGTGTTGTAGTAGTGGTTGATGTTGATGTAGGGAACTATTATCGAAGGGTTACCGTCGTCTGCTAAATTAAATTCAACTAAATTAAATAGGATCTTCTGTTTTGTAGCTCCGACGTGGAGCTTCTCCCCGTCTGAGACTCTCTGGTTTGTGTCGCTTGTGATCGCAGGTGCTGCTGGGCAGGAGCGGACTGACTGAGGAACTAACCGGTTAACATCTCACTCCAGAGCGGGTTCGTTATTATACTGGGAGGTTAAACACCCGAGACAAGAGAGACCCGAGAGAGAGAGACCAACAAGAGAGAGAGACCAACAAGAGAGAGAGAGAGCCCGCAGAAGAGAGCCGAGCCGAGAGCCCGCAGAGTTTCATCCATCATGGAAGTGGCTTCGGCCGACCAGTCCCGGTGGATGGCGCACCACCACCCCCACCACCACGCCGTGCTGAGCGGGCCCGACCCGCATCACCCCGGCCTGGGACATAACTACATGGAGGCCCCGCTGCTGCCCCAGGACGAGGTGGACGTGTTCCTCAACCACCTGGACGCCCAGGGAGCCCGTACTACGGCACCCCGCGGGCCAGGGTCAGCTACAGCCAGGCGCACGGTCAGAACACGGCTTTATCACGACTACTACTATTATTATTATTATGGCATATTCTGTTCCACATTTGAATACGATAATTGTGAGGGCGGATTATTATGTCATATTATTGTGTCCGATAATTAAGGACATTTAAAATGTGTGTGTGTGTGTTCTGTGAGGTTGAAATCGAAAGTCTGACAACCATGATAACCAGAACCTTGGTACAGATGTTAAAATACAGATGTTTGTGTTAGAGTAGCATACTGGCAGACTGAAGCCAGACTGCTGGAGCCACGCAGGAGACAGGGGAGAGGAAGGAAGGGAGGGTCCGAGAGGGAGAGGGGGGAGAGAGAGGGGAGACGCACTTCCCGGGTAGAAAATAAAACCAGCAAATGCCCTCCTGACGTGTCTAGTCCGCTGGTCGTGTGGTAGTTGGACTGGTCGTGTCAGGCCGATCCCCGTTAGGTTCTTAGGCGTAACGCGTAGAAGAAGAATAAAGAAGTCCGAACTCTAGATCAACAGGTGAGACTTTAGATGTGTACCATTTCTGTTGTTCGTTTGTTTTAAATCGTTCACTGTTTCTGTTTCTATGTCTAAACGATGTATCTTCTTTTGTGTGTCCGTGTCCAGCCCGTCTAACGGGGAACCAGGTGTGCCGGCCTCACCTCCTCCACAGCCCCGGGCTCCCCTGGCTGGACCACGGGAAGGCCGCGCTGTCCCACCACCACAACGCCTGGGCGGTCGGACACTTCAGCAAGCCCGCCCTGCACCCCACCGGGCCCGGCTACCCCTGCAGCAGCTCCACCCCGGCCTCGCACCCCAGCCCGCACCTGTACAGCTTCCCCCCGACCCCCCCGAAGGACCCGTCCCCGGACCCGGGGCCCACCTCCCCGGCCTCCAGGCCCGACGACAAGGACTCGCTCAAGTACCACATGCAGCTGTCGGACGGCATGAAGATGGAGCACGGTAGTCCGCTCCGGAGCAGCCTGGCCTCCATGACGGCCCAGACCCCGTCCAGCCACCACCACCCGACCCACCACCCCATCCCCACCTACCCGCCCTACCCGCTCCACACCCCGCACGAGTACAGCGGCAGCCTCTTCCACCCGGGCAGCCTCTTGGGGGCCTCGGCCTCCAGCTTCACCCCCAAGTGCAAGAGCAAGGCCGCGCGCTCCTGCTCAGGTGAGCCGAGTCCCTAACATTAATAATGAGACTACAGAGATCTTAACAATGAGAAGAATACGAATAATGAACTGTTTAGAATAGTAAAAGTCATAATAATCGTAATAGTAATTATCGTAATAATAATAAGAAGAATAACAAACATAATACGTATATTTATATTCATATTAATAATAATACATAACTCTTATTATTATTAATAATAATAAGAATAATGTGTTGATAATGATGATAATAATACAAAACTCTTAATTATCTGCCGCGTTATATTTAGTTGATGGTATATAAAAATAGATATCTTATTTAGTTGAGGGTTTTATGATGATGGTTACCGGCCTTTACGCGTCGGTCAGTCCGCTTAACGGAACGTGAATCCGAAGTGAATCTAATCTCTACCTAATCTAAATCCGCATAAATACATATATTTATATATATATATATATATATATATATATTTATATATTCGTGAATACCTATACGGCATTTTTTTTAATTCAGAAACAATGAACAAAGATCAAACACTGAGAGATTGATCTATACAATGATTATAAAAGCGAACTATAATCACTTCGTCACGATTTGATTATTCTCACACTCCACCATGGAAGTCACGACGCGCGGTCTGTGTATACAGACACGTCCTGGAGGCCTGGTCACGACCCAGTAGGCCTGATCACGACCCAGTAGCTGTCCGACCGTAGGCCTGATCACGACCCAGTAGGCCTACCCTGCTGTTTGGGTTTCTACCGTCATACTATGTTAATGCTGGATGCGTCAGTTGTAAAAGGTTTCAGGAACACAAATGTTGTTGTATTTTATTTTACACGTTTTAAAAAAAATACTACTTTATGAATTGTTATATAATAAGCATCATTGTTATTATGTTAAAGTTAGGCTATTAAGTCACCCGTTTAGCAGAAAACAATGAATCCAATCACATTAACTAGCTGTTTGGGACTGGTTGCTGCTCCGTTGTGTAAACATCAGAAGCCGGTGGAATCCTTTGAGTAAGAGAGATAATTAAAAACCAAGATCCCTCTGATAAACACGGCTGGGTCGCCATGGTTACATGGAAAGGGACTTATGTGACATTAGGTCAGACATGTGACGTACAGTCACATCTGATGGACATGTTACCTCACCTAATACCGGTTATTCATCCCAGTCGGCCCCATATCCTACAGCTCATTAATGTGGAGCATAGTTCACATTCCGCAGGTGCTGATGAAGTTAGAGATGACTTGGAGATCTTAGAGGAGCCACAACTCACGGCTCGGTTCAAACAGATCCCATCCATTGTTCAGCTCTTTGTGGAGCGTATAGGGTGTGACTCAGGGTGTCGTTGACATTATAATAGAAGTTGTGAAGGATGCTCTGCAGAGAGGGAGGGAGGGAGGGAGAGGGAGGGAGGGAAGGAGAGGGAGGGAGTCAGAGAGAGAGAGAGTTAACGGAGATTAACTGGTTTACCGGACGGTCAAACCGGCTTACAGGTGAAACACACAGAGGAGGAATGCCCATGTCAGTTATGTGAACTGGTTTCAAACTGGTACACGGTTTCACTATCATAAGAGGTGTGGGGTCTCTTTCCATGACTGTTACGTAAGATCAGAACTATCCACTAACAAACCGTGACAAACCTTGGGACACTATTGATACTATGATCACTATTGTTGTTAAGAGTTATCAAGAGTTATTAAGAGTATGTTAGGAGTATTAAGAGGTATTAAGCATTATGAAGTGTACATTAAGTGAGCATTAAGTCTATTTAATGTTATTAAGAGCCTATAAGGAGTATTTAAGAGAGTTATTAAGAGCATATAAGGAGTATTTAAGAGAGTTATTAAGAGCATTAAGAGTACATCTTGGTCAGTAGCAGAACACTTATGTTTCCTCTCTAAGCTGTTGAATAATGGAGGACTAATTTGATGGTCGTCCTCATCGGTCCGGACACCTCTGGACATGTTCTGGCTGGTTTCTGGCCGGTGAAGCCTGTCTCGGGTGACAGAACGGTGTCTGTGTCTCCCTGCTGGACCAACTGTAACCAGGCAGTGCAGATAACCGCCTGCTGAAGGCTCTGGTTCACATATGTTTGTTTGTCAGTGATCAGTGGTGAATGTTTTAATTATATAAATTTGTCTTCTTTCATCTGAATTCTACGCAGAGGGCCGTGAGTGTGTCAACTGCGGAGCCACGTCCACCCCCCTGTGGAGACGAGATGGTACGGGCCACTACCTCTGTAACGCCTGCGGACTGTACCACAAGATGAATGGACAGAACAGACCGCTCATCAAACCCAAACGGAGACTGGTGAGTCTCTCTCTCTCTCTCTCTCTCTCTCTCTCTCTCTCTCTCTCTCTCTCTCTCTCTCTCTCTCTCTCTCTCTCTCTCTCTCTCTCTCTCTCTCTCTCTCTCTCTCTCTCTCTCTCTCTCTCTCTCTCTCTCTCTCTCTCTCTCTTAGCACAATACCAGGAAAGTTATATTTTCCCTATGATCTTCCTGGAATTGTCCGTCTTCCCCCAACGATCCTCCAACTGCTATACTACTACAGTACTACTACAGTACTGCAGAAGACTGCTATACTACTACTACAGTACTGTTACTATAGGCTGATATAAGTATTGAGTATTATTATAGTAGTACTAGTAGTACGTACTTCTGGTACTCTGAGGTGAACCAAGAACTGCTCTCTTTTATAATTTAAATATGTTGCTTTGGATCCCATTTCATCCAGGAGTTATAAAATGAATAATACATCTCATTAAATAATACCCAACATAGGCCTAATTAAAAAAGACATATACAATTACATTTTGAGATATTTGAGGTAGTAGGTGTTCAATATTAAAGTTATAATTATTTGTCCCCTTGTTATCTTGCTATCGATTTGGGGATATTCGAAAAACAAATCAGAAAAGAAAAACCCTCTCATCCATTTTGACGCTTAAAAGAAGCTATTAGGAAGTCATTTGTAACATGGAGGCTGTAGTCGGTAGGCCTTCACCTGGTCTGACCGTACCTGGTATTTAAGGAGTCATTAGACGTGTTTAAGACCCCTACCAGTAGGTCCTTATTAAAGGAGTCAGTAGATGGATGGAGGGTATATAGACCTACTATCCTACCAGTAGGTCCTCATTAAAGGAGTCAGTAGATGGATGGAGGGTATATAGACCTACTACCAGCCGGTCGTTTCTTCGTGGTCTGTGGTCCGAGGTTTAGCTTCAGTGTTTTCAGAGTTTGGTTCAAAGCCGGTCCAGTTGTTTCCTGTCCGGACAGATGTCCGGACGTGAAGGAAGTCAGGCTCCGGGTGTTTCCTGACTCCTGGCTGTAGAGTAATGTTATGTAGGACTGTAGGACCTATTCATGTTCTCTCTCGGACCTCTCTCTCGTGGACACATGAACCTCCGTGTTTCGGACTACTTCAAACTTAATATTTATTATTTAAAAAATAATATTACTATGGAATTCTACTACTACTGATAATACTACTACTACTACTAATAATAATAGTTATACTACTACTACTTCTAATACTATTAATAATAGTAATAATAATAATAATAATAATAATAATAATAATAATAATGATCTGTGTAGTTACCATACCATGATATACGGTTTATATTATATATATATATATATATATATATATAATTAATTCAGTAGAACTATAGCGAAGGCTCCCCGTTTAATCGACACTACCTTTGATATCTTTTACATTCTAACATATTTGTCCAAATCATTCACCTAAACGATCATGCCTCCAGGTATAGTTATATATATATAGTTATATATAGTTATAGGTCTACTGGAAGTTATCCGGCGGGCCGCGCCCTGCGTAAAACTCAAACATTTGGGCACCTTTTACGCGCCTCTCCTAACCGGTTGTCACGGTGTATTTAACATCTTTAATATCTTTAGTAACGGTGTTTCTGTTTCTATTTCTATTTCTATCACACGTCGTATACCCGTCAGGTTCAACACGGTCCGTGTTGACAGTACCTGGTATCTAATACACATATCATCTACATGTACACATACACACGGTTTCGTTATTACCCACAGACAGTGCACCTACTGAACTGCTAGGAGTGCTGCCACTTTCACTTTCATAACATGTCATTAACATTACACTTACATACTCTGCTGGACTTTCTGGACTCATCACAGTTACTGCACTGTATTCATGAGGCTGCTGCACTACTGGCACTTTAAAATGCTTTTAAAGATTTTAGTAAATTAATTAATTAATCAAATTAAACATGTACATTCAATACATTTACATATCATTTAACAATCACTTTGCTGCTCTTTTTTTGTTTATTTTTATTGTACATATTATTTATATTTGTATGGTATTGTTTTGGAGATGTATACTGCGGGAGGGAATGGGGAGTAAGCATTCCAATGTACTTCTTACAAATGGTCAATACAAATATCTTGTATCTTGTATCTTGTATCTCTTTAACAAAGTTATTTATTCCACTCTCTCTCCTCCTCTCTCCTCCTCTCTCCTCCTCTCTCCAGTCCGCGGCGAGGCGCGCCGGCACCTGCTGCGCGAACTGCCAGACGACCACCACCACCCTGTGGCGGCGCAACGGGACGGGAGACCCCGTGTGTAACGCCTGCGGGCTCTACTACAAGCTGCACAACGTAAGGAACCGACCGACCGACCGACCAAACGACCGACCGACCGAATGACCGGGCCAGGGGGGGGCGGACAGCTTGGATCGATTTAGTAGCCGGGGAAACTGGGGGGTGAGTGGGGGTGGTGTGGTGTGTGGGTGGGGGGGGGGGGTGGCTGTTGACGCTAAAAACCACCCGCTAGAACCACCGGTCGCTCAGTCTGTCTGTTGGTGTGAATGGGGGGCGGAACCCCCCCGGGAGAGAGACTTCGAGGGCGGGACGGCGCATTCAACAGAACGGCGTCCGTTAGTGATGTGCCGGTCTGCGGGTCTGCGGGTCTTTCAGCTCCGCGTCGTTACGCATTCATGGAGCTCCGGGATTCCGTTTGTTTTAAACATGAGAGCCGGGCGGAGGACATGAGCGTCACCTCGGTCCTCCGAGGATGTAAATCCACCTCTGATGATTAGAACAAACACACGTCATGCATTCATTATGTTGTTCACTCGTACAAAACGTAGTGAGTTTTATTATCTAATGAATATAAAATAAAAAGAACAATTACATGTATAGAATATTAAAATACAATACAGTTATATGTAACACATTAAAATACAAATATGTAAATATAAAACAATATAATAACACATTTGTGTGTTTTTATATTTGTGTATGTCTACATGTTTTTTTATTCTGAAAAAAAACACGGATAAATGGTCGTAAATTCCGTTAGCCGTCGTTTAATTTCCGCAAATTATATTTTTAAAGGAAACATTTAAAATTTAAGGATAAATATCCCAAGACATCCAAAGATGTCTGTGAAAAATGAAAAAAAAACGAATTATATGACTATAAAAACATTAATATTGCCCCAAATAAATAAAACCACTTTATTGACGATTTGAGTCGTAGCCTCCTCTGTCACCCCTGACCCCTGACCTCTGGTCTCTGTCCCCCTGCAGGTCAACAGACCTCTGACCATGAAGAAGGAGGGCATCCAGACCAGGAACCGCAAGATGTCCAGCAAGTCCAAGCGGGGCAAGCGTCCCGGGGACTCCTTCGACGAGCTGTCCAAGTGTCTGCACCACGACAAGGGGCCCCCGTACGGGGGCCCCATGAACCACATGGGTCACCTGCCCTCCTTCAGCCACACGGGACACCTCCTGTCCACCCCCATGCACCCCTCCTTCACACACCCACACCACGCCAACCGCTCCCCGGTGTGGGGGGAGCCGCACTGAGGGGCCCTCAGACCTGGGACCCTCAGACCTGGGACCCTCAGACCTGGGACCCTGGGATCTGGGACCTGGGACCCTCAAATCTGGGACCCTCAGACTTAGGACCCTGGGACCCTTGGACCCTCAAATCTGGGACCCTTGGACTTAGGACCCTGGGACCCTTGGACCCTCAAATCTGGGACCCTTGGATCCTCAGAACCTGTGACTCGATAAAAGATATTCTCTAAACACTATGTATACCTTCATCCAACATCACCACCACCCCTACACACACACACACACACACACACACACACACACACACACACACACACACACACACACACACACACACACACACACACACACACACACACACACACACACACACACACACACACACACACACACACACACCACATACCTACAGTCCTTCTCGGAGATGAACTGGTTAGTTGGATGTGATTTGCTCTGAGGAGCCACCTGAGGAGGACAGAGAAGGAGAACCAGGACTATCCCATCCCATCCTCCTGGAGCTGTAGCGTGGTGGGGGAGGATCGGGGGGGGGGGTGTCTGGGGACTGAGATCAGGTGGAGGACATGGAGACGATTGCCACTATTCATTTTTTTTCCGGAGTCACTTTGGTACATGTGTGTCTTGGACCCGGCCCCCTCTCCCTCTCTCTCTCTCGAGCTGACAACTACAGCTCCCAGAACCCCCCTGGGCTCCCCATTCACATGGACTTTTATGGAGAAAAAAGATGCAAGTAAATAGAATGTTTATAAATGCTTAATTCCTATTATTGTTATATTTGATGTTGTAATTATTGCTACGATAATTTATTTTCACTCTTAACGCTTTCATCAAGAACACAGAAATGTTGTTAGAATTTCAATGTCATGTTTTTATGTCAAGAGAAACGCGGTTTGATCGTTTTCCATCTCACAAAAATATAGGAAATAAAGTTTAATACTGAACAGCGTGGTTAGCTTAGCCTCTTTTTCTGTCATTGAAATATTAACATGAACACACACACACGCACACACGCACGCGCACGCACGCACGCACACACACACGCACACGCACACAAACACACACACACACACACACACACACACACACACACACACACACACACACACACACACACACACACACACACACACACACACACACACACACACACACCGTTTAAAGAAGGTTCCCTGGTGGCTGAACCCCAAGTGGTATCAGATGGATCAAGAAGGAAACTGTGGCTGTATCCTCAATCCTTCCCTCGTTCCCTACTCCCTACTCCCTCTCTAGTAGTTCAATGTAGAGGACTATATAGTGAAATCCTTCCCTCATTCCCTACTCCCTCTCTAGTAGTTCAATGTAGAGGACTATATAGTGAAATCCTTCCCTCGTTCCCTACTCCCTCTCTAGTAGTTCAATGTAGAGGACTATATAGTGAAATCCTTCCCTCGTTCCCTACTACTCCCTCTCTAGTAGTTCACTGTAGAGGACTATATAATGAAATCCTTCCCTCGTTCCCTACTCCCTCTCTAGTAGTTCAATGTAGAAGACTATATAGTGAAATCCTTCCCTCATTCCCTACTCCCTCTCTAGTAGTTCAATGTAGAGGACTATATAGTGAAATCCTTCCCTCGTTCCCTACTCCCTCTCTAGTAGTTCAATGTAGAGGACTATATAGTGAAATCCTCTGACAATGGTCCCTCAGCCCGATGCATGATGGTCTATCTGCTCGGTGAGGGACCGTCCACTACTGCTCACAGCCTCTGTGACGCGTGCGAGGCTCCTCCTGTCATCCTCAGGGAGAAGGAAGCTTTGGTTTGTGGAGTTCACACACACACACACACACACACACACACACACACACACACACACTCGCAAACAAACGCGATCTTAACGCGAGTGTGCTCAGCCTCACACTCGAGAGGGGCTATTTCTCTCTCTCTCTCTCTCTCTCTCTCTCTCTCTCTCTCTCTCTCTCTCTCTCTCTCTCTCTCTCTCTCTCTCTCTCTCTCTCTCTCTCTCTCTCTCTCTCTCTCTCTCTCTCTCTCTCTCTCTCTCCCTGTCTTACCCGTGTTCCTCAGGAAGGACAGCAGGTCTTTAGTGGAGGAAGAGGAAGGAAAGGCACTCAGACGACCCCCGGGGGGGGGGGGATCACGCACAGATGTGTGCCCAGCTGAGGACCTCAGGATGCAGCCGTCTCTCTCTCTCTCTCTCTCTCTCTCTCTCTCTCTCTCTCTCTCTCTCTCTCTCTCTCTCTCTCTCTCTCTCTCTCTCTCTCTCTCTCTCTCTCTCTCTCTCTCTCTCATCTTTCTCCACGTTCCCTTTATGAGGAGTTTTTCTGTACTTTGTAACTCATTGTTGTGACCCGTGAGGTGAGGGTGGGGTTCTGTTCTAGGGTGGGGTTCTGTTCTCCGTCTGACCCACTAGGTTGGGGTCAGTCTCAGCAGACTGTGAACCAGACTCTAATGAGCCGGTTCAATTAGGGACAATTTCAGGTCAGCGTCAACATCAAGCTCTGAGTTGCACTCACACACACACAGTGGACTGTGGTACTGTAATATCACACATCTGCTTGGGCCTGCAACACTGCTGGCCCATGTGTGCATGGAGCTATGTTTCTTTGTGTATGAAGGTGTGAGTGTGTGTGTTTGTGTGTGCGGACGTATGTTTGTGTGTGTGTGTGTGTGTGTGTGTGTGTGTGTGTGTGTGTGTGTCCAGCTGATACGCTGACATTTTGTTTCTTCATGCACTTCTAGGCTGCATCAGCATTATGTCATCCAGTAGCCTCAACAATGTTGAAACGGAAAGTTTACAAAATGGAAGAGAGAGAGAAAGAGAGAGAGAGAAAGAGAGGGAGAGACTGAGAGAGGGCGAGAGAGGAGAGAGGGAGAGAGAGGAGAGACTGAGAGAGGGCGAGAGAGGAGAGAGGGAAAGGGAAAGTGAGAGAGAGAAGGAATGGAGAGAGGACGAGAGAGAGAGAGAGAGAGAGAGAATGAGAGAGAGAGAGACGCAGGGTGTGTGTGTGTGTGTGTGGTATCTGGTCCGGTGATGGCTCTAGGGGTTCTGCTGGGTCCCTTGTTGCTGCTGCAGTCTAGTGGCCTGGGAGGCCGCTGCTGGCCAGGGTCCCGAGGCCCTCCGAGGCCCGGCCTCCAGGGCCTCGGCTCCTCCCAAAAATAACACAGCAGTCTGCCAGTATGTCGGCTCCCAGAGCTGCTGTTGCTTTTTAACACACACACACACACACACACACACACACACACACACACACACACACACACACACACACACACACACACACACACACACACACACACACACACACACACACACACACACACACACACACACACACACACACACACACACACACACACACAAACACCTCATCCTGGCACACACAAACACACACACACACACACACACACACACACACACACACACACACACACACACACACACACACACACACACACACACACACACACACACACACACACACACACACACACACACACACACACACACACATACACACACACCTCATCCTTACACACACATTCAGAGTTAGTATACTAGACAAGGGGCGGAGCCTGTCAACATACTGAGTTAGTATACTAGACAAGGGGCGGAGTTTGTGACATTCAGAGTTAGTATACTAGACAAGGGGCGGAGCCTGTGCGGGAGCTACTAAAGTCAGAGGAGGACGTCCCGTGAACCCATTAGCCAGTGAGCTCTGCTTGTTCAGATTGATGCAGTATCATCTGTCCTGGCTTCAGTGGTCCCCTGGAGTCAAGTGGCTACTTAGCACAATGTGGCTACTTGGTACAATGTGGCTACTTGGTACAATGTGGCTACTTAGCACAATGTGGCTACTTGGTACAATGTGGCCATGCATGCTCAGCCCCGCCAACCACAAACCGTTTAGCAGAACTACAAGTAGTAGCTAGCTTTAGTAGCTAGCTATAGTAAGTTAGCATCACTCTCAGTTTATTTCTTTGGAGGAGAAGAATTGCTGCAGGGCGGCCAATCAGAGAGCTGAAAGGTTTACGACCCAGTGACTTAACTCCTCCCCCTCCTCCTCCCTGGCTGAGGTCTCAATAGTCTGCTGTCCCCTTAACCCCCCCCCCCCCCACACACACACACACACACACACACACACACACACACACACAGACAGACCCTCACCCCACTCCCTCTCTGTCTCCGTTCTCGCATGTGTTTGTTTTTCCAGCCAATTGAATTAACAAAATCAAACGGTACCTCAGTCACAGAGAGAGAGAGAGAGAGAGAGAGAGAGAGAGAGAGAGAGAGAGAGAGAGAGAGAGAGAGAGAGAGAGAGAGAGAGAGAGAGAGAGAGAGAGAGAGAGAGAGAGAGAGAGAGGTTTAAAGAGAGGAGGGATATAGAGAGAGAGAGAGAGAGAGATGGAGAGAGAGAGAGAGGTTTAAAGAGAGGAGGGATATATAGAGAGAGAGAGAGAGAGAGAGAGAGAGAGAGAGAGAGAGAGAGAGAGAGAGAGAGAGAGAGGGAGAGAGAGGGAGGGAGGGAGAGAGAGAGAGATGGAGAGAGAGAGAGAGGTTTAAAGAGAGGAGGGATATATATATAGAGAGAGAGAGAGAGAGAGAGAGAGAGAGAGAGAGAGAGAGAGAGAGAGAGAGAGAGAGAGAGAGAGAGAGAGAGAGAGAGGGAGGGAGGGAGGGAGGGAGGGAGGGAGGGAGGGAGAGAGAGAGAGAGAGAGAGAGAGAGAGAGAGAGAGAGAGAGAGAGAGAGAGAGAGAGAGAGAGAGAGAGAGAGAGAGAGAGAGAGAGAGAGAGAGAGAGAGAGAGAGAGAGATAAAAGGATGTGGAGCACAGTTCATATGCAGGTCTCTCAAAAAGAGAGAGAGAGAGAGAGAGAGTGTGTGTTGTCATAGAGGGGGAGTTGACCTTTGAACTGGCCTAACTGAAAAAACATCCCCCCTTCCGCAGCCTTCTAGAAGGATATTAAAGCTGCAAGAAAACTCTGAGCCGACTATATTTAGTCAAGAACCTTTGGAACGTGTGCCGAGCATCCAAAACAAACACAACAACATTCCAGGTGTTTAGTTCCAACTGGACATCGGAACCACGGGTTCAGATCCAGGACACGTTCACCCTGTGGAGACCCTCCTGAGGAGGTCCAGGAGACGGTTCACTAGACCCTCCTGAGGAGGTCCAGGAGACGGTTCACTAGACCCTCCTGAGGAGGTCCAGGAGACGGTTCACTAGACCCTCCTGAGGAGGTCCAGGAGACGGTTCACTAGACCCTCCTGAGGAGGTCCAGGAGACGGTTCACTGGACCTCCTGAGGAGGTCCAGGAGACGGTTCACTAGACCTCCTGAGGAGGTCCAGGAGACGGTTCACAGACTGTCTTGAGGAGGTCCAGGAGACGGTTCACAGACTGTCTTGAGGAGTCCAGGACGGTTCACTAGACTCCTGAGGTCAGGAGACGGTTCACTAGACCCTCCTGAGGAGGTCCAGGAGACGGTTCACTAGACCCTCCTGAGGAGGTCCAGGAGACGGTTCACTAGACCCTCCTGAGGAGGTCCAGGAGACGGTTCACTAGACCCTCCTGAGGAGGTCCAGGAGACGGTTCACTGGACCTCCTGAGGAGGTCCAGGAGACGGTTCACTAGACCTCCTGAGGAGGTCCAGGAGACGGTTCACAGACTGTCTTGAGGAGGTCCAGGAGACGGTTCACAGACTGTCTTGAGGAGGTCCAGGAGACGGTTCACAGACTGTCTTGAGGAGGTCCAGGAGACGGTTCACAGACTGTCTTGAGGAGGTCCAGGAGACGGTTCACTAGACCTCCTGAGGAGGTCCAGGAGACGGTTCACTAGACCTCCTGAGGAGGTCCAGGAGACGGTTCACAGACTGTCTTGAGGAGGCTCAGGAGGTGGTTCACAGACTGTCTTGAGGAGGCTCAGGAGGTGGTTCACAGACTGTCTTGAGGAGGTCCAGGAGGTGGTTAAGCTACACTGCGTGGCGCATTCACCTCGTCATGGTGACCGAGCCTCACCAGGGTACTTCCCCTTTCCTCATAGAAATGTTGTACAATATGTTTGTAGTGACAAGAAGAACAAAAGGGAAGGCGGAGGTTCTTCTTCTTCTGCTTGTGAAGGAACTTCTCACCGTGACTCATGGAACGAGTAGTGAAACAGTAATACGGTTCACACATGTCACCACAACTATAAACCATAACCGTGTTCCCGACCATCGGTGACACAGTGTTTACCAGGGGTGGACAGGAGATGGTCACAGATGAGGTGTTCCTCACACAGGAACCAAACGCTGACCTGTCCGGACACTCTCTCTCCAAACGTCAGAGAGGACCCCAGCGTTTCCTGAGCTCACGTTCTCAAAGCACTACACACCAAGCAGCAGGCCACAGGTAACAGTCGGCCACAACTACACACCAAGCAGCAGGCCACAGGTAACAGTCGGCCACAACTACACACCAAGCAGCAGGCCACAGGTAACAGTCGGCCACAACTACACACCAAGCAGCAGGCCACAGGTAACAGTCGGCCACAACTACACACCAAGCAGCAGGCCACAGGTAACAGTCGGCCACAACTACACACGTCTCTCACAAAATGCATTCATGCGTTCAACACCAAATTCAATGTTCACTCCTCCAAAATTATTTTTTACATCAAAATAGTCCACACGGGCCTTGTATGAATACCGGTAGGTCTTATTGGGTATTTATATAGTAAATATAACGACTGTGAATATATCATCATATACAGTCAATATAAAGACTGATACAATACAGTAAATATATCATCATACACAGTAAATATATACAGACTTTGATACAATACTGTTAATATATCATCATACACAGTTAATATATACAGACTGATGATACAATATATATATATATATATATATATATCCATATAGATATATAAATATATATATATCATCATATACAGTCAATATAAAGACTTTGATACAATACAATAGTGAATTTATCATCATATACAATAAATAAGAAGAGGTTTGGGGAGCAGAACCACACCCTCCTGCCCCATCCACCAGTTGGCCTCCCGTGAGTCAGGCCTGAGTGGGTTCCTTCTATTTACAGACGGACTCCATGCGTGACCGAACAGAACAACTGAGACTGAAACAAAAATGAACAAAGAAAAACAGGAAGCCAGAAGTTCAAACAGGAAACACTTATGGTCTGCTATTAGGACTGCTATTTGCCTTGAAGAATGCACAAGCTTGAGAAAATGGTGAACAGTTAAAAAGTTAAAGTTTAATAAATGGTTTCTGAATGGTTAAAAGTTAAGAAATTAAAGTGTAAGAAATGATTCAAGAATTGTGAAAATTTGATGGTGAAAAGTTAAGAAGTTAACATGTAATAAATGATTTAAGAATAGAGGGCCACTCCATTCTGGTAGGCTGAATCCATCTTCCGATCTCTGTAGTTGTACATAATAATTTATTATTATATATTCTCAATGACAAATCCAACAATTGATCATTTAGGGAAATGGCAGATATGTGTGTCCATGTTTTGTTGGTCTAATATTTTCACATCACGCCACCTCCAGTTAACATTTCATTTCACACCAGGCAACAAAATAATGATGATAATAATAATAGTATATTATTGTTGTTTTAATTATGAATGCATTTCATTATAATAATAATAATAATAATAATAATAATAATAATAATAATATAATAAAACTATAATTTTAATTTATTTTGACACTACGACGCTGATGAAGACAATGACACTGGACTTACACACCACACACACACACACACACACACACACACACACACACACACCACACACACACACACACACACACACACACACACTCTCTCTCTCTGCAAACTGAGAACTCTGTGAATTAGCATCCGTCATCCGGGCCTCAGCAGTAGCTGTCCCATCAGCTGCCGAACCAGGTCATCCCGTCTCTCCCGGGACCCGCCCTGTTCAGGTGGCTCACCTGGGACTGGTCCTCTTCACCCGGACCTGTTCCTGGCCCGTTTATGCCGTTTGGTGTTTCTTGTTCCGGACAGCCGGGGCCGCGCTGACCCGCTCTGACAGACGCATTCCTGCTACTGTCTGAGGGACAAACGGACCCATTCATGCCCCAGAATACGGAGCTGCTGCCGGGGACGGGCTCAGGGGAGTGGGTGGATGTCCCTGCCGTCCCCTTCCTCGCCTGCAGCATGTCCTCCTCACACCCTGCCCAACCTCCGGACCCCCACCTGCCCGCTTTCACCGGCAGGTAACCGGAGAGCGGCGGGAAGGGGTGTTGGGTGGAGGGTGGAGGGTGGAGGGTGGAGGGTGGAGGGTGGGTTTGGATCTATGGAGGCTTGGCCCGTGTCCAGGCCGAGGGGGGATGAGGCCCAGGTGGCTGCCCCCTGCGTGGCTCCTCTCTCCTCCCAGAGGCCCGCTGACCAGACAGAGGACAGAGGATGGGGGACAGGAGAGAGCGCCGGGGGCCTCTGCCTGCCAACTTGTTCAGCCCCCGTATTGTTGAGGGACGGTGCTGAGCGGAGCCGGGATTAAGTGACAGACTCGGACTAATTGAGGACAAAGAGGCCGGCTCCTCCTCCTCCTCCCGATGATCCCAGACACCCGAAGACATCCAGACGGCCCATTGGCCAGGTGGAGGGAGACGGGCCAGGTGGGGGGAGACGGGCCAGGTGGGGGGAGACGGGCCAGGTGGAGGGAGACGGGCCAGGGGGGGGAGACGGGTCAGGTGGGGGGGTCTGGCAGGTAGGTGGAGGTGTGTGTGTGGGTGGGCGGGACCGACCGCAAGACCTCGGTGCAGGATGGTGCTTGGCCCCTGAGTGACAGGTGGAGGTTCCTATGTGTTCTCTACTGGTCAAGTGTGTGTGTTCTCACGTGCAGGTTTGAACCATCACAGTGAAACATGAGGTCATGTGACACAGACCCGGAGTCACCATGACAACGAGAAGGATGTGGGGTAACGTTTTGTTTTTTAAAGTAACAGAAAACCTAGATCTGGAGATGGAGAAGTGACAGGGTAAAGGACAGAACACAGAACAGGCTTTCTACAGAACCAGAACAGAACCAGAATTGAGGTGTTCTTCTAATGAATGATATCACAGCAGAATGAAGGTTCGGATCCCTCATAATGTT
>CM051002.1:20010021-20012521 GCA_027704905.1 Muraenolepis orangiensis | reverse complement strand
TTGTTGTGTTTTATATAAAATATATATATATATATATATATATATATATATATATATATATATATAGTGGCCTTGTTCATAGTCCCAAAATCTGATAGTTCCTTTAAGATAAAATAAATATTATTATTCACTTTTATATAATCTGATATCACTGGTCCTGCGTTGTCAGATGTGTGTGTATGAGAGTGTGTGTGTGTGTGTGTGTGTGTGTGTGTGTGTGTGTGTGTGTGGTGTAGTGTCAGTGTGTGTGTGTGTGTGTGTGTGTGTGTGTGTGTGTGTGTTAGTGTCAGTGTGTGTGTGTGTGTGTGTTAGTGTCAGTGTGTGTGTGTTAGTGTCAGTGTGTGTGTGTGTGTGTGTGTGTGTGTGTGTGTGTGTGTGTGTGTGTGTGTACACGTGCATGACTCTGCAGAGGTACTCTCTGGTCTCTCTGTCTACGGCCAGATCCAGTAGCGTAGCAAGGAGTGACGTAGCAGGGAGGGACGTAGCAGGGAGGGACGTAGCATGTAGGGACGTAGCAGGGAGGGACGTAGCAGGGAGGGACGTAGCATGGAGGGACGTAGCATGTAGGGACGTAGCAGGGAGGGACGTAGCAGGGAGGGACGTAGCATGTAGGGACGTAGCAGGGAGGGACGTAGCATGGAGGGACGTAGCATGGAGGGACGTAGCAGGGAGGGACGTAGCAGGGAGGGACGTAGCAGGGAGGGAACGTAGCAGGGAGGGACGATTAGCCTCACTATGTCCCCAGCAGGGAGTGACGTACCGTAGTGGGGAGTGACGTACCATAGTGGGGAGTGACGTACCGTAGTGGGGAGTGACGTAGTGGGGAGTGACGTACCGTAGTGGGGAGTGACGTACCGTAGTGGGGAGTGACGTAGTGGGGAGTGACGTACCGTAGTGGGGAGTGACGTACCGTAGTGGGGAGTGACGTAATGGGGAGTGACCTACCGTAGTGGGGAGTGACGTACCGTAGTGGGGAGTGACGTAACGTAGAGGGGAGTGATGTACCGTAGCGGGGAGTGATGTACCGTAGTGGGGAGTGACGTACCGTAGAGGGGAGTGACGTACCGTAGTGGGGAGTGACGTAGCAGGGAGTGACGTACCGTAGTGGGGAGTGACGTACCGTAGAGGGGAGTGACGTAGTGGGGAGTGACGTACCGTAGTGGGGAGTGACGTACCGTAGCGGGGAGTGACGTACCGTAGCGGGGAGTGACGTACCGTAGCGGGGAGTGACGTACCGTAGCGGGGAGTGACGTACCGTAGCGGGGAGTGACGTACCGTAGCGGGGAGTGACGTACCGTAGAGGGGAGTGACGTACCGTAGCGGGGAGTGACGTACCGTAGTGGGGAGTGACGTACCGTAGAGGGGAGTGACGTACCGTAGCGGGGAGTGACGTACTGGGGAGTGACGTACCGTAGCGGGGAGTGACGTACCGTAGTGGGGAGTGACGTACCGTAGTGGGGAGTGACGTACCGTAGCGGGGAGTGACGTACTGGGGAGTGACGTACCGTAGTGGGGAGTGACGTACCGTTATAGGTAAATACCTATAAAATGTCTAAGTAGGGAGTATATGGGTGATATATACATATGGCGGCCGGTTTTCAAGAGCATTTGAATCCACTCATCAGCAAAGAGTGCAGAAAATAATCTGCACTCTGCCTGAATGAGTATCAATTCAAATCTAAAAGATTTATTTGCCGAAATACGACATAGGTACATTTTTCTACGACCCAAAAATATTTTTGCCCCAATCTCTGCATAACTCTAGTAGCTTGAACTACTCATCATGACCGAGTCTGATCTACACTCTGCCTTGACTTCAAATGGGAGATAAACGGTGTCACGTTGCATAAACAAGTATAAAAGCATAACACCTTTTTTTTTTTTCGAATAACGACGGATACCTCGTCATTTTTAGATCAACAAAGATTACAGATTTGCGGTCTGTCTTGAGGAGTAAGACAGCAGCGTCAGGGGGAGGTGGGCCCTCCCTTAGCGTGAGCACGGTGAGATGCAGTGTCTCAGCGTCCTCACAGGCCGCCGCAGTGGATCAGCTGTTGGGTCTGTGTTCTGTGGACATGGGTTCAATTATAACGTCCAACCATTCAACGGTATATGTCTCAGTTGTTGAGAGAGCTGTTGGACTGTAACTCCTGGCATGTACAGTGTGGTTACATGATGGTGTGGATGATGGGAGTGGTGGGAAAGCACGGATCTCTGAAGTTATGGCTGAAAAGGTTTGCCTTAATGAAGGTTTGCCTTAAAAATTTTCAATTTTCTTTTTTCTCTGTCTATAAATCCACTCACCAGGACAGAATCTAATCTAATCTGCACTCTGCCTCAATGAGTCCACATAACCATGTACCAGCTTAGAGTGAGCGTGATGCAGCGTATTGACTGGTAGTAGCATCATACGTCCAGTACGGAACAGGCTCTACTGAGGGCCCTCTCTACTGAGGGCTCTCTACTGAGAGCTCTCTACTGAGGGCTCTCTACTGAGGGC
>CM051002.1:19987521-19992521 GCA_027704905.1 Muraenolepis orangiensis | reverse complement strand
TTCAATAAATACTGTTCACTAATTTTCAACATACTGTTCAACCATATTCAATATATACTGTTCAATCATATTCAATATTCAATTATTTTCAATCATATTCAATACATTTTATTCAATTATATATAATCTTCAATACTGTTTAATACTATTCAATAGTGAACTGGACGGAGAGAATTTAAACATAATTATAGGCATAAGTTCGTGATTCAGAACAATATATTGGACTTGATACATAAGAATGTAAATGGATGGAAATAATATAATATATAATAACCCAATAAAAAAACAAATACATGTGTAGATACTCTTGAGAGAGAGAGAAAACTATAAAGTATAAAGTATGTCCCTGTTTTCAGTGGTCATTGTGGACCATCAGCGCCCTCTATCGTCTACAAGTCGAACTACAGGCCGTCGGAGAGACGACAGTTGGAATGAAAAACGAATCGTTTAAGATTAAGATTGTTTGAACCATCAAAACACGAAATACATATACAAATAATAATGAGTTTATTTTTTTTGGAAATATAGATATCTAAAGAATACGTTAATAGATAAAATAGATCAAATATAGTTAAGATAAAATTGTAAAAGTTAAAACAAAGGAATGACTCGGATATTTTTTTGCAATTACTTTTTGCAATACATAAAATCGAATACAGAAAATAAAAGACCTTGACTTTGGAAAAGGAGTATTACAAAGTATATTATAATATATATGATATATTATATTCTAATGCATTAATACATGATAGATCAAGTGTGAAACACACACAGTTAATTACAATGTATACAAATAATTCGTTTGCCTTTGTCTTTTACATTTATCTGTTTTTACATCACTCGCTTTATCTTAGTGTTTTACAAGAATAAAAACAAGAATAAAGTCATTCTTTAAAAATATGTCTTATTATTATGACGGCTATTATAGCTATAATTTTCAACAATGAATTATACTATTGTAATCAGTATATCATCCTCTTCCAGAGAATAGATGGATGAGTTTGAATGTGCAGACACACACACACACACACACACACACACACACACACACACACACACACACACACACACACAGACACACACACACACACACACACACACACACACACATACACGCACACACAAACACACACAAGCACACACACATACACAGACACACACACACACACACACACACACACACACACACACACACACACACACACACACACACACACACCACCACACACACACACACACACACACACACACACACACACACACACACACACACACACACACACACACACACACACACACACACACACACAAACATGTATGCAAACACATACGCATTGCATACATTCCTACACAGAAACTGTCTTGAAAGCCAACGGCATTCAGCAAAGTCAAGGGGGTCGAATGAGGGTTAAATACAGGGAGAGAGTGTGTGTGTGTGTTGTGTGTGTGTGTGTGTGTGTGTGTGTGTGTGTGTGTGTGTGTGTGTGTGTGTGTGTGTGTGTGTGTGTGTGTGTGTGTGTGTGTGTGTGTGAAGTTAAAACAAGCCCTGATTAAAGCAGTATTCAAAAACTGATCAACTTCAGGATTTAGTATTTCAGTTTTTGAGATGTCAAGACTTTTAGAAAATTGCATATTCTGTATATATATTAATAGAAAATATATAGTTGTATATTAAATCAAACACACAAACAATATATACACACACACTACATACCTTATTATATATACGGTATATACATGGGAAATACATGTGAGGACTTTCTATAGCCTACAGAAGATCAACCCACACAACACAAAGGAACACACACACACACACAAGCACGCGACACACACACACACACACACACACACACACACACACACCACACACACACACACACACACACACAACACACACACACACACACACACACACACACACACACACACACACCAGTGGAGGAGCCTGAGGGTCTGAGGTTGAGGCAGACAGCAGCAGACTCCAGAGAAGATGATATCAGCTGCTGGTTACGCTACGGCCTGGAGGAGAGAGAGAGAGAGAGAGAGAGAGAGAGAGAGAGAGAGAGAGAGAGAGAGAGAGAGAGTAAAATAGTGAATGGGTGAACATTAGTGGAAAGTAACTAATCTATTGGTGTGTATGTGTATCAAGCTACATAAATGGTTCTAAATCAAGGGTTCTAAACAAAGTGTTCTATAGTCATGGTTCTAATGTCTTCTCTCTTACAGGACATGAAACAAACTACACCAACAGTGTAAGTCCTTCACCGACTCCACAAGTCACTATGTTATGAAGGTGGAGCAGCAGCCGATAGCATGGCGCTGACAGGTCCACCCACGGGGGAGTCAGGGGGGAGTCAGATCTCCCACCTCGCTGGAGGTCAACTAGGAGCCTGACCTCCGGCGTGACCTCCACCTCTACTGATGTAACAAGAAAACACCTGGAGGTCACCTTCAATACTCCTCTCCCATGAGGTCTGACTGAGGATAAAACGTGTACCTGGCGATGCTCTCTCTCTCTCTCTCTCTCCTCCTCCTCTCTCTCTCTCTCTCTCTCTCTCACTGGTAGACAGAGAGAAACACAAATAAATAAGTGTGTACCGTGACTTCCTCTAGCTGGGGGGGTCTGGGGGGTCTGTGGGGGAGGCAGGTCTCTCCATGACCCGGGATCTCCAGGGTCTGTAAGCAGAACATTAGATTAGAACGGTTGGACCGGGGGGAGGAGGGGGGAGGAGAGAGAGAGGTGGGAGAGGGGGAGTGAGGGAGAAAGGGAGGGAGGGAGGAGGCAGAAGGGAGGGAGGGAGGAAGGGAGGAAGGAAGGGAGAGAGGATGGAGGGAGAGGGGAGAGGAGGGAGAGAGGAGTGAGGGAGAGGGGAGAGGAGGGAGAGGGGGAGGGAGGGAGAGGGGGAAGGAGGGAGGAAGGGAGGAGGAGCGAGGAGGGCGAGTGGGGTGGTAGGAGGGAGAGAGGGAGGGAGGGAGGAAGGAAGGGAGAGAGGATGGAGGGAGAGGGGAGAGGAGGGAGAGAGGAGTGAGGGAGAGGGGAGAGGAGGGAGAGGGGGAGGGAGGGAGAGGGGGAGGGAGGGAGAGGGGGAAGGAGGGAGGAAGGGAGGAGGAGCGAGGAGGGCGAGTGGGGTTGGAAGGAGGGAGAGGGGGAGGGAGGGATGAGGGAGGGAGGAGGGGGAGTGGAGCAGTTTAAATATCGAGGCCTGGGACTGTAACCTCTCTAAACCTTCAAACAGCCCGGATGAACTAAACTCTCAATCACGTAACGTCGCCTAGTCGTTAATACCTCTGAGAACATCAATCCCTTACAAACCTTTTCCTTGTTAACTTAGAAGAATTCTACGGGACACAAAGAAAACAAAATATCCTAATCTGTGATTTTAATATTCCCTTCTGAAATGAGGGTTCAGCGACAGGACAACGAGAAACTGTTGAGGAATACAGAAAACAATGAGACAACTCACACATGATGACAATAATGACATGGACTTCAAGTTCATTGCTTTTCTTGGGATGAGAGAGGGGGAGGGGACAGAGGGGAGACATGGGGGGAGAGAGAGGATAGGGGACAGGGGGGAGACACGGGGAGAGAGAGGACAGGGGACAGGGGGGAGACACGGGGGGAGAGAGAGGATAGGGGACAGGGGGGAGACACGGGGAGAGAGAGGACAGGGGACAGGGGGGAGACACGGGGGGAGAGAGAGGACAGGGGACAGGGGGGAGACACGGGGGGAGAGAGAGGACAGGGGACAGCGGGGAGACACGGGGGAGAGAGAGGACAGGGGAAATGGGGGAGACACGGGGGGAGAGAGCGGACAGGGGACAGGGGGGAGACACAGGGGTGAGGGAGGACAGGGGACAGGGGGGAGACACGGGGGAGAGAGAGGATAGGGGACAGGGGGGAGACACGGGGGAGAGAGAGAGGACAGGGGACAGGGGGGAGACACGGGGGGAGGACAGGGGACAGGGGGGAGACACGGGGGGAGGACAGGGGGGAGGGGGGGACAGGGGGGAGACACGGGGGAGAGAGAGGATAGGGGACAGGGGGGAGACACAGGGGGGGAAAGAGGACAGGGGACATGAGGGAGACAAGGGGGAGAGAGAGGACAGGGGACAGGGGGGAGACAAGGGGGGAGCGAGAGGACAGGGGACATGGGGGAGACACGGGGAGAGAGAGAGGACAGGGGACATGGGAGAGACACGGGGGGAGAGAGGACAGGGGACAGGGGGGAGACACGGGGGGAGAGAGAGGACAGGGGACAGGGGGGAGACACAAGGGAGACACAGAGGGAGGACAGGGGACAGGGGGGAGACACAGAGGGAGCGGACAGGGGACACGGGGGAGACACAGGGGAGGACAGGGGACACGGGGGAGACACGGGGGGGGAGGACAGGGGACAGGGGGGAGACACGGGGGGAGGACAGGGGACAGGGGGAGACACGGGGGGAGGACAGGGGACACGGGGGAGACACGGGGGTAGAGAGAGAGGACAGGGGACAGGGGGGAGACACGGGGGAGAGAGAGAGGACAGGGGACAGGGGGAGACACGGGGGGGAGGACAGGGGACAGGGGGGAGACACGGGGGGAGGACAGGGGACAGGGGGGAGACACGGGGGAGGACAGGGGACAGGGGGGAGACACGGGGGGAGGACAGGGGACACGGGGGAGACACGGGGGGAGAGAGAGAGGACAGGGGACAGGGGGGAGACACGGGGGGAGAGAGAGAGGACAGGGGACAGGGGGGAGACACGGGGGGGAGGATAGGGGACAGGGGGGAGACACGGGGGGGAGGACAGGGGACACGGGGGGAGACACGGGGGGAGGACAGGGGACAGGGGGAGACACGGGGGGGAGGACAGGGGACACGGGGGGAGGACAGGGGACAGGGGGGAGACACGTGGGGAGGACAGGGGACACGGGGGAGACACGGGGGGAGGACAGTGATAAAATAAAAGATGAGCTCTGAGGGAGCAGATGGAGCAGAACAACGTGTAACATG
>CM051002.1:19975021-19980021 GCA_027704905.1 Muraenolepis orangiensis | reverse complement strand
ACACACACACACACACACACACACATACACACCCGAACCGGCAGGAGAGGTTAGCAGCAGTAGTGGGGTTTTGTTTAAACAATGGAAATGTTTGTCCAGAGCAGAGATAAATGTTACATGAAATAAATACACACGTTATGTATATATGTTAGAAAAACATAATACATGAACACAGCTTGAATACACACACACACACACACACACACACACACACACACACAGAAAAGGAGACACACATGTCAAGGAGAAGACAGCATGTTGAAATGAAAGTGTTTGTAACATGAGAGAAAGAGGACTTGTTGAAACAATGGAGTTACAGTTGGACATAACACAGAATATAGAAACAATGTTCCACCCCGCCGAGTGTGGGAGGCAGTTTGAGGAGCAAGCAAACCTTCTCTGGAACACAAACCTCTGTGACACGTCCATTTTGGTTTCAACCCGGAGCGGTCTTGTGATTGGCTCGAGCCGGATGATGTCACCGTCTACACAGACCCTGAAGTGATGCTGACTGTGTTTGGTCTCAGAACCGTCCAGAACAGAACCGTCCAGAACAGAACCGTCCACAACAGAACCGTCCATAACAGAACCGTCCATAACAGAACCGTCTCAAAGTGACGATTTAGGAAACGGATCGGAGAGCGGAGAGCGTTTCTTCGACGGCGCTCGTATTCTAAAAGCTTCCTGCCAGGGCCTTCACTGTGTAGGAGTATATATATATATATATATATATATATATATATATATATATATATTTCACATGGGTCCGATCAAGCGTAACGACATTCATTGACATACAAAATACACAGCATTTCACTTTAGCTTTAAAATAAATCATGTGGAATTTGATGTTGAATTGTATGATCTCAGAAGCTCAAGGACAACAGCAGTAGTGAATTGTTCTGGGTTTGGCAGCTTTGATTACACATTAATTACACAGTCATGATACACATTATGAAGGCCAGTTGAATTCCTTCGATCCGTCTCGCCCCCTTCTCCCGCCATCCCGCTAGGCGACTCCACAGCTATTCTTGTCCAATTAAAATTCTGCATTTGTTTTTGCAGAAAATTGAGTTACTTCTGCAAATTGTAAAACTAATTTACTTAACTTACGCAAAAAAAACCTGTCGCTCTCCGACGGATCCCTGTTTGGTTAACATGCAACCTGAACTCTCTGACTCTGACCTCCACCTTAACCTCCAGGAAACCACACCACCCACACCACCCTCCCCCTCACCCTCACCCTCACCCCAAGGGTGAGGGTGAGGGTGAGGGGGAGAGTTGTGTACAGAATGGGGAAGTTATTGCTATCAACAAAGATGGACCCTTAGGAGTGACCTGGGTCTAGCCAATCAGACGGAGGTTGGGAGTGACCGGGGCTTCTGTTCACATGGCCTCAGACGTGTCACATTCCTCCGTGTCCTCCAATCATGGATCAAAGCCCGTCGAGTCATTCCTGGTTCTCCAGCGATGATGTCACATCCTGTCATCATGACATCATCAAGGGAGAGCCATTAAGGAGGTGCGGGTCAATAGGCGGGTGATAGAGATCTGAAAGTGTGTGCGTGACTACCCATCATCATCATCATCATCATCATCATCATTAGTGTGTGTGTCCTCTCTATGAGTAAATACCGTCATGTTGGCAGTCACATGACATGACATCATCATGCTGGGGGGGGCGGGGCTTGTCAGTGGTCTGGGTGGAGGTCATCTGACCCACAGCTAGCTAGCCCTCCGCTTACCGTGAAGCAGGAAGTAAAAGTTGAAGCACAAACTGAAGGCCGCTGTCCATGGATAATCACACCTGTCTGTTTGAACCACCTTCTGCTGCCAGCTTCCCATCCCTGCTGCTGCCCACCACTGCTTGAACCAAGATATAAGCAATGCTTATGTCTTCAAGAACCGTCGGGACATTCAGAGGTGGTCATCTATGGAACAATCTTGTTCCTTCACCTCTTTCTTTCTCTCTCTACCTCCCTCTCGCTCTCTCTCTCCCCTTTATCTCTCTCTCTCTCTCTCTCTCTCTCTCTCTCTCTCTCTCTCTCTCTCTCTCTCTCTCTCTCTCTCTCTCTCTCTCTCTCTCTCTCTCTCTCTCTCTCTCTCTCTCTCTTTCTCTCCCTCCCCCCGTTCTCTCTCTCTCTCTCTCTCACTCTCCACCTCCCTCTTTTTCTCACTTTCTCACCCTCTTCCTCTGTCTCTTCCCCTTCTCCCCCCTCTCTCTCTCTCTTCCTCTCCCCCATCTCTCTCTCTCTCTCTCTTTCTCTCTCTCCCCGCGTTCTCTCTCTCTCCCTCTCTCTCTCTCCACCTCCCTCTTTCTCTCGCTTTCTCATCCTCTCTCTCTCTCTCTCTCTCTCTCTCTCTCTCTCTCTCTCTCTCTCTCTCTCTCTCTCTCTCTCTCTCTCTCTCTCTCTCTCCCCTTTCTCCCCCCCCCCCCCTCTCTCTCCTTCTCTCTCTCCCTCTCTCTATCGCCTGTATGCTGTGTGGTGGGTGATGTGTGTGTTCCGTTTGTTCCGTTTGTTCCGTTTGTTCCGTGTGTTCCGTGTGTTCCGTGTGTTTGTACCTCGGAGGGCAGCGAGGATGAGAGATGTCAACATGGTTTCAATCTCATTTGCATAATGTGCGTCCCATCCCCTTGACAACAAAGAGGAGAGGGAAACAGAACCTGACGGAGGAACAATGGGTCCTGACGGCCGCCCGGAATACACTGGATCCCAGTTTCTTAATGTTTTGTCAGGTCCTGTTTGGGAAAGTCCGCTCACTTTGTCTGTTTTGACGGGCAAAACATATTCAAATAAAACTCAAACGCTAAAACAAAAGCAGTCTGTCTCCGTCTGCTGTCATCCCTATCATCAGCGCTTCACAGGATGAGAAGAACACCAAATAACATCCAGCACTTTACTTCTGACTTGAGGACCCAACAAACTAACTCACCGACAGATGGACTACATTACGTTATATTCAAACTTTAGGTTATAGTTTATAAAAGTTAATACTCATTTGTGAATGCATCCTTTCACATGTGTAAACAAATATGAAATGATGTGATATAATGTATAACGTTACATCGTATAACAAAATAATAATAATAATAATATATAAAGGACATGATGATCAATCACGGTTGATCATCGGTTGTCCAAACTGTAGACAGGTTGTCCAAACTGTAGACAGGTTGAGCATCTCTCTGGACAACGTGAGCTTTGAAACCAAGTTGACCTCCAACCAGTCCAGAGGAAAAGCCCCTCACACACACACACACACACACATACACACAAACACACACACACAAAGGTGTGTTTTAGTGCAGAAAGTGTTCCAGCTGTCCCACCTACAGCCATGCTCAGGAGGTTGAAAGGCGCAGCGGTTGTTGTTGGGTGGAGGAGTGTACAGGCAGATGTGTCGGGTGGAGGAGTGTACAGGCAGATGTGTCGGGCGGAGGACGTGTCGGGATGGAGGAAGGAAGGCGGGTGGAAGAGAGATGATGGAGGGTGTTGATATGGCCCCCCCCGCACCCCCCACCTTTATCTCAGCAGTGCCGGCGAGAGCGCGGGGCTGATCGGTCGACTGTCAGGCCTTTGTTTATGGACCACCGCCCGTCTACCACAACCCTCCACCACCTCCTCCTCCTCCACCTCCTCCTCCACCACCACCACCACCCCTTCAATCCCCTCCACCCCCACAGCCTGAATCATTCATACCTCATCTCCCCTCGCAGAGTCTCCATCTTGCGCTCCATCACAGCGTGAGGGGGACGTTTCTCTCCCTCTCTCTCAGGGAGGACTCATCCATCCTCACACTATCTCTGCTCTGTCTTCCTGCGGAGGGTTGACACGGCAGGCATACAGTCGACTTATATATTATATTATAGGTCTAGTTCAATATATAGATATGGAATATATATATATATATATGGAAAATACTATATATATATATATATGGAAAAATACTATATATAGCTATAAACAAGTTGTACCATTTCTCTTATTGGGGCTATATTACATCGCTCAAGAAGACCAGAGAATAAGAGAGAAGAGACTGAGGACTACAGACTGAGGACCAGAGACTAGAGACTAGAGACAGAGGAAATAGAGACTGAGGACCAGAGACTAGAGACTATGGCTAAAGACTAGAGACAATGACTGAGGACCAGATACTGAGGACTAGAAGCTGAGGACTGAAGACTGAGGACTAGAGACAATATAGTAAGGAATAGAGACTAGAGACTGAGGACCAGAGACTAGAGACTAGAGACTGAGTAATAGAGACTGAGGACTAGAGGACTAGAGACTGATACTGAGGACCAGAGACTAGAGGCTGAATACTAGAGACAAGGACTGAGGACATGAGACTGAGAAATAGAGACTGAGGACTAGAGGCTAGAGACCGAGGACTAGAGACCGAGGACTAGAGACCGAGGACTAGAGACTGAGGTCTAGAGGCTAGAGACTGAGGACTAGAGACTGAGGACTAAGGACTGAAGACTAGAGACTGAGGACGAGAGACTGAGGACTAGAGACTGAGGACTAGAGACTGAGGACTAAGGACTGAAGACTAGAGACTGAGGACTAGAGACTGAGGACTAGAGATTGAGGACTAGAGACAAGATACTAAGGAATATACAATAGAGACCGAGGACTAGAGACTAAGGACTAGAGACTAAGGACTAAGGACTAGAGACTAGAGACTAGAGACTAGAGACTAGAGACTAGAGACTAGAGACCGAGGACTGAGGACTAAAGAGTGACCTTTCTCCAGTGAGAACTAGAAACCGAGGATGAGGACTGAGGACTAGAGACTAAGGGCTAGAGACTGAGGACTAGAGTACTAGAGACTGCGGACTAGAGACTGAGGGCTAGAGACTGACGACTCAGGAGGTGCCTCTAATCCATATCCACGAGTTGCGTCCAATTAACAACATCTTCTTTATCAGCCTACGGGTGATTGCTGTTTTTAATCATCCTCTTCTCCACACGGTCCCTTCTGCTCTATCAGTTCTT
>CM051002.1:19862521-19970021 GCA_027704905.1 Muraenolepis orangiensis | reverse complement strand
CTCTCTCTCTCTGTAGTCCTATGATCTCTCACTGCTAACTGCTAACGCAACACAACGCTACGCTCTTGGTCAGCGGGCCATTGGTCAGCCCTCTGACCAATGGCGTGGCAGCGCTGCTTCAGCTGACCGACCCAGGGAGATGAGGGGCGAGATTAGAGCCAATCGTTTGGGGGCAGTCTGAGGTTATCACAACCCTCGGGAATCTGAACCAGATGGGAGATCTCAGTCTGCTGGTCTCTCCTGCAGGGAGACGAGTGTGCTGTGTTGTATCTCCTCAAGGTTCCTGGTGTTGTACTGAATATGTCTGCACAGGCAACCTGTAACATAGTGTTATAAATGTGTACACACACACACACACACACACACACACACACACACCACCATCTTCATTATCCATCTGGAATTCAGCTCCATGACAAACACACAGCCCCACTTAGTCTCTCTCTCTCTCCCCCACTTAGTCTCTCTCTCTCCCACTTAGTCTCTCTCTCTCTCTCCCCCACTTAGTCTCTCTCTCCCCCACTTAGTCTCTCTCTCCCCACTTAGTCTCTCTCTCTCTCCCCCACTTAGTCTCTCTCTCTCCCCCACTTAGTCTCTCTCTCTCTCCCCACTAGTCTCTCTCTCCACTTAATCTCTCTCTCTCTCTCTCTCTCTCTCTCTCTCTCTCTCTCTCTCTCTCTCTCTTCCCCACTAATCTCGCTCCGTCTCTCTCTCTCTGTCTCTCCTCTCTCTCTCTCTCTCTCTCTCTCTCTCTCTCTCTCTCTCTCTCTCTCTCTCTCTCTCTCTCTCTCTCTCTCTCTCTCTCTCTCTCTCTCTCAGTCTCTCCCCTTCTCGCGTTCTCGCTCTGTCTTTCTGTCTTTCTGTCTCTCTCTCTCTCTCTCTCTCTCTCTCTCTCTCTCTCTCTCTCTCTCTCTCTCTCTCTCTCTCTCTCTCTCTCTCTCTCTCTCTCTCTCTCTCTCTCTCTCTCTCTCTCTCTCTCTCTCGCTCGGCCTCTCTCGGCCTCTCTCGGCCTCTCTCGGCCTCTCTCTCCCTCCCCCAGTTCAGATGTAGGTTTAATGTAACAGCGGCAGGACAGAAAGACTCAGCTTTAAAGCCCCAAACAAACGAGGAACAAAAGAAAAGAATGGAAGAGGTGGTGGGAAGATGGGGATAGAGGGAGGGAGAGAGAGAGGGAGGGGTGGAGGGAGAGAGAAGAGGAACCTGAGAATATCCTTGTGCCTTCGTCCGGCGCCTTCAGAAGGAAGGTCAACATCACCGTTCAACTTTTAACCTCTCCCACTCTGTCTGGCTCTCTCTCCCTCTCACACTCTCTCTCTCCCTCTCTCTCTCCCCCCCTCTCTCCTCTCTCTTTCTCCTGTTTCTTTCTCTCTCTCCCCCCCCCATCTCTCTCTCTCCCTCTCTCTCTCTCTCACCTCTCTCTCTCTCTCTCTCTCTCTCTCTCTCTCTCTCTCTCACTCTCTCTCTCCCTCTCTCCGTCTCTCTTTCTCCTCTTTCATTCTCTCTCTCCCCCCCCCCTTTCTCTCTCTCCCTCTCACACTCTCTCCCTCTCCCTCTCTCCCCCTCCCCCCTCTCTCTCTCTCTCTCTCTCTCTCTCTCTCTTCTTTGTCTCTCTCCATCAACCAAAACCATCAACATCTAAAACATTATTATTTAATCTGCTCCATGGGGGGTCCTGGGGGCTCAGGTCCCAGGTCTCACGCATGTGGAGACAGACAGTCTGACAGACAGGCGGGCAGACAGACAGACAGACAAGACAGACAGTCAGAAAGACAAGACAAGAGAGACAGACAAACAGGCAGACAGACAGACAGGCAGACGACAGACAGACAGAGTCAGTCAGAAAGACAAGAGAGACAGACAGACAGACAGGCAGACAGTCAGACAGGCAGGCGGGGTGGGGGGTGTGGCATGGCGTCAGGGCCACACGCGTGCCCTGCCCCACGCGTCGTCCTGCATACCGCGGCCCCACGCCGACCACAAAGGAACCTCAGTGTGGATCACGCACCAGCGCTGCAGCAATGTCAAATATTCACACGGGACAAAAGGTAACGCAGCCAGTAAGAGGAGAGAGCGTGTGTGTGTGTGTGTGTGTGTGTGTGTGTGTGTGTGTGTGTGTGTGTGTGTGTGTGGAATGGGGGGTGCTGAGAAGTGTGCAGTATGTGTGTGGTATAGGGGGTGGTTGTCCTGAGGTGTGTGTGTGTGTGTGTGTGTGTGTGTGTGTGGTGTGTGTGTGTGTGTGTGTGTGTGTGTGTGTGTGTGTGTGAGTGTGTGGTGTGTGTGTGTGTGTGTGTGTGTGTGTGTGTGTGTGTGTGTGTGTGTGTGTGTGTGTGTGTGGTATGGGGGGGTGGGGGCTGGTGAGGCTCAGAGGTGATTATGAAAGGCCGGCGCCAAACAATGTTCCATCGTGTTATATCATCTAATATAATAAGAAATATCACTTGGTGTTATCTTTGTATTGCTTGTGTTACGCGTTGACCTGTTGTTTTGATCTCTTTTGTGTGACTCCGTGATACCGATCAAAAAGCTGAAAAAAATTAAAACTTTTATTTGCTGCAAACCAACGGACAACTTGAGAAGAAGAAGAAGAAGAATGTTCCTCTCCAACACATTATCTCTTAATATAATATGAATATATAAACCACAATCAGCTCCGAGGAGATCCAACGTGCGATAAACGGTTAGAAGCGACACCGGAGAGGACATGTCGTTTTGATCAATGGCTCGATGCTGCCTCCTGGTGGCGGAACACGGAACACCACGTGACTTCCTAACACTCCAACACAGGGGAGACATGAAAGGTGGTGGCGGGAGAGACATTAAGGGTGGTGGCGGGAGAGAGATAGTAAGGGAAAGATGTTAACAGATAGACGTTAAGGGAGGTAGAGGGAGAGATATTGACAGACAGATGTTAAAGGAGACAGAGGGAGAGATATTGTATGAGAGACGTTAAGGGAGGTGGAAGAAGAGACTTAAGGGAGGCAGAGGGAGAGACATTAAGGGAGAGATATTAAGGGAGGTAGAGGGGGAGATATTAAGAGAGGCAGGAGGGGGAGATATTAAGGGAGGTAGGAGGGGGAGGTACTAAGGGAGGTAGTAGGGGGAGATATTAAGGGAGGTAGGAGCGGGAGGTACTAAGGGAGGTAGGAGGGGGAGATACTAAGGGAGGTAGGAGGGGGAGATACTAAGGGAGGTAGGAGGGGGAGATACTAAGGGAGGTAGGAGGGGGAGATATTAAGGGAGGTAGGAGGGGGAGATACTAAGGGAGGTAGGAGGGGGAGATACTAAGGGAGGTAGGAGGGGGAGATATTAAGGGAGGTAGGAGGGGGAGATACTAAGGGAGGTAGGAGGGGGAGATACTAAGGGAGGTAGGAGGGGGAGATACTAAGGGAGGGAGAGACATTAACGTGGGCCATGTGTGAAAGAAGTCTCATGTTTGTTTTTCACAACTCAGCTCTCAGTGAAGTACAGTGAGGCCTCTGGGTCCCAGACACCCTGACTGGAACACATCTGCTGCCCATCACGGAGCTCACACACACACACACACGCACGCACGCACGCACGCACGCACACACACACACACACACACACACACACACACACACACACACACACACACACACACACACACACACACACACACACACACACACACACACACACACACACACACACACACACACACACACACAGTGCTCACTGTCCCTCACACCTACTGACCTAGTGGGCCTCACAAGGAGGATACAGAGATTCTCCCTTTTGATCCACTTGTTAATATGTAATATATGTCATGGATTTCTGGGGGTTACAATATAATTGTATTATTCACAATCATTATTGTTATTATTGGAAGCATAATTACCAGCACTAATGAACAAGATATTTGCGAAAATATGCATTGTGTTCAGTAAAACATGGGTTAATACAATTAACATGTTAATACAATTAACACATTTACCAGTGGTGAAGCGTCAGGGCCTTCAAGGTATTCAGAGAAGACCCTGGAACCATCACATGAAACAAAAACAAATAGAATTCATATTATTATTAAAATTTAATCAAATTTAAAAATCAATTGAATGCGCTCAGCCCAGTTTGGGAGGGATCGATCCGAGAGGCTCATTTGAACAGGAAAATACACAAATCCAGCGATATTGACTATAAAATGATTGGAATGATTGGAAAATTAAAAAAAAGAATAATAAATGAGAATGGTATCTGTGTTGTTATGTGTTATATTACAGTGTTACGTTGATTTGTTTGTCTTTCTCGGTCCATGCACAACGCATTTGAGTGGTTTTGTGTTGGAAAAACAATGCAACCAATCAGATATTTTTCTGGGTTGCTGGGAAGAATATCCTTCAACCAAAGTATTCACGAATGCTTTGGCCCTTAGACTGAATGAGAGCGTACGTTTGGATTGACAATTTGATCAACCAATCATATAATGATTTGTAGCCAATGGGCGTATTCTTTCAGATTTCCCCACAGGTCCATAGGGAGCTAGAAGGTCTACTGGCTCGAGACGTGCAACATTGTTTTTTTTCTATGTAGGTCAAAATGGCAACAGGTGAAGATGATGTTGTTAGAATTGTTGTTAGTACCCTTTTCAAGACGACCATTCAGTGAAAAGATTGACATTATAAAAAGTTTGTAACGATCCCCGTCACCACTGCATCGGTGGAAAGGATATTCTCCACCCTTAAACAGATAAAAACATATGGAGGAACAGAACAGGTTTGCAACTGACATTTACACACTAAAGAATCAAACATAAAAAGGTTGCAATTATATAATACTACTTAGGTTGAATAAGCGGCTTTTGATGTGTATGTTTTTCATATAACACATGATATATAATGTGCAGTGACGTGCGGTGAGCTTCGTGGCTGGGAGGCACTGACTCGTTCTTAGTCAGATTTACAAATATATGAATTCAACAGAGTAGCATCAATTCATCATTGAACTGGCTGCTTGCACATTGACTACTGGTTATGTTTCATATCCCATCAGGTACACATTTGGCCAAAGAAGAACGTTACATTTATAGCGGCTCAGAGAGAGCGCATTTGCTCTGCACCCTCCGTGTGTTCTTAATGTGCCATCACGATTCATACTCATTCAATACAAATGAAAGTATATACAGTCCGCAACAAAAAGACAAATATAGTTTAAAAAAAATAAGTAATTTTTTTTTTTTATCTTATTTTATATACAAGATATAAAACTAATGGACAAGATAAGATAAATAATGGAAGACCGGCATCGGTCTTCCATTATTTATCACTTCCACTTTTGATTGAAAGTGGGCCAAACAATTTGGCCCAGCAAATTATTATTATTTTTTTTGGTGGGCCAAAAAATAAATAAATAAAATAACTTGGTGGGCCAACAATTTGGCCCACCAAATTATTATTTTTGTTTTTGGTGGGCCAAAAAATAAATAAAAAAATTTGGTGGGCCAAACATTTTGGCCCAGCAAATTATTATTTTTTTTTTTGGTGGGCCAAAAAATAAATAAATAAAATAACTTGGTGGGCCAACAATTTGGCCCACCAAATTATTATTTTTGTTTTTGGTGGGCAAAAAATTCATAAAATAATTTGGTGGGCCAACAACTTGGCCCACCAAATTATTATTTATTTTTTTGGTGGGCCAAAAAATAAATAAATAAAATAACTTGGTGGGCAAAAAAAACAAAATTATAATTAAAAGAATTGGTGGGCCAAGAATTTGGCCCACCAAATTATTATTATTTTTTTTGGTGGGCCAAAAAATAAATAAATAAATAAAATAATTTGGTGGGCCAACAATTTGGCCCACCAAATTATTATTTTTGTTTTTGGTGGGCCAAAAAATTAATAAATAAAATAACTTGGTGGGCCAAAAAAAAACAAACAAAAAAAAAAAAAAACTTGGTGGGCCCACCAAATTATTATTATTTTTTTTGGTGGGCCAAAAAATAAATTAATTAATTAAATAACTTGGTGGGCCAACAATTTGGCCCACCAAATTATTATTTATTTTTTTGGTGGGCCAAAAAATAAATAAATAAAATAACTTGGTGGGCCAACAATTTGGCCCACCAAATTATTATTTTTGTTTTTGGTGGGCAAAAAATTCATAAAATAATTTGGTGGGCCAACAACTTGGCCCACCAAATTATTATTATTTTTTTTGGTGGGCCAAAAAATAAATAAATAAAATAACTTGGTGGGCCAACAATTTGGCCCACCAAATTATTATTTTTGTTTTTGGTGGGCCAAAAAATAAATAAAAAAATTTGGTGGGCCAAACAATTTGGCCCAGCAAATTATTATTTTTTTTTTGGTGGGCCAAAAAATAAATAAATAAAATAACTTGGTGGGCCAACAATTTGGCCCAGCAAATTATTATTATTTTTTTGGTTGGTTTGGTTGAAAGTTTTGAGAAATGTTTTAGCTTATATATATAATCTTCCATTTTTCCAGTCAGATATAAACAGACTGATGCGGTGCACTTGACTTTCTTAGCTAGCATATTACCCACAATGCCCTCTGTCTGTAACACGCCCCCCAGGGAGGCAGAGGTACTGGCTGCCTCCCTTCCTGCTTTTTCACTGCGGCGTTATGTCAGATCAGCAAGACTAATATGTTACACACATAGGTGACATCCATGACCTAGACCAGTGGTTCTCAAATGGGGGTACGCGGACCCCTAGGGGTACGTTGGAGTACTGCAGGGGGTACGTGAGATTTTTTTTAAATGTTAATTAAAAAAAATCAGTCATGCATAATTCCTAAAATAATGATACTACAATACATTAAATTAAAATGTAAATTAAAATTCGGTAAAAAACATTCGATATTCAATATTTCTGTTTTTAATCGTTACTGCCGTAAACTGTGCTAACAACATAAGGTTAGGCTACGCAATCACGTTCAATTGTGAGCGGGAAGACAGTTTGAAAATGGATTTGTGGTTGAAAAAACGTAGCAGCGATACAGCTGAAAACACTGAGAAAGAAGTCAAAATGAAAGTGAAAACAGAGCCAACAAAATACCGTCAGTATCAGGATGAATATGTTTTAATGGGATTTACCTCATCTAGCTGCAACCCTCCCAAGGCACTGTGCTTTTTTTACGGGGAGAAATTAGCCAACAGTTCCATGAAGTCAGCGCACCTTCAATGACATCTCGGCACAAAACATCCATGTCATGTTGGTAAGCCACCAGAGTTTTTTAAAAGAACATTTTCGGACTTCAGATCATCTCAAGAAACAATACGAAAAGTCTCCACAACATCAGCCAAAGCACTCCAGGCGTCTTATGCGGTGTCTTTGCTCATAGCTAAAGCCAAAAAGCCATTCACCATAGCTGAAGACCTTTTACTTCCAGCCGCTGTTATATTGGCCGAGACTATGCTGGACAAAAACGCGGCGGATAAGTTAAAAACTGTGCCTTTGTCAAATGACACCGTTTGTCGCAGAATAGATACCATGGGAACAGACATTGTTGATCAGGTTGTGGGAAAACTCGGCAAATCCTTTTCACTCCAGCTTGATCAATCGACAGATGTCAGTGGAAACGCACAGCTTGTTGCGTTTGTGAGATACGTTGATACTGACGACATTCGCGAACACATACTTTTCTGCAAGAGTTTGGAGGGGAAAACAACTGGGGAGGACATTTTTAATGTTGTTAATGTTGTTTTTTGGTGAAAACGGTCTGAACTGGAAATCCTGCACCAGTGTCTGTACTGATGCAGCTGCGTCTATGACCGGCCGTGTGAAAGGGCTAATGGCGCGGATTCCAAATGAAAACCCTGAAGTGCAGTGGACTCACTGTGTCATACACAGGGAAGCACTGGCGTCCAAGAAAATGAGTCCTGTGTTGCATGACGTTTTGAACGGCAGTGTAAAAGTAATCAACTTTATTAAGTCAAGGCCACTTAATGCGCGACTGTTTCGCCGCCTGTGTGAAAACATGGGAGCGGAACACACACAACTGCTATTACACACAGAAGTGCGCTGGCTCTCTCAGGGAGAATACTCAACAGGCTGTTGGAATTACGATCTGAAGTGCGCACCTTTCTGTCAGAGCACGGATCTCATGCCATCTTGTTTGAGGACACAGACTGGCTTGCAAAGCTTAGCTATCTGGCAGATATATTCAGCAAACTTAACAAACTTCGAATGTGTGTCTGCAGGGCAAGGACACCAACATTCTGAACCTGTATGACAAGGTGGGCGGTTTTCTGAAGAAAGTAGAGCTGTGGAAAAGGGCATGTGCAGAGGGGGATTTCACCTGCTTTCCTCAGGTGGATGCTTTCCTTTCTGATGGTGCAGCGCTGTACGAGACCTCTTTATATAGACTTTTTTCCCCTACCAAATTGTTTTTGCGCTGATCAGGGGGTACTTGGCTGACATTTTTTTTCAAAGGGGGTACATTATTGAAAAAAGTTTGAGAACCACTGACCTAGACTATGGAACGTGAGGACGTATAATAAAAGTGTGTACAGCCATTGGTGACATACAGAGATCAATTGTCCAGTTTGTGAGGGATTGATCGATCCGAGAGGCTCAGCTCGTCGCTCCTCCCTTCGCGTCTTTCCCCCGGATTTGAACAGGAAAATACACAAATTCAGCGATATTGACTATAAAAATGATTGGAATGATTGGAATGATACAACAATTACATTTCTATCACAGATCAGTGGACACATATTTATTTATTTGTTTTTAATCATTTGTTTTTTTACATTTCATGATGACAGGAGGCACTGCCTCCCCTGACCGCACGTCACTGCCTATGTGTGATACCATATGTGTTTAATCTTTAATAGATGACACAAACACACAAGCCCTGATTCATGATCTCATCAGAGTAAACATTTACCAACAACTACTGAGTGCGGAAATCAAAGTGGGACTTTTAGCCCAGCAGCCGCTAGCCCAGCAGCGACAGAGCTTGTGGCAAACGCAGCTCTTCCAAAACCCTGCAGAAGGCCTTGACGTTCTCACAAAGTGAAACTGCAGTGTTTTTTTTAACCATAACATTTGTCATCAATATTTGGCCCTCAGATCACAATCTGGTCAGAATTTGTGAGATCCCTATGGCTAGATAATTGCAATAAAGTGTTTAGTATTTTTGGTAAAATACAGAGTTGTTTCAGCTCAACACAATACATCAAAGTTGAGGGTGTTTTGGCATGAATCGTTTTTTTTTGGTCAAAATAATATCATTAACTGTAAACTAGTTTTGATTGTAATGGGCTTAATGGCTCCAACACTAAGTACTAGTACTAAACAGCACCCCCTGGAGGACAAGAGACGCCACACATCATGGAGAAGACAGCAGTGCAATAGCGAGGGATCCTTGATCTGAACCCATTAGCGGTTCAGTTAAAACTCGTTGGTTTAGCTGCCTGAACTTGAGCTCACACAGTGCCTGTATGTACAACTCAAAACTACTAGAATATAGACTTCAAGTGAAAAAACAAAGAACTTATCCGGGGCACTGAGCCCGTTTCTCAGGGATATGGAGTACTCAGAGAGCTAATTGAAGCAGAGACCCGTCTGTTATGTTATCACCGAGACGACCTTCCTGTCAGTCTTAAAGAGGCCTGACACAACGTAGTCTGAAGCTCTCCCGTCGATCAGCCCGGCTCCACTACTGGGGACCAACCAGCAGGGAACCTGTTCTCCATGCCTCACATCCTCCCGGAAGTCCCGCTGCCAGCCTCTGGAGACAGAGAGAGATGGAGGAGGTCACAAGTTGGGGCAGAAGAAGGTGGTGTAAGATAGAGTAAGGTGCTGTAAGTGGAGTAAGGTGAAGAAAGGTGGGGAAAGGTGCTGTCAGGTAGGGTAAGGTAGGGTAAGGTGGAGTAAGGTAGGGTAAGGTAGGGTAATGTGAAGTAAGGTAGGGTAAGGTATGGTGCTGTTAGGTGCTGTAAGGTGGAGTAAGGTAGGGTAAGGTGGAGTAAGGTAGGGTAAGGTAGGGTAAGGTGTGAAGTAAGGTAGGGTAAGGTAAGGTGCTGTTAGGTGCTATAAGGTGGAGTAAGGTAGGGTAAGTTGGAGTAAGGTAGGGTAAGGTGGAGTAAGGTAGGGTAATGTGGAGTAAGGTAGGGTACGGTAGTGTAAGGTAGGGTAAGTTGGAGTAAGGTAGGGTAAGGTGGAGTAAGGTAGGGTAAGGTGGAGTAAGGTAGGGTAAGGTGGAGTAAGGTAGGGTACGGTAGTGTAAGGTAGGGTAAGTTGGAGTAAGGTAGGGTAAGGTGGAGTAAGGTAGGGTAAGGTGGAGTAAGGTAGGGTAAGGTAAGGTGGAGTAAGGTAGGGTAAGGTGGAGTAAGGTAGGGTAAGGTGGAGTAAGGTAGGGTAAGGTGGAGTAAGGTAGGTAAGGTAGGGTAAGGTGGAGTAAGGTAGGGTAAAGTGGAGTAAGGTAGGGTAAGGTGGAGTAAGGTAAGGTGGAGTAAGGTAAGGTAAGGTAGGGTAAGGTGGAGTAAGGTAGGGTAAGGTGGAGTAAGGTAAGGTAAGGTAGGGTAAGGTGGAGTAAGGTAAGGTAAGGTAGGGTAAGGTGGAGTAAGGTAGGGTATAGTAGGGTAAGGTAGGGTAAAGTGGAGTAAGTTAGGGTAAGGTAGGGTAAGGTGGAGTAAGTGGAGTAAGGTAGGGTAAGGTGGAGTAAAGTGGAGTAAAGTAGGGTAAGGTGGAGTAAAGTGGAGTAAGGTAGGGTAAGGTGGAGTAAAGTGGAGTAAAGTGGAGTAAGGTGGGGTAAGGTAGGGTAAGGTATGGCAAGGTGGGGTAAGGTGCTGTAGGGTAGAGTAAGGTAAGGTAAGGTGGTGTAAGGTGGTGTAAGCAGGGGTTGGGTGTTGTAAGGTTGTGTAAGGTGGAGTAAGGTGGTATACCTGGTCACATTGAGCTGAAGTGGAGTAAGGTGAAGAAAGGTGGGGAAAGGTGCTGTCAGGTAGGGTAAGGTGAGGTAAGGTAGGGTAAGGTGGAGTAAGGTAGGGTAAGGTGGAGTAAGGTAGGGTAAGGAGGAGTAAAGTGGAGTAAGTTAGGGTAAGATGGGGTAAGGTAGAGTAAAGTGGAGTAAAGTGGAGTAAGTTAGGGTAAGATGGGGTAAGGTAGGGTAAGGTAGGGCAAGGTCGGTTAAGGTGCTGTTAGGTGCTGTAGGGTAGAGTAAGGTAGAGTAAGGTGGTGTAAGGTGGAGTAAGGTGGCGTAAGCAGGGGTAAGGTGGTGTACCTGGTCACATTGAGCTGATGTCCTTTGACATACAGGCTGGCCACCCCTGAACGTAGATCTCCAACCTCAAACTCAACCCCGTGGTAGAACTGACCTGGATTATTTATTATTTAAGGTATTAAAACAAATAAACACATATTATTACATGTTAATATAGTATCAATACAAATGTGGTACGTTGAGCACTTTCCTTTAACCCCATTATTTCTAACAGATTTTCAGATGACAACCAACACTTCTGAATGATATTCACGGTTGGTTGGCAGAAAGCCGGCTAACGTTCGCCCCCTAGTGGAGAGAGCCTCACCCAGCAGGCCGTGGACCTCCTGGGACAAACGGTGGCTTTCCAGCGTGTAGAATCCCAGGTAGTCCTGCTTGAGGTGACGGGCCCTCCACACCTTGGTGTGTCGGACCACCCTGAACCTGACGCAGTCCCTCAGGCTTACCGTCAGCTGGTCCTTGGTCAGAGTCAGGTTCATGCTAGAGGACACGGCGAGACAGGGATTACATTCGGTTATAGTCGGAAACTGTTGATAGTTATAGTGGCTGTTTTGTTTTGGATATTAAAAGCGGTTATTAATAGTTTTCTTTTGTATTTGTGTATTGTAAATTGCAAAAAAAAGGCAATGTACAAACAAAGGATATTAGACTCTCCTGTTTCCTTAATGAGAGTTAGGTCTCATGTTGTCTTCACTAGCATCATACTATCCTGTCTCCTGTTGTCTTCACTAGCATCATACTGTCCTGTCTCATGTTGTCTCCTGTTGTCTTCACTAGCACCCTTTGCTAAAGCTTTAGAACTAAACCGAGAACCAGAACCACTTATGACTCACCCGGGTCCTCTGAGGGCAGATGGGTCTGACCACAGCAGCTTGACCTGTCGACTGTCCTGGGACAGCGTGATGCCCTTAGTGGTCACCTCCAGCCTCACCCCCAGGGTCTGGTGGACCACCCCGAGGCGGCCCACGTAGGTGTTGACTTTACCGCCCACAGCTCCCTTCTTCATCTTCTTTGCCACAAGTTCCGCATTCACCAGAAAACCTGAGAAGGAACCAGGAGCTTTAAGAAGACATGTTGATGTTCAGAAGACAGTCTGGGACCAGGTTCAAGGGGGTTTCCACTGGGCAGTCTGGACTGAGGTGAGGTCTAGGACCAGGTCCAAAGATAGTTCCAGTGGGCAAGTCTGGCCTGGGGCAGGCTCACCTGAGGCGGGGTCTCGGACCAGGTTAAAGATGGTTCCAGGTGAGTCGTTGATGTTGAAGCATAGAGCATCGTCTCTCTCTGGCAGCTCGATCATGAAATGTGGATCTCCATCCACTGAACATGGAATATAGGTATATAAATATATATAAATATATGCATGATATATATACAATATATATACGAGAATGTGGAGAGCTTCTCACCGTCTTCATAACTTCTGGATGATGAGGCTACAGCCACAAATAGACACATAGATGTTAAAGAGGAGATGTTTGAACAGATATGATACGGATATATCACATTTATATAGATATAGATATATTACAGATATATATATAGTCAGGTTGTCAAACCTCCAACCAAGCGGTCGGAGACTTTCATACAGTTTCTCTCCGCAGTCTCTCGCTCTCCTGTAGACATGAGATGAGTGTGTCAGTCAGCCATCCCCTGTCTCTCAGCCAATCACAGATTGTCAGTCGTGTGCGGGGCTGTGATTGGCTGAGCAGAGGGGGATGGCCGGCTGGTGTGTGACGTTGCCCGGCGGCGTGCCTGCATGATATAGTGTGTTAATAAAGTTGGTCATTCAACCTGTGTTCTGTAACCTGCATGCAACGTTCTGCTGAGAACATCAGGTGTAATAAAATAACCAAGCACTTCAGTCCTGCCTCCGCCTCTTTGTGGAACATTACATTGGTGTCAGAAGTGATTTATTTTCCGACAAAATAAGTCTATCCTGACGGGAGCTCGTCTAGCGGCGTCACAGAGTTAGCCGGTGAGCTAGTGGACATGGAGGAGTTTGGCAGGATTGGAGTGAAGCAAGAAAGGAGAGACGAAGAGGAGGATGGAGCATGTGGGTGGACGATTGACAGGAGTAGGGAGTTCAGGAATACATGGGAGGCGAAAGAGCGCCTGAGAGAGTCTGCGAGGAGGATGGCTAGAGACGCAGGGATGACTCCCTCCTCAGCGGCGTTTCGCGCCACTGCTCCGCCAGATGTAAACAACAATGGCGGCGCCAGCATCCAGTAGCAATCGCGACGGTGAAAACACCCAAGTACATTACATTTACATTTAGGGCATTTGGCAGACGCTTTATCCAAAGCGACAAGGAGTACATTTGTTGAAGCAGACAATAGCATAACACTGAGGTACGCGAACATAAAAATAGAGCAGTCCACAAGCATTCATATTAACAAGATGAATAACACAATTTGGTACTGCCAGGTCACCTGCTTAAGTAGCTGTGATAAGAGCGTGTTATCAACATTAAGGATATACACTTGCTAGCATATACAACATGCTAAGAGCTATTAATGTCAGGATTTAAGCAAGTTAGGGGTTCACAAAGGAGAAGGAGGGTTCAAGGAGAGTCCAGGTGGACTCTGAACAGGTGGGTCTTGAGTCTCTTGCGGAAGCTGGCGAGGGACTCTGCCGTCCTGACATGAGACGGGAGTTCATTCCACCACTGTGGAGCCAGAGCCGTGAAGAGCTGGGTCTTGGAAGAGCGATGCTTGGTTGTCATCAGTGAAGGTCGAACAAGTCGCCTGGCAGAAGTTGAGCGGAGCGCTCTGGCTGGGATGTAGGGCTTGACCAAAGCCTGGAGGTAGGCTGGGGCAGTTCCATTCTTGAAGTCCGAGTCTTGAACTTGATGCGAGCATTTACCGGAAGCCAGTGGAGATCGCGGAAGAGAGGGGTCACGTGGGAGAATTTTGGTAGGTTGAATACCAGGCGTGCTGCTGCGTTCTGGATGCGTTGGAGGGGCTTGGTAGCAGAGGCGGGGAGTCCCGCCAGGAGAGAGTTGCAGTAGTCGAGGCGGGTGATGACGAGCGCTACCCAAGTACTTGGGTAGGTCAGACTGGGAGGCTTTGCATGCCCAATTTGAGCTGTTAGCACATGCAGGGGGGTGGCCAATAGAGACTAAAGCACTACAGTTGGCTACATGTGCCTCACAGACGAGGCTCTGTCATGCTGGAGCACAAAGTGGCGCGAGGGCATCGGCGCCCTGCAAGAGAAGGTGCAGGCGGTCGCGGACTGGCACAATCCATGCAACCAGAAGCAGCTGAAGAGTTTCTGGGGCCTGGCCTCGTGCTACAGGAGGTTTGTACGGGGTTTTGCTTGCACTGCTGTTCCACCCCTGTTCCAGCTGCTACAAAAGGACAGTGACTATGTTTGGACTGAACAATGTCAAGGAGCATTTGACAGCCCTCGGCGCGCTTTGAGTGAGACCCCAGTTCTCGCTCCAGCTGACCCCACCCTGCCATTCACCCTGGACACGGATGCGAGCGGCGTGGGTGTAGGAGTGCTTTCCCAGACCACACCAGAGGGGAGAGGGTGGTGGCGTACTTCAGTCGGTCGTTCAACAAAGCGGACCGGCGATACTGCGTCACACGCAGGGAACTCTTGGCAGTGGTGCTGTCAATCAGACATTTCAAGTACTACCTTTGTGGCCAGCCTTTCATCGTGAGGACTGACCACTCTGCACTACAGTGGCTCATGACTTTTAAGGAGCCAGAAGGGCAGGTCGCCAGGTGGTTAGAAGAGCTCCAAGCTCTTCTAACCACCAGACAGTGGACTTGGCAGAGTGGAAACAACAGCAGGAGCTGGACACAGACCTACAGCCTGCACTGCAGTGGGTGGAGGCGCAGCAGCAGCCACCGTGGGAGGAAGTGGCAGTGATCTCCAAAGCAACCAAGGGGCTGTGGTCTCAGTTTGAGGCTCTGCGTCTGTGTCAGGGCATACTGCAGCGTTCGTGGAAGGAGCCAGCAACGGGGGAGACAAGATGGCAGGTGGTGGTCCCAAAGGGTCTGCAAGATGCTGTGCTCAAGGCCATGCATGGAACGGCAGGTTCTGGGCACTTTGGCGTCACTAAGACGCCGCCTTCGCCAAAGTTTCTACTGGGGGCAGTGCAGGAGGGATGTTGAAGACTGTTGTCGCCGCTCTGACCCCTGTATGGCTCGAAAGGGCCCCCCTGGTCGTTCCCATGCACCGCTTCAACAGTTTCCCGTGGGGGTCACGATGGAGAGAGTAGCAGTTGATGTGGTGGGGCCGCTACCTCGGTCCAACAGGGCGAACCGCTACGTCCTCACCGCCATAGACTACTGCACCAGATGGCCAGAGGCGTATGCCCTCCCTGATCAGGAGGCAGAAGCATGTTCAGCGGGTTTGGACCCTAAGCCGGAGACCCTGCTTAGTGACCAGGGGAGGAACTCGAGTCCCGGGTGTTGGCCTCCATGTGCACACAACTGGGCATGCACAAAACTCGCACCTCCCCCTTGCGGCCTCAGAGCGACGGATTAGACGAGAGATTTCACCGCACCATGCGCCAGCAGCTGGCCATCCTCACATCTCAGCACCAGCGTGACTGGGTCGATCATCTGCCCCTGGTGCTTATGGCATGTCGCTCTGCAATTCAGGAGTCCTCGGCCCGTTCACCTGCCCTCCTCATGCTAGGGAGGGAGCTCCGCACCAGTTGTCGTTAGTTGTCGTGCCTGGAAGATTTTATTTATTTATTTGTTCCTCGTGGGCGAGGAACTTTGTGGTGGGGGGGATAAAGTAGCGATCCGGCAATGGGTTGCTGTGTGTGTCAGTCAGCCGTCCCCTGTCTCTCAACCAATCACAGAACTGCACAGTCGTGTACGGGGCTGTGATTGGCTGAGCAAAGGGGGATGGCTGGCTGGTGTGTGACGTTGCCCGGCGGCGTGCCTGTGTGATATAGTGTGTTCATAGAGTGGTCATTCAACCTGTGTTCTGCTGATAACATCAGGTGTAATAAATAGATAGATAGAGATATATATATACATGAGATATATACTAGATATATACGAGAGTGTGGAGAGCTTCTCACCTTTTTGGAAACTCTGCCTTCTGGATGATGAGGCTGGTTTGACAACAGCTACAAATAGACACATAGATGTTAAAGAGGAGATGTTTGAACAGATATGATACGGATATATCACATTTATATAGATATAGATATATTACAGATATATATATAGTCAGGTTGTCAAACCTCTGACCAACTGGTTGGAGACTCTCTGACCGTTTTTCTCCGCAGTCTGTCGCTCTCCTGTAGACATGAGATGAGAAATATTACATATACACTGTGAATATAAATGACAATGACAATGAAAATACGGAGAAAGGACAGGGTTTCCTGTCTTTGTGGGAGTCACAGCAGTTCACTTAAATTCTGGTCTCATTCACATCAAAGCAATTGTTATTTTTCCTCAAATAAATCCATAAAAGGCATCAGTCAAGCCCTGACATGACCACATCTCATCCCCAGAGTGATGCTCCCTCCCTCCCTCGTGCCTTCCTACCCTCGGTCAGCTTGTTTGCGACGAGGCGTCCTCCGGGGTCCTCCTCAGTCTCCGGCTTGGTGACCACCATGGAGGTCAGAGGGGTCACGAAGCTGTACTTCAGAGACATCTCCAGGGCTCGGGCCGTGGCCTCGCTCTTCTCCTCCGGGGAACCCAGCTCACTGGCCGTACCGGAAACAGTATAATAATGTTTTGTTTAGTAGGCATAAATATATATATATATATATATATATATATATAAACACATACAGTAAACACATATAAACCAGCATATTGTGTTTTTTGGAAATATGCATGTGTGTGTGTATGTTTGTAGTTCCAGAATACACAAAATCGAATTAGTTTTGCTCACACTAAATGGTACCTTATTTATTTATTTATTTATTAATAAGATACCGTTTACTGTACCTGCCATATATATTTAAATCTCAACTGTTGATAGAACTGCTCCTACTCCTGTATATATATGTATATATGCCATACATGTATATATGCTCACTTGTATATATATTTACATTTAGATATATTTATCCTGCTTTCAATAGCTACATACCCCTGATCACTACCTGTTAAATACTCACTTACCTGTATATATATACCTATTATTATGCTCATATTCCATTTAATACTTGCTAAATTATTTCCGTTGTACTGTACTTGTGCTGTGCAATGACAATCAATTAGAATCTAATCTAATCTAATCTACTATTCATATACCTCTGTATCTCCTGCCACGTTTAACAAAGATGATTGTGTAACAACCCGGTAGTTCAATTGTAATAACTAAATAAAGCTGATCCAGAAGGATCCCCCCAGGGGGGGCTGAGCAGCAGACCTGGTAGCCAGCAGCTGTCGTAGGGTGAGGTAGGCCCACAGACGCTCGCTGAAGTTCCCGAACACATAGTCCTGGTCTGGGTAGATCACGTCCCACTGAGCCCCCCTGGCTCTGCCCTGCGCCCGGAAGTCCTTCTCACGCTGAACAACAGGGGAGGGGGGGAAGTGAGGGGAAAAATGTATGAGAAGCAGAGGAAATGGAACGTGGGAGCAGAGAAAACAACAACATGGCAGCTGGAAGTCATCAGTGGGCTGGCGAGGGGAAGAGCTTCACACACCACAACCATGGGATCTAAAAGGCCTTCAGTCTCACCAACAGTATTCACCGTTTATTAACGTTTTTTAACTGATAATTAACCATTTTATAACAGTTACTAAGGTTACAGATATTACATTTTTTATTATATTAACCATTCTTAACCGTTATTAACTGTTATTGATCGTTATTAACCATGATAAACATTATTAACCATTATTAACCGTTATTAACTGTTATTAACTGTTATTAACCACAAATTTACCGTTATTTCACACTTATTAACCGTTAATTAAGTGTTAAATCCCAACAAGCAGGGGCGTTTCTAGGGTTTCTAGGGGCCCTAGGCAAAATCACCATATTTTGGGGGGGGGGGGGGGGGGGCCTTCGAAATGAAAGAGTGTTTATTACAGAGCCTTGAAATTACAGAGTGGCAATCAAAGATCATGAAGCCAAACAAATAATCTGCCGTCCTCAGGCAGCAGGCCCTGTTGCGACGCCCCTGCCAACAAGTAAAATGCAATTCTATTATCCAGACCAACAGGACTTATATTCCATACATACTAATACATCAATACGTAATGTGAGTTAACGTCCCCGGGTGACTCACCCCGTCGGCCTGCACCTCCACCAGGAAGTCGTCCAGGTGGTTGTGGGACAGCCGCCCGGCCACCACCACCTCGGAGCCGTTGAACAGGTGACTGAAGTGATGGGTGGTCAAGGACTCCACCGCGTTGTCAGGGTAACGCAGGTCCACCTCGGAGAGCAGCGGGGTCCCCACCTCCTCAAAGAAACCCTGGGACTCGGAAAGGATCACTGTTGATGTTTATACATCCCCCAAATGTCCCTCTCTAACCATGTTTTTTATATATATAAAACATGGTATATATATATATACATATATGTATATATATATGAACACACAGTGCAACTCAGGTTACTTTTAAACTGATAGCGGCATTCTGCATTGTTCTGTATTTGCTCCAGTAAACAACCTGATAACAGTAGCTCAGTGGATAAGGACTTGGCTTGGGAGCCGCAAGGTCGCCGGTTCAAGACCCGGAAACACCAGGTTACTGCCTAAGTGCCCTTGAGCAAGGCACCCCCTACACTGCTCCCCGGGCGCTGTACTAATGGCTGCCCACTGCTCCTAACACTAGGATGGGTCAAAAGTAGAGAACTAATTTCCCTCGGGATAAAATATGTAGTTAAGAAAAAAAAAAAAAAAGACTAGTTAGATTGAGATCAAGATATCCCCCTTCCCTCATCTGATGTGTTTCCCATGTCAGTTTTCGTCTCAAAGGAGAATGTGAGCATTGCTGATACTCTTAGACTGTAGTTTGTCCTTTTAGTTCAGGACATTTCCCCTGATCACGTGGATTGTTTGCGTCACATTCCCCCGCTAAATCCTTCGCTGAGTATTGGTTTAGCAGCTCAACGCCCCCCCCCCCCCCCCCTCCCTCACCTGCAGCTGAAGGCTTGCGTCGGAGGCTTCGTAGATCCGCCGGGCCAGGCCCTGGTTTTGTTTGGCCATGACGTCCAGGAAGGCGTAGTCCACGTTGTTCCCGAAGCCCAGGCAGAACAGGGACATGTTCCCCCTGATGGCCCGGAGCACGTTCTGCTGGATGCGTGGGAGGGAGGACTCCCCTGAACCCGACCACACAACGGATCACAACCAGATGCACGCAAAACATGATTTCTATTTTTATATCAGGACGTCAACCACACTTGTGTTTTGGATCCCTGCTGAGTTGTTGCAACACCAGTTCAAAATAAATTAAAGAACGATTTCCAACATCAAGAATGTCCCAATCTATATGTGTCTCTGTTGTTGTAGGACATGTGTTTATATGAGGACATGTTGTCATGATCTCACCTGAATTAGGCATCCCATCGGTCAGTAAGATGATCATGTCCACCCGTGTCTCTGTGAGAACATGTCTGTCCTTCCTCAACATGTCCACTGCTCTCAGCACAGCCTCGTTGATATTCGTACCTGTGGTTGGTGGGAGGGAGAACAGAAAGGAGTTGAACTTTTTCTCAATTTTAAATTGTGGAGACCGAAGAGTGTGAACGTTTTGGAGCTTACTTCCTTTATGCCGGATCGTCATGACGTACATCATGGCTTCCTTCACGTTTTCTGTGGTGGCCTTGGTGAGAGAATCCTTCCACTGGAGGACGTTGTTGTCAAACTGGATGAGGCCGAAATGGTCTTCATGGTGTAGGTCTTGCAGGATGGCCAGCATTGCTTCTCGGGTCTATAGACGGCAATAAAAGAGCATTTACAGTCTTCAACCGTTACCGGGAAGGTTAACGAGGACTTTTAATCGGTGCCAAAGCAGTTCTGGCAAACCATCTGGTGCCTCAGGCGGGGGAAGCGGGGATCAATCCAGGTTGTTTATAATAAGGGTGGGACACTGCCGGCCTCAACTGAGGAGGTGATCGGGCGGTGGAAGGAGCACTTTCAGGAACTCTTCAACCCAACTAAGCGCCCCTCTACAGTAGAGGCAGAGCTGGAGGACGGTGGATGACAAACATCAATCTCCCTGGAGGAAGTCACTGAGGATGTTCATGGATGACGTCTTCTCAACATTGCGTGGAAGTCTGGGATAGTGCCTAATGAGTGGCCGGGAGGTGGTTCCCCTGTTAAAAAGACCGATGTGCCAATTACAAGGGCATCCCACGAGATCCGGCGGGAAAAAGGAGAGCGGGGGGAGGGGAGCCACCAAGCTTGGTGGGTACCGTGGCGGCCTACTGGCGGAGGCAATGGAAACCAGCCCTACCGAGCATTCTCCTCGCCAACATCCAGTCTCTCGCAAACAAGTCCGACAAACAGAACTGTCGTATTGCCTCGCAGCAGGACATCAGGGAGTGTTGCGCCATGATTTTTACGGAAACGTGGCTGCCCTCCGTGATTCCTGACGAAGCGATGCAAACACCGGGATTCTCTTTGTTTCGGACCGACAGAACAGAGTCCACGGGGAAGAACAAAGGTGGGGGCGTATGCTGCTTGGTGAACAACAGCTGGTGTACGGACGTTCAAGTGCTTTCCCAACATTGCTCATCTAATCTGGAATTACTGAATATCAAGTGTTGCCCTTTTTACTTGCCGTGGGAAATCTCCGGTATTCTCATGTTGGCGGTTTACATCCAACCACGGGCTGATGCGAACATCGCATTGGACAAACTTTACATTGAAGTGAGCTAACTTCAGAATCGCTACCCCGAGGCAGTCCCCAGTGTAGTGGGGGACTTTAACCACTGCAATTTAAAAAAGGTATTACCAAAATACTATCAACACATCTCATGTCCGACCAGACAGAACAAGACTCTTGATCACTGCTACACAACCATCAAGCATGCTTATCGCGCTGTTGCGCGGCCAGCCCAGACGGAGTTCCATCCCGCGTCTTCAAGACCTGCGCTGACCAGCTGGCTCCTGTGTTCACCGACATCTACAATGCATCACCGCAACAGTCTGTCATCCCAGCGTGCTTCAAAGCGACAACCATTGTGCCATTACCCAAAAAGACCAAGGGAACGCCACAATGATTATCGTCCAGTGGCCATGAAGTGCCTGGAGAAACTTGTCATGTTGCATATAAACTTGTCCATCCCAGAGTCCCTAGACCCACTCCAGTTTGCATTAGAGGTGGGACGATCGATCGGCTTCCGATCATTATCGGCCGATTTTGAAGAAAAATGCGCAATCGGAGAATGCCGATCTTGCTTTAATGTTGGCGATTTCATAGCCGATCCTGCACGTGAGAAACACGTCAGCTCATCTCTTTACCAGCGAGTAAAACACGTGGGGCCCCGCCTCTTTTCTAAACAGAGTGATACTCGCCCTGCCTCAACATGTCTTTACCCAGGAATGCATGATGGATGAAACTGTTCTATAATACAGTTATACACACTTTTTTGTGCCACGGACCGGCAGATACATGAAAAAAATCTCGCGGACCGGTTGTCAATTTTCGCGGACCGGTTGTCAAAGTGTGTGTCAACACACACCCCTAACAAAACGGCAGGGCTCTATTTCAGTATAAACGCGCATGTACGCGGAGCGCCCGTAACAAAACCGGCTCGTTCGCGACCGACATGTCACTAGCGCGTAGTCTCTTTAGTAGCGCGTGTAACTGAAAGTCTCTCGTTATGCCGCCGATATATATTTAATCTATATATATAGATTATACCGCTATATAATCTATATATATAGATTATACTATATATATCATCTCTATATATAGATTATACCGCCCGCCGTTCACCTATACTCAAATGATTTGAGTCAAATATGATGATAAACACACAGCTGTTTCGCCGCCCAGCAGTAACACCTCCACGGCCCGGTACCGGTCCGCGGCCCGGCGTTTGGGAACCCCTGCTATAATAGACTGCTATAGCAGCAATACACTGTAGACCGCTATAGCTGCAAAAAAAAATCGGTGATCGGTGGGGCAGATATTTCTCATTGTGATCGGTGATCGGTGGCAAAAAACGTGATCGTCCCATCCCTAGTTTGCATACAGACCAAACAGGTCTGTAGACTACGCCATTTCCCTGGCACACACTACAAACAGCCCTGCAGCACCTAGACAGGAGGGACACCTACGTCAGACTGCTGTTCATTGACTACAGCTCGGTTGGTCCTGAAACTGAAGGACCCTGGGCGCCCCCATCTGTAACTGGATTATGGACTTCCTGACGGGCAGGCCTCAAGTGGTGAAGATTGGGAACAACATCTCATCCACTCTGATCCTCAACACCGGAGCACCCCAAGGCTGCTGACTCAGTCCCCGGCTGTACTCACTGTAAACACATGACTGTACTGCCACGCACAGCAATAATCGGATTATCAAGTTTGCAGACAACACCACAGTCATCGGCTTGATAACCGAGGGCGATGAAACGGAGTACAGAGGTGAGGTGGTCCGGCTGACATGATGGTGTGAGGACAACAGCCTCGCACTGAATGTCAGCAAGACCAAGGAGCTCATCGTGGACTTCAGGAGCCACCGGGGCACCCACTCCACCATCAGCGTGGAAGTCGTCAGCTGCTTCCGTTTCCTGGGACTACAGATTTCTGATGACTTGGCGTGGACACGCAACAAGGAGGTCATGCTGAAGCAGGTACACCAGCGCCTCTATGCTCTGTGGTGTCTCAGAAAAAGCGGTATAGGCCAGAGGTGGCTAGTGACTTCTACCGTTGCACCGTAGAGAGCGTCCTGACGAGTGACGTCACTGTGTGGTACGGCAACACCACTGCACGGGACAAGAAAGCCATCCAGAGGGCCATGAGGATGGCAGAGAAGATCATCGGGTGTGCACTTTCATGCATTGAGGAGATCTTTAGGACCAGATGTCGGAAGGCCATGTCCATCATAAAGGACTGCAACCACCCTGGGCACCATCTCTTCTCCCCCCTACCGTCTGGTCACCGGTTGCGCAGCATCCGTACAGCAAGGACTACCAGGTTTAAGGATAGTTTTTATCCACAGGCAGTGACCTACTGAACTGCTAGGAGTGCTGCCACTTTCACTTTCATAACATAGTCATTACCATTACACTTACATACTTTGCTGGACTTTCTGGACTCATCACAGTTACTGCACTGTACTGCACTGTATTCACGATGCTGCTGCACTACTGGCACTTTAAATGTTTTTGAAACATTTTTGTAAAAAATAAAAAATAAATGTACCATTTAAGTCACTTTGCTGCTCTTTTTTATTTATTTATTTATTTTATTGTATATATAATTTTTTTTATGGTGTTGTTTTTAAGATTTATACTGCGGGAGGGAATGGGGAGTAAGCATCCTATGTTACAAATGGCAAATAAAAATCTTGTATCTTGTATTGTATCTTGTATTGTATCTTGTATCCCATTACTCAGCCTCCCTGGGAAAGTCTACTCCAAGGTGCTGGAAAAAGGAGAGTAAATAGTAATGGATGCTTTTATATAGCGCTTTTATCCACAGCGCTTTACAAGTCATGCCTCACATTCACCCATTCATACACACATTCACCCATTCATACACACATTCAACCACCGACGGCGGAGTCAGCCATGGAGAGGAGGGACAGCCAGCACGTCAGGAGCAGTTAGGGTTAGGGTGTCTTGCTCAAGGACACCTCGACAGCTTTTTTGGTAGGAGGAGCCGGGGGATGGAACCAGCATGTGAGGCTCTACTTCCTGAGCTATACTGCCGCCGAGTACGGACAATATTCGAGCCTCGGATTGAAGAGGAATGCAGATTCCGTCCTGCACGTGTATGATCTCCAAACTACGACACACACTCACACAAACACACAACCTTTTTACCTGCTGTATCTTGGTCCCTGACATGGAGCCGCTCCTGTCGATGACAAACACCACGTTCTTTGGGACGCGAGGAAGATCTGGAGGAGAGAAGAAATGGACAAAGTACCCATTCACCACCTGGAGGGAGAGATGTACAATATATCAAATCAAATGAGAATGAACCAGTTTACACAAGTCTATTTCGCTCCAGTAAATACTATAGAGTATATTATGTAGAACAGATGTAGAACCTGAATGTCTCCAAGGCCTGCCGCTCGCTTCACATCATACTTGATGATGAAATCCCCGTGGATCAGAGAGGCCTCACACCCTGGACACGCCCTCTGCTGGTCCAGGGTGGGAGAGAACAACACGTGGGCCTGAGAGAAGAGACACGGATTAAAGTTCAGTCATTAAAGACTTCTGCAACACAGACAACACAGACACCGTTTGATGACATAGTTGATCATAGAAGAAGCTACATGTAAAACAAAACCAATACATTTATTAATATTATTGATAGATTAAAGTATATATACCTTGTTGTCTGTGACCGTTTTCTCCACCAGGGGGAGCAGTTCATTGGACAGGAAGGTTCCATGGGCATCCACAAAGGCAATGCCCTGAGGCTCATAGATGTCAGCCACGATCTGCACACACACACACACACACACACACACACACACACACACACACACACACACACACACACACACACACACACACACACACACACACACACACACACACACACACACACACACACACACACACACACACACACACACACACACACACACACACACACACACAGTGTAAATATGTAAATATTTACCGGGAAATCAAGGGCTGTGAACTTGAATTCACCTGAAAGTTCTGGACCAGCTGTTTGGGGTTGATTCTGGTCAGAATCTCATACTGGCCAAACTTCCTCTGAAGAAGCTCCTCGTAGGTCAGGACGAAGGTCACGTTGCTGTTCGCCGCCACGTTGACAGACACCGAGAACTTCTCCATCTTCCTTCCGGAAGCTCTGCGACATGTGAACAACATGTGAAGGACCTCACCAAGTAGTCCGGCTGGTGCTTCATCTTGTAACTTGTAAGTAACTTACTTGACAAGTCCAGCCGTCTGTCCTTTAGACACGGCCCTGTCGTACTGCTGACCGGCCTTCTGCTTCCCATCCACCTTCCCAATGAACACCTGACCGTCCATCTCCCTACGGCCCGGGAAAACATGAAGACACATGAAATGAAGAAAAGAATAAAAAAATAAACCCAAAACAGATGTGTTACCCACATGGAGAAGTTGGTGATGAAGGCCGTCTTGGGCAGCTCCACCTCAAACAAAATCTCCTGGGAGGAGTTGGCTTTGTTGGATGCGCTGGAGGTCATGACCGTGTGGGCGAAGCGAGATGCCACAGTACAGTGTACCGAGACACTGTGCACCTCCACCGTCTGAACACAGGTTATTCAGTTCAGTTCAAGTGTCTTGTTTATACAAATATGCTGCAATGCTTTGATATCCACATGATATGTTAAAAAAAGAAATCAAAATGTGAAGTATATTAATATATATTAAAATATAATATATTGCTTCGCCAGGATTTCTCACCTTTGCCTTGCTTGCACTTCGTTTCTGGGATAGAAGATAATAATAAAAAGGAGATAAAGTAAGCAGAATAATACATACATAATATATTAGGCTACCATACATACTGTGATGTATGTGAATGTCTCCTACCTGAAGTGATCTGGGAACAGCCTCGGGGTCTGAGTCCTGTCACAGCAGGGGGGGAGGTGATACTCACGGTTCATACTATTTACTATTTGTCTCATTTCACTTATTTCAAAAAAAGGACTTAAGACACACTGGGATGTAACGTCTATAACAATTCACATCAGTAGAAGTCAAACGGTCAGCAGTCAATAGATAGAATTGTTGTAGTTAGTTCAAGTTGACCATAACTGTGACAGTTCAGTTACTATGCGCATCATTTTTATTTAAGAGGACATAACGATGCAAATGTCACATATAACATTACAAAAGGGGTGATGTTTTAGTTGGGTAGTGACTGCGAATGCTGTTTGTGGACTACAGCTCAGCGTTCAACACGATAGTTCCTGCCAAGCTCGACACCAAGCTTAGAGGTCTAGGCGTGCCCCCATCCACGTGCAGCTGGATACTGGACCTCCTGTCAGACTGCCGCCAGGTGGTGAGGATGGGCAGCACCACCTCAGAGCCACTGACCCTCAACACGGGAGCCCCCCAGGGATGCGTGCTGAGCCCTCTCCTCTACTCCCTCTACACCCACGACTGCACGGCTATGCACAGCTCCAACGTCATCATCAAGTTTGCTGACGACACGACAGTGATGGGCCTGATCGCCGGCGACGACTAGACAGCCTACAGGGAGGAGGTTGGATCGCTGGAGCAGTGGTGCCAGGAGAACAGCCTCGCCCTCAACGTCAAGAAGACCAAGGAGCTGATCGTGGACTACAGGAAGCAGAGAGGAGAGCACGGCCCTATCTCCATCGACGGTGTTGGATTAGAGAGGGTCAGCGGCTTCAAGTTCCTCGGCGTGCACATCTCCGAGGACCTCACATGGTCCACGCACACCACACACGTGGTGAAAAGGGCCCAACAACGCCTGTATTTCCTCCAGCGTCTGAGGAAATTCAGCATGGGCCCCCGCATCCTGAGAACATTCTATAACGGCACCATGGAGAGTGTTCTTACAGGGTGTATCACCGCCTGGTACGGGAACTGCACCGCACTCGAGCGCAGAGCGCTTCAAAGGGTGGTGCGGACGGCCCAGTATATCGTTGGAGGTGAGCTCCCCTCCCTCCTGGATATATACAACCAGCGGTGCGTGGCCAAGGCCAAACGCATCATAAAGACATTGCCCACCCCAGCCACGAACTGTACTCACTGTTACCGTCAGGCAGGCGATACCGCAGTATCAAGTGCCGTACAAATAGGAGATAGCTTCCACAGTCAGGCCATCAGGCTGCTGAACAAGGGTGTATAGCATATAACAATGTGTATTTTATTACATTGATTTATATACTGTATATATGTTGCTCTTTTTTGAGCTAATATATATTGCATTTCATATGTGCACTTTTATATTTTTTACAGTTTGTACTTTTTTACTTCTTTTTGATACTATTATTTTTATTTTTATAACTGCTGTCTGTCGTCGGGTATTGCACATAAGATTTTCACCCATTGCTTATACTTTATTAACTTTGATGTGACAATAAACTTGACTTGACTTGATTGCGCAACATGATACCAGTTGAGTTTGTATTTAGAAACTCTCAGCAAATGGGCCAGTATTCATAGTTCCTGCACACAGTCCATGTATACAAATTGTATATATTTTCTATATTATATATATTTACCATCTCAACATCTTCAATGCGTGAGGCAAACGAAGCTCCGTCGGCCAGACTCAGGATAATGACGGAGAAGAAACTCCACAGCAGCAGCAGCATCGTGCTCCACCTCCCAGACATGATAACTGACCTCCACCCTTCTCACTGGAACCCGACTGACTCCCAGGGACGGGATGCTCTAAATGCACCCAGAGAGGGAGAGGGTGTGGAGAGGGAGCGATTGAGAGAATGAAACAGAGACCACCAGTGAGAGAGAGAGAGCCGAGAGAGAGCCGAGAGGGGGACGACTTCAAGTTACATGCGTTTAGCGGAGGAGGGGCGAGGGGAGGAGGGACTTCCGATAGATGGATCGGAAGATGTATGGTTGAACACTTCCTATGTGTTGTCCTTGTCGTTATGGTTGCTACTTGTGTCATGTGGGTATTCTTCTCGCTTTGGGGACGTTTGAGTGGCGTACACAGGAGCGCATGTGGAGAAGATGTGACAAGCATGTGTCTTTGCGGTAGACCGGGGTAACGCTGCACTTCAAGGTCCTGTTATGGGACACCATAACAACAGGAGTTAATAATCGTTCCCGTAACTGCGTGGCCCCACCCACATTCCACATAGCTCCTCCCACAATCTGCTTAGCCACTCCCACACTCTGAAAAGCGGCGCATGGACCGGAGGAAATGGGAGCGTCTATCCTCACCTCAAGTCTGGACATGCTTTCCAAACGGTTGGTGGTGACAAAGGAAAAAACAACAAATGTAAGACATTCGTTTTTCTATCTTATCATCAATTAGATTCCATTTCTTCATCATTTATTCCTCACAGACGTTGTGTAGGCAAAAGGCTACAGGTGTTTTTGTGTGCACGTGCACACATAGACATCAAAGGGGGCTCGAGCCCCTGGCCTTTTTCTTCCTCCAGAGAAGTGCCCTTTTTATGGGACGTTTTTTTATTTGATCGTTTTATTATTTTTTTAATAAATTAACATATATCTACTCCTGTTTGCGCACAGTTTCCCTTTCCAAAAAATATATTGATTGATCAAAATATCAGGTCGGGAGATTAGACTGTCAAGTTCCGATGCTCCCTCTACCCTCCCTCTACCCTCCCTCCCTCTACCCTCCCTCTACCCTCCCTCTACCCTCCCTCTACCCCCCCTCTACCCTCCCTCTACCCCCCTCCCTCCCTCTACCCTCCCTCCCTCCCTCCCTCCCTCCCTCTACCCCCCCTCTCTACCCCCCCTCTACCCTCCCTCTACCCTCCCTGTACCCCCCCTCTACCCTCCCTCCCTCTCTCTACCCTCCCTCCCTCTACCCTCTCTACCCTCCCTCCCTCCCTCTACCCTCTCTCTACCCTCCCTCCCTCTCTCTACCCTTCCTCCCTCTACCCTCCCTCTACCCTCCTTCCCCCCTTCCTCTACCCTCCCTCTACCCTCCCTCCACGTCTGCTGCACAGCGGTGCGGACAGTCCTCGGCAGTCCCTTCAGACAGGTAGCAGCACCTCCCACCTTACAGTCCCTTCAGACAGGTAGCAGCACCTCCCACCTTACAGTCCCTTCAGACAGGTAGCAGCACCTCCCACCTTACAGTCCCTTCAGACAGGTAGCAGCACCTCCCACCTTACAGTCCCTTCAGACAGGTAGCAGCACCTCCCACCTTACAGTCCCTTCAGACAGGTAGCAGCACCTCTCACCTTACAGTCCCGTCAGACAGGTAGCAGCACCTCCCACCTTACAGTCCCTCCAGACAGGTAGCAGCACCTCCCACCTTACAGTCCCTTCAGACAGGTAGCAGCACCTCCCACCTTACAGTCCCTTCAGACAGGTAGCAGCACCTCCCACCTTACAGTCCCTTCAGACAGGTAGCAGCACCTCCCACCTTACAGTCCCATGTGATGCCGGCTTTTCTTGGCTTGTTTGAAGGTGATGAACTAATTACTAAGCTGCCAGTGCCTCGAGTTTACAGCTAATTAGCCAAAAGACAAAAAAATATATAGTTAACTAGCTAATGGATAAGTTAGCTCAAAGTTGAGCTAAGGCAATTTATCATGGGCATACAGGCTAATGTACTGTACTTAAGGGGAGACACTACAGGTGATTACAGTAAAATGTGTATCTAACAACGTCATCACAATCGCCACATTGATATGCAAATGAGGCGTTAACTAGGCCTAATTAAAATGAGCTAATTTGCATGCATTTACCAAGGCATTGCAGGTGAACAGACAAAACATATCACCTCACAACTTCCCCAGATAGTTACTTACGTCAAGTCAGTTTTTTCCCCTGAAATGTTATGTTTAAATATGCAGATTAGCTTTAAATCTATAGATGAATTCAGACAGGGTAGGAAAACGAACACCATTTTGTTTTTTGGAAGTTTTCTTTCCATTAGAGTGAAAGAAAACATGGAAGCAAAATAGACCAAAATAACAAAATTTACAAGTACATGAAAAAGCGATATTTTGCCTGTAATGTCCTGCCTTAAACAGTAACTTCATAATTTTGATTGTTGGCTGCTCATTTAATAACTATTAATTTTACTAGTTTGTTGTATGCTGATAGATCTTAATCATTACATGATACAGCGACCCACCCTCATATGTGAAAGGAGGGAATTGTAGTTACACTGAAACTAAGTCCTTGTCAACAGCAGTTGACAAGCAGTATTTTATGTTATGTGTGCGGCACTGGTGAAGTGTCAGGGCCTTCAAGGTATTCAGAGAAGACCCTGGAACTCTCAGATGAAACTAAAAAAATCGAATTAATTATATTAATAAAATGTAATACAATTTAAATAAAATGAATAAATGAGAATCGTATCTGTGTTGTTATGTTATATTACAGTGTTACGTTGATTTGTTTGTCTTTCTCGGTCCATGCACAACGCATTTGAGTGGTTTTGTGTTGGAAAAACAATGCAACCAATCAGATATTTTTCTAGGTTGCTGGGAAGAATATCCTTCAACCTAAGTATTCCCGATTGCTTTGGCCCTTAGACTGAATGACAGCGTACGTTTGGATTGACAATTAGATCAACCAATTATATAGTTAGATTTGTAGCAAATGGGCGTATTCTTTCAGATTTCCCCACAGCTCAATAGGGAGCTAGAAGGTATACTGGCTGGAGCGAGAGGGGATCTAGTGAAGTGCTACGTTTTTTCTACGTAGGTTTTTTATGTCAAAATGGCAACAGGCGAAGATGATGTTGTTGCGGATTTATTGTCGGAACCATTTTCAAGACGACCATTCAATGTAAAGCTGGACATTATTAAAAAGGCCGTCCAACGCCTGACAATCTTGGGCTGAATCAAGTTGTTAAAGCAGGCTATGTTCGCCATTTTCAGGCTAGCAACTGGGAAAGATACCCGTGGCTAACGGGTATCTTTCCAGGAGAATGGATTTAGTCTTCAAGTGAACATCATTGGTGAGTGAGACTCATTTGTCTTTGCTGGTTTTGTCGCAGTGTTGCGTCTCGTTGAGCTGGTTGTTGCATTTTGTTTCCACACACTTGTTGACTGATTAGTTAATGGCTGTCTTGAGTTTGTTAAGCATTGTTGTGCATTTGAATTGAGAGTTTTGACTTGATCTTTCTTTGCATCGCTTAACGTGAAAAGACTTAACGTAACTAAGAGTTACAAAACCGCGATCAATAATCACCAAATTTCTCTGGCATATGTCTTGTCATTAGCACTGTCAAAATATCTCAACTTAAATACTCCCATTAAGGACGTTATGTGACATTAACTGTTTTCCTCTCTACTGAGCCAGTAAGGAAAAGTCTAAACGCAGCTTTATGAGGAAAACACTTAATGTAACATAACTTCCGTATTTAGGTTTTGATATTGTGACAGGTGAAAGTGCTAATGACAAAGACATATGCCAGAGACATTTGGTGTTTATTGATTGCTGTTTTGGAACTTTGTTACGTTAAGCCTTTTCACGTGAAGCGTGTCAGACCGTCCCTTTAATCGATAGCCTGTGTGTGGTGGTCTGTGTTGGGCTGTTACTTCACTACATGGACACTGCTTTGACAACTGTGGTACACTTGTAAATTGGCTGCGACAATCTGATCTGCCTAAATGAGACGCATAAAGTGACTTCCTCCGTGACGTCCGTATGACTAGAACAACCGAATGTTCGAATGGGGGGGGGGGGTCTACAGAAGGTCCAGTTGTGATAGACACGCTTCGCCACTGGTGTGCGGTAAGTGTAATAATAATAATAATAATAATAATGTATTGGATCATTAATGTATTCAGGCAATTCAGTATTCTATTGCTTGGCTTAACCTTTTGTTTTAAAACATTTCTTTATAAATGATTATGGGAAGTGCCTTCTCACTTGAGCTCCTGCCCCCGAAAATGTCTGTGCACATCCCTGGTTGGTTGTATATGATAGAAAGGGGGATATTTATCTAATTAACATTTATTTGTATGTACAGAATTGGAAAGTGTTCCTTGGCCAAGGAACAGTTGATTCTATTTTGGATTTGATTATTTAACATTGGGAGCTGAGGCAAAACAATCACATATTGTGTAAGTGTGTAAGTTACTAACATAAGTGCATACAACTTGGTGAGGGCTAACGTAGAATAAGGGTGAATGATTAATCACATCATGGGTCATTCTGCTAGGGATGGAGACAGGTTCCCCTCACACTCATGCTAGTTGGCCGGCCCACTCCTCTCACCATTACATTACACTACAGTCATTTAGCTGACGCCTTTATCCAAAGCGACTTACAATAGTGTGTTTCAACAAAGGAAGGCAAGAGAACAACTCGTCACCAGAAGTCAAAAGTGCATTTCATTTCTAGCGTGCACAAGCCATCATGCTAACATCGGCTCTCTGTTGCATGCTTGTTGGACCACGGTGTCCACAGTCATCCAGAGCTGCTTTTTAGAACCGTTTGCACTTTGGGGCCATGATCGCCTCCAGTACCGTCACTGGCTGCAGCTTCGGGCAGCAAATGGTTCCTGTTCCTGACTATACAGACATTCCAGCGGTTAGCAAGTCTGATTCATGTTCCTGATCCACTGCCTGTCCCTGATTACGCTTGCGCCTGTTCCTGCCAGGTTTGTCTGCCCTGCCTGGTTCCCGATCTGCTGCCTGTCCCTGACTACGCCTCTGCCTGTCCCTGCCTGGTTCCCGATCTGCTGCCTGTCCCCGACTACGCCTCTGCCTGTCCCTGCCTGGTTCGTCTGCCCTGTCCGGTTCCCGATCTACCGCCTGTCTCGACTACGTCTCTGCCTGCCCCTGTCTGTGTGTGTGGATATTTAAAAAAATATCACAAACTGTCCTTGGTGTCCGTGTGCTGCATTTAGGTCCTAACGTAATTTGTGACAGGTTCTTGCGGTCCCATATGTTGTCTATCCGGAGCTGGATGTGGTGCTAGGTGGCAAACGCGGGATCCTGGTAGCGAAGGACCCCTCTGGTGCCGTATCTTCTGTCCCTGGAATCCTGGGGATGAATATCATTTGCCGATGCTACCGAGAGCTCCTTGGCCGGTCTCTCTTGGATTTGCCTGCGGTGGCGCTGGCTCCTGGTCTAATCATTGAGGCCAGGCAGCAGTGCCGCCAGTTTACTGGTAGCCCCAGGGTTCAAGGCATGCAGGCAGGAAGGGCTTATACAACCAAACACAACAAGCGGGAAAAATAACGGGAAAAGAGGCAGGAGTCATGAAAGACCCACGTGGAGATAGAGTTGAGGGAGGGGAGTGCTAACTGCTAACAGACAAGAAGTTAGCCAAACCACCACACAGCTTACAGCGCCTTCAAGGAGCTCTCGAACAAATGTCCATCCAGCATGGACTGCATTTATATAGTGCTTTTCTAACCAGTGCGACCACTCAAAGCGCTTCACAAGTCATGCCTCACATTCACCCATTCACACCCATTCAACCACCGACGGCGGAGTCAGCCATGGAAGGAGACAGCCAGTACGTCAGGAGCAGTTAGGGTTAGGGTGTCTTGCTCAAGGACACCTCGACAGTTTGACAGAGGAGGCGGGATCGAACCAGCTACCTTCCGGTTGTGAGGCGACCGCTCTACCTCCTGAGTTACACCCCCTATCATGACAATAGAAACTGAAAGGGCGTCTGTCTTTCCATTTAGTGCAGGGGTTCCCAACCGCTGGGCCGCGAGGTGTTACTGCCGGGCCATCATATCATCATATTTGACTCAAATAATTTGAGTATAGGTGAACGGCGGGCGGTATAATCTATATATAGAGATTATGTATATAGTATAATCTATATATATAGATTATATAGCGGTATATATGGGCGGTATAATCTATATATATAGATTAAATATATATCGGCGGCATAACGAGAGACTTTCAGTTGCACGCGCTACTAAAGAGACTACGCGCTAGTGATGTGTCGGTCACGAACGAGCCGGCTCAAAGAAATGAAATAGAGCCGTTTTGTTAGGGGTGTGTGTTGACAACACACTTTGACAACCGGTCCGCGAGATTTTTTTCATGTATCTGCCGGTCCGTGGCACAAAAAAGGTTGGGAACCCCTGATTTAGAGCACTTAAAAGACCTTAAAGGTGCTACAATTTGATCGAACATTTATTGTGGAATTGTGTTCATACGTTATCAAGGAATCCTTTATTGATTTGAGGAACATTGGAACTTCATTTAGGATCTCATACATTTCCACCTTATTGTTTTGTCAATGAAGCGTGGTGGAACACTGCTCTTGTCTCCGTAGTTGTAGTAGCTGCTCCAGTATCAATGAGCTGGTCTGCTTCTTGTCAGACAGTCTTAAAGAGACCCGACACAATGTAATCTGCAGCACTCCCGTCGATCAGCCCTGTTCCATTACTGTGGACGAACCAGCAGGGAACATTTTCTCCATTCTTCACATCCTTCCGGAAATCCCGCTGCCAGCCTCTGGAGGCCCGGGAGAGACGGAGGAGATCACAAGGTGGGTCAAAAGTCACAGATCTCTCTTCACAACTAGAGGTTCACTGTCGTGTGATATGCACGGAAGGTGTACCTGGTCACATTGAGCTGATGTCCTTTCACGTACATTGTGGCGTCTGGTTTCTCAGGAACCTCTCCTTGACGTAGATCTCCAACCTCAAACCCAACCCCGTGGTAGAACTGACCTGCAGAATTCACCACCGTTGAAATAGGTCATGTATTGAGTCTTTTACAATCAAACCTTATCATACTTTCACTCTCATTTCCAAGTTATTAAGAACAAATCCAACTAGAAGGAGAATGCTTTGAGCTTTTCTATTTCAATTTCTAAAATTTCAAATTGTTTTGAAATGTCTCTTGTTCTACTTGCAGTTCTTAGTTTCAGATGTAAATTACTATCAGCAACACCAAGTCTGGTACATTAGGAACCATTTGGTGCTCTGTTTCCCTCTTGTTCCATTACCTAGCAGACCATGGACAGAGGGTGAGAGGAGGTGGCTGTCCAGAGTGTAGAACCCCAGGTAGTCCTGGTGGTACGGGTGACTCTTCCACACTTTGTGTAACAGGATCACAAACTTTACAGAATCTCTTAAAGTCACCATGAGGATCCTCTCCTTGGTCAAATGCAGGTCCACACTGGATGGAAGAGAGAAGATGGGGATGGAGGGGAGGGTGTTATCAGAATGACATGGTAGGCAAACAAAGAAAAAGGAAGTCAAGCCGTCCTTTTTGATGAACATCACTCTGTCTTTAGGTGTTTTCACCTGAGTCCTTTGAGGGAAGCTGGATCTGACCACAGCAGCTTGACCTGTCGACCGTCCTGGGACAGCGTAATGTCCTGGGTGGTCACCTCCAGCCTCACCCCCAGGGTCTGGTGGACCACACCGAGGCGGCCAAAGTAGGTGTTGACTTTACCATCAGGGGCGACCATCTTATCGCCAATGGTCTGACCATTGACCAAAAGTCCTGAAGAAGCAACATGAGATAATTTAGGATAGGATATCTATTTGGCATCGTGGCAAATTATAGCGATACCAATTGGATACTGATGAGATAATTTATTTGTTCTATTAATCATTAATAACATAGAGTAAAGTTGGAATCCCACATGATGAACAACACAAGTGGGCAGTCTGGACTGAGTTGAGGTCTGGGACCAGGTTAAAGATAGTTCCAGTGGGCAGTCTGGACTGAGTTGAGGTCTGGGACCAGGTTAAAGATAGTTCCAGTGGGCAGTCTGGACTGAGTTGAGGTCTGGGACCAGGGTAAAGATAGTTCCAGTGGGCAGTCTGGACTGGGGCAGGCTCACCTGAGGAGGGGTCTCGGACCAGGTTAAAGATGGTTCCAGTAAGTAGTCTGGACTGAGGCAGGCTCACCTGAGGCGGGGTCTCGGACCAGGTTAAAGATGGTTCCAGGTGAGTCGTTGATGTTGAAGCATAGAGCATCGTCTCTCTCTGGCAGCTCGATCATGAAATGAGGATCTCCATCCACTGAACAAATATTATAATAATGATGCAACTACAATAATACACAAAGCAGAGATAGTATATGAGACACAGGGGCTTAGTTGTGACATTAAGTCATCATGAAAAATTGCCAGTATGCAACCTTTCAAGCGAAAACCATAAACATTGATCAATAAGCCGAGGATATAAATATTGATTACGTACCAAAGTATGTTGGTGCACTGGCACGACTCGGATAATTGTATCTTGCAGTTGTATACTGCTGATCATTATACCGATTCCCTGCATAAAGACCACATGACCGACAACAAACACAATGAAAAACAATGCACCTACAAGGCCTGCAGTCTGCAAGCTACTAACACAGGTATATTAAACACAAACTAAATTCCCATCTCACCCATTTTGTCAGCCATCTGCCGTTGTTCTGTGGAAATAAGCAGGAATAATTGAACAGAGATGAATGTAGGACCACAATAAAAACGAAAAGTGAGTATGGAGGTGTACAACCTTCAAACTTCATGCCTCTCCAGCTGCCCTACCCTCAGTCAGCTTGTCTGCGATAAGGGTGCTGCTGGGGTCCTCCTCGGTCTCCGGCTTGGTGACCACCATGGAGGTCAGAGGGGTCACGAAGCTGTACTTCAAGGACATCTCCAGGGCTCTGGCCGTGGCGTTGCTCTTCTCCTCCGGTGGGCCACTCTTACTGGTTGATTGAAACAACGCAAATATTTTCAGACAGTCTAGCGGCTATGTTGTAAATGTATATCCAGACCGGTGGATTTTTGGACATTAAATCCAACAATAACTGATTCTATCACTCAAACCTGGTCTCCAGCAGCTGTTGGATGGTGAGGTAGGCCCACAGGCGCTCAGTGAAGTCCCCAAATATGTACTCCTTCTCTGGGTAGATCACATCCCAGTCTGTCGCACGAGCCTGGCCTTGCACCTGGAGTTCCTGCTCGTACTACGTCGAGCAAAAGACCAAACCAAACTGAACTAGTCACCTCTATTGCTTTAGGAGACGTATCACAATGTTATATCTATAACTTGTCCTTCACTCACCCCGTTGGCAAACACTTCTACCAGGAAGTTGTCCATATCGTTGTCAGACAGCCGGCCGGCCACCACGATCTCGGAGCCGTTGAACAGCTGACTGAAGTGATGAGTGGTCAAGGATTCCACGGCGTTGTTAGGGTAACGCAGGTCCACCTCTGACAACAGAGGGCTGGCCACCTCATCGTAGAAACCCTGAAACACATTCATAGACATCCAGAGGTCACAAACACCTCTAGGCCCCATGAGTTAAACACAATCACCTCTAGGCCCCATGAGTTAAACACAAACACCTCTAGGCCCCATGAGTTAAACACAATCACCTCTAGGCCCCATGAGTTAAACACAAACACCTCTAGGCCCCATGAGTTAAACACAAACACCTCTAGGCCTCATGAGTTAAACACAACACCTTAGGCCATGGTTAACACACACCTAGGCCCCATGAGTTAAACACACACACCGCTAGGCCTCATGACCCCCTCACCTGCAGCTGGAGGATGGCGTCGGAGGCTTCGTAGATCCGGCGGGCCACACCGTTGTTTTGTTTGGCCATGACGTCCAGGAAGGAGTAGTCCACGTCATCCCCGAAGCCCAGGCAGAACAGGGACATGTTCCCACCGATGGCCTCACGTACGTTTTGCTGGATTTTTGGGATGTAGGACTCCCCTGACATACGTTCAAGTAGGAAGGTAGAGTATGAACCAAGACGATGTGACGGAATGGAAGTATGTGCACGAAAACCAACGACATACGGAACATAGGACACATCAAAATATCAACCCAAATGTTCTTAGATTTCTCTGTAAACTTGCCTGAATTTGGCATTCCGTCAGTCAGGAGGATGATCATGTCCAAACTTCTCTCCGGAAGCTTCTTGTCCCTCCTGCCGGTGATCAGCATGTCGACGGCCTTCATTACGGCGTCGTTAATGTTAGTGCCTGAAAAATGAGTATCGTCACATGAGTCTTCGGGATCCTTGTTGTGAGGAAGTTCGAAGTTTGTGTAGCCAATAAGAAGATGTCCTACCTCCTCTATAAGTGATTGTCTTGACATAATTAATGGATTCAGCCGTGTTCTCCTCGGTTGCTTTACTGAGGCCTTCTTTCCAGGGGATAATTTCATTATCGAAGGCGATGAGACCAAAGGAGTCCTCTCGATGGAGATCTGAGAGAATAGACTGCAATGCCTGCCGTGTCTTCACAGGTGAGAATACAAGTCAGTCCAGTGGTAAGTGTGTGAAGACGATACCAACACATGGTATCACTGTCCAACAGTTACCTGATGCATCTTGGTCCCTAACATGGAGCCGCTCCTGTCGATGACAAACACCACGTTCTTTGGGACGCGAGGAAGATCTGGAGGAGCAAAGAAATGGACAAAGTACCCATTCACCACCTGGAGGGAGAGATGTACAAATGTACCAAATACAAATTATAATAAAGCTGCTTGCAGCTTTAATAGATCCCACACAACACCAACCACACACATCGCCATCCCAGCAACCGGCAACCAATTGTTTTGTCATTTGGGTTAGTGGTTATTTAGAATTAGATTGCCAAAGTTTTTGGGACTCTTTCACAGTACAGAAAGCTATCCAGACGGACCTCATGGGTCCAAAAAGATCGTTTGACTTTGACCGTGAATTATAGTGCCCCCTATGGGCGAAGTGCAACCGAACTTTTTGGAGACTTGCTTTTTGGAGACGTATCCTTTGGAATATCAAATTCATCAGATCACATGAGTCTATTGTGCGCCACTTTAGTATAGTATATAGTATATAGTGTTTATATATATATATCTGTATATATACACCTGAATATCCCCAAGGCCTGCCGCTCGCTTCACATCATACTTGATGATGAAATCCCCGTGGATCAGAGAGGCCTCACACCCTGGACACGCCCTCTGCTGGTCCAGGGTGGGAGAGAACAACACGTGGGCCTGAGAGAAGAGACACGGATTAAAGTTCAGTCACTAAAGTGAAAGACGTCAAACACAGACACACAAGAAGCTACATGTAAAAAAACCACCATACATGTATTAATATAATTGATCGATTATAGTATATACACTATAAATATAGATAATATCAATTTACATTTGAGGAGCTCCTTTTCTACCTTGTTGTCTGTGACCGTTTTCTCCACCAGGGGGAGCAGTTCATTGGACAAGAAGGTTCCATGGGCATCCACAAAGGCAATGCCCTGAGGCTCATAGATGTCAGCCGAGATCTGGACAAACACACACAAAACACACACACACACACACACACAGTGTAAATATGTAAATATTTACCGGGAAATCAAGGGCTGTGAACTTGAATTCACCTGAAAGTTCTGGACCAGCTGTTTGGGGTTGATTCTGGTCAGAATCTCATACTGGCCAAACTTCCTCTGAAGAAGCTCCTCGTAGGTCAGGACGAAGGTCACGTTGCTGTTTGCCGCCACGTTGACGGACACCGAGAACTTCTCCATCTTCCTTCCGGAAGCTCTGCGTCCAATGAGTCATCAAATACACGTTCCATTTAACAGATTGCTCTGTTTCACTTTTTACAAGAAAAGGTGGAAGCAAGTTCTGTGCACAAGAGGGGCAAAAAGGGCAAGGTATATGGTGAACCTACTTGACCAGTCCAGCGGTCTGTCCGGTGGAAACAGCCTTCTCATACTGCTTCTTGGCCTTCTCCTTCTCATTCACCACCCCAACATACAGACGGCCTTCGATATCCCTGAAGAACACAACAGCAGGCTTTGGGAGGAACGTGAACGCTGTCACATTGTGGAGATAGGATTTAACCTGCCAAACAAAGGCGTGAGGCAAGAGTTGTGTTTGGTTGTACATTGGATCCAAACAAGGCGATTAGTAGCTTTGTATATTGATCAATCGGACAGGTAGCTCACAACATCAACATGTTGAAACCTGTGTATTGACTGTGTATTGATACTGTGTATTGACCGGCTGTGTTAATAGAATATCCTGTGATTTGAACGGTGAGGAAGACTTACCTTTTAAAGTACCCCCTGATCAGCGCAAAAACAATTTGGTAGGGGAAAAAAGTCTATATAAAGAGGTCTCGTACAGCGCTGCACCATCAGAAAGGAAAACATCCACCTGAGGAAACCAGGTGAAATCCCCCTCTGCACATGCCCTTTTCCACAGCTCTACTTTCTTCAGAAAACCGCCCACCTTGTCATACAGGTTCAGAATGTTGGTGTCCTTGCCCTGCAGACACACATTCGAATAGTTTGTTAAGTTTGCTGAATATATCTGCCAGATAGCTAAGCTTTGCAAGCCAGTCTGTGTCCTCAAACAAGATGGCATGAGATCCGTGCTCTGACAGAAAGGTGCGCACTTCAGATCGTAATTCCAACAGCCTGTTGAGTATTCTCCCTGAGAGAGCCAGCGCACTTCTGTGTGTAATAGCAGTTGTGTGTGTTCCGCTCCCATGTTTTCACACAGGCGGCGAAACAGTCGCGCATTAAGTGGCCTTGACTTAATAAAGTTGATTACTTTTACACTGCCGTTCAAAACGTCATGCAACACAGGACTCATTTTCTTGGACGCCAGTGCTTCCCTGTGTATGACACAGTGAGTCCACTGCACTTCAGGGTTTTCATTTGGAATCCGCGCCATTAGCCCTTTCACACGGCCGGTCATAGACGCAGCTGCATCAGTACAGACACTGGTGCAGGATTTCCAGTTCAGACCGTTTTCACCAAAAAACAACATTAACAACATTAAAAATGTCCTCCCCAGTTGTTTTCCCCTCCAAACTCTTGCAGAAAAGTATGTGTTCGCGAATGTCGTCAGTATCAACGTATCTCACAAACGCAACAAGCTGTGCGTTTCCACTGACATCTGTCGATTGATCAAGCTGGAGTGAAAAGGATTTGCCGAGTTTTCCCACAACCTGATCAACAATGTCTGTTCCCATGGTATCTATTCTGCGACAAACGGTGTCATTTGACAAAGGCACAGTTTTTAACTTATCCGCCGCGTTTTTGTCCAGCATAGTCTCGGCCAATATAACAGCGGCTGGAAGTAAAAGGTCTTCAGCTATGGTGAATGGCTTTTTGGCTTTAGCTATGAGCAAAGACACCGCATAAGACGCCTGGAGTGCTTTGGCTGATGTTGTGGAGACTTTTCGTATTGTTTCTTGAGATGATCTGAAGTCCGAAAATGTTCTTTTAAAAAACTCTGGTGGCTTACCAACATGACATGGATGTTTTGTGCCGAGATGTCATTGAAGGTGCGCTGACTTCATGGAACTGTTGGCTAATTTCTCCCCATAAAAAAAGCACAGTGCCTTGGGAGGGTTGCAGCTAGATGAGGTAAATCCCATTAAAACATATTCATCCTGATACTGACGGTATTTTGTTGGCTCTGTTTTCACTTTCATTTTGACTTCTTTCTCAGTGTTTTCAGCTGTATCGCTGCTACGTTTTTTCAACCACAAATCCATTTTCAAAACTGTCTTCCCGCTCACAATTGAACGTGATTGCGTAGCCTAACCTTATGTTGTTAGCACAGTTTACGGCAGTAACGATTAAAAACAGAAATATTGAATATCGAATGTTTTTTACCGAATTTTAATTTACATTTTAATTTAATGTATTGTAGTATCATTATTTTAGGAATTATGCATGACTGATTTTTTTAATTAACATTTTTAAAAAATCTCACGTACCCCCTGCAGTACTCCAACGTACCCCTAGGGGTCCGCGTACCCCCATTTGAGAACCACTGCCTTAGACAACCAGTCTCTGTGGGACTGAAGTAACATTTCAGCATATTACAACTTAGGTCAAAATGTGGAAAGTTCCAGATGGTTAGGGTTAAATACATAAAAATACATAAATTGATAAATAATAAAAAACATGTAACAGATATAATTACACCTAACAAGCAGCAAACATATAATATATTATTCACCAATGCTTGTATTTATACTGTGCCTATTTTAGACATGTTCTTGTACAATAGTTCTCCACGTGAGAACTTACTGTTCTCGTTCTTGTACGATCGTGTAACAAATTAAATGAACTGACCTGGTTACTGAATGGCAGTTTGTTGGTTCTCAACGTTTCAACAATACGGTTTTCAGATAGTAACTGATAGATAGAAACTGACCCTGGGATACCCGCCTGTCCTAATATTTGATTTGAAAGTCCAACTGTCGACCGAAGCAAAACCAATTAACTGGACACACACACACACACACACACACACACACACACACACACACACACACACACACACACACACACACACACTCACACACACACACACACACACACACACACACACACACACACACACACACACACACACACACACACACACACACACACACACACACACACACACGTGAGGACAATGAAAAGAGACAGTGTGCACATCCACTGTCTGAACAGAGGGGGCGACAGAGAACATTATTCAGCACACATTTGTGTTGCCGTGATGTGTGGTACCATAAATAAATAAATGAGGTCAGAAGTGATGTCAGAAGACGAGCTGGGTGAACAAGGCGTGGCGGTTTTAAGGGTGATGTGGATATTGGACCCTTTCCAATAAAGGTCGACATTATTTTCCAACAACATTTCACTTCTTTCCTGTAAAATAAAGAATAAAAAACAATAATTTGATTTATAAATTAACAGCCCCAGTCTGAGGGCAGAACACCACCCATACCTAAGTGGTCCTCTTAGAGGACTCAGTCCACTGTAGACATGACTAATGTCCTCTTAGTGGACTCAGTCCACTGGAGACATGACTAATGACCTCTAGAAGGACTCAGTCCACTGGAGACATGACTAATGACCTCTAGAAGGACTCAGTCCACTGAGACATGACAATGACTCTAGAGTCCACTGGAGACATGACTAATGACCTCTAGAAGGACTCAGTCCACTGGAGACATGACTTATGTCCTCTATGAGGACTCAGTCCACTGGAGACATCACCCTGCCCAGTAGAAGATTTAAATAATGTCGACCAACCCCCTGAAGAACCAAAGAAACCGGGCGCTGTATGTAGAATAGCTGCCCACTGCTCTTAATACTAGGATGGGTTAAATGCAGAGAAACACATTTCACTGTGTTTGTACATGCATGAGACCATTAAAGAAGATCCAATCCTCCAGATTTGGATTTCGAGAAGATTTAGAAGAAAACGCACCTTGAACACTTTAAAGCACCTAATATTACTTTATAACACCTATTATTATGATTATGATTGTAATCATAATCATAATACTTGGTGTTGATTGGTGTTGTAGATTTGAGTTAGTGGCTGGTGTGTTTAACATCTTCCTCTTCCTTCATGTTCATGATTATTGAAGGCTGAGATCATTTTCTTAAATCCTGATAAAGTTTGTATTTATATTAAGTCGCTGTGAATTGAGTATGTACGGAATTGGAAAGTGTTCATTGGCCAAGGAACAGTTGATTCTATTTTGGATTTGATTAGATTCTGTCACGAGAGAGGGAGTGGGTTGGACCCCGAACGCAGACGCCGACAAGTGGAGAGTGAAACGAGACGGTTTTATTTCCAAACACACACAAAACACAAGGGTACACGGGGAGGACGATCCGCGGAGTACCGGCGGGTAGTCCGGGAAGCCCAGGGGAAGGAGTCTGTACCGGGGGTATCGGGTGCGGAGTACCGGCAGGCGATGGGTACCAGACGGGAGAACTACGTGCATAGTAGAGTAACGACCTCACGCAAAGGAAAGACAACGTATATATACCCCAGGTGAGGTGATGAACAAATTACACGGGGGGGGAATTGAGTCCAGGTGTGTGTGTGTGTCCAGCGCACGTGGCTTGGCCACGCCCCCTGCCAACCAACGTGATTGTTGACAGGAGCGTGTGTGCGCCACCAGCGCACGTGGCTAGGCCACGCCCCCTGCCAACCAACGTGATTGTTGACAGGAGCGTGTGTGCGCTACCAGCGCACGTGGCTAGGCCACGCCCCCTGCCAACCAACGTGATTGTTGACAGGAGCGTGTGTGCGCCACCAGCGCACGTGGCTAGGCCACGCCCCCTGCCAACCACCGTAACCGTGACAGATTCTTTAATATTGGGAGCTGAGGCAAAACAATCACATATTGTGTAAGTGTGTAAGTTACTAACATATGTGCATACAACTTGGTGAGGGCTAACGTAGAATAAGGGTGAATGATTAATCACATCATGGGTCATTCTGCTAGGGATGGAGACAGGTTCCCCTCATACTCATGCTAGTTGGCCGGCCCACTCCTCTTACCATTACATTACACTACAGTCATTTAGCTGACACCTTTATCCAAAGCGACTTACAATAGTGTGTTTCAACAAAGAAAGGCAAGAGAACAACTCGCCACCAGAAGTCAAAAGTGCATTTCATTTCTATTGTGCACCAGCCATCATGCTAACATGGGCTCACTGTTGCATGCTTGTTGGACCACGGTGTCCACAGTCATCCAGAGCTGCTTTTTAGAACCGTTTGTACTTTGGGGCCATGTTGGCCTCCAGTACCGTCACTGGCTGCAGCTTCGGGCAGCAAATGGTTCTTGCGGCCCCATATGTTGTCTATCCGGAGCTAGATGTGGTGCTAGATGGCAAACGCGGGATCCTGGTAGCGAAGGACCCCTCTGGTGCCGTATCTTCTGTTCCTGGAATCCTGGGGATGAATATCATTTGCCGATGCTACCGAGAGCTCCTTGGCCGGTCTCTCTTGGATTTGACAGAGGAGGCGTGGATCGAACCAGCTACCTTCCGGTTGTGAGGCGACCGCTCTACCTCCTGAGTTATACTGCCGCTGTATCATGACAATAGAAACTGAATGGGCGTCTGTCTTTCCATTTAGAGCACTTAAAAGACCTTAAATTTGATCGAACATTTATTGTGGAATTGTGTTCATACGTTATCAATCAAGGAATCCTTTATTGATTTGAGGAACATTGGAACTTCATTTAGGATCTCATACATTTCCACCTTATTGTTTTGTCAATGAAGCGTGGTGGAACACTGCTCTTGTCTCCGTAGTTGTAGTAGCTGCTCCAGTATCAATGAGCTGGTCTGCTTCTTGTCAGACAGTCTTAAAGAGACCCGACACAATGTAATCTGCAGCACTCCCATCGATCAGCCCTGTTCCATTACTGTGGACGAACCAGCAGGGAACATTTTCTCCATTCTTCACATCCTTCCGGAAATCCCGCTGCCAGCCTCTGGAGGCCCGGGAGAGACGGAGGAGATCACAAGGTGGGTCAAAAGTCACAGATCTCTCTTCACAACTAGAGGTTCACTGTCGTGTGATATGCACGGAAGGTGTACCTGGTCACATTGAGCTGATGTCCTTTCACGTACATTGTGGCGTCTGGTTTCTCAGGAACCTCTCCTTGACGTAGATCTCCAACCTCAAACCCAACCCCGTGGTAGAACTGACCTGCAGAATTCACCACCGTTGAAATAGGTCATGTATTGAGTCTTTTACAATCAAACCTTATCATACTTTCACTCTCATTTCCAAGTTATTAAGAACAAATCCAACTAGAAGGAGAACGCTTTGAGCTTTCTATTTCAATTTCTAAAATTTCAAATTGTTTTGAAATGTCTCTTGTTCTACTTGCAGTTCTTAGTTTCAGATGTAAATTACTATCAGCAACACCAAGTCTGGTACATTAGGAACCATTTGGTGCTCTGTTTCCCTCTTGTTCCATTACCTAGCAGACCATGGACAGAGGGTGAGAGGAGGTGGCTGTCCAGAGTGTAGAACCCCAGGTAGTCCTGGTGGTACGGGTGACTCTTCCACACTTTGTGTAACAGGATCACAAACTTTACAGAATCTCTTAAAGTCACCATGAGGATCCTCTCCTTGGTCAAATGCAGGTCCACACTGGATGGAAGAGAGAAGATGGGGATGGAGGGGAGGGTGTTATCAGAATGACATGGTAGGCAAACAAAGAAAAAGGAAGTCAAGCCGTCCTTTTTGATGAACATCACTCTGTCTTTAGGTGTTTTCACCTGAGTCCTTTGAGGGAAGCTGGATCTGACCACAGCAGCTTGACCTGTCGACCGTCCTGGGACAGCGTAATGTCCTGGGTGGTCACCTCCAGCCTCACCCCCAGGGTCTGGTGGACCACACCGAGGCGGCCAAAGTAGGTGTTGACTTTACCATCAGGGGCGACCATCTTATCGCCAATGGTCTGACCATTGACCAAAAGTCCTGAAGAAGCAACATGAGATAATTTAGGATAGGATATCTATTTGGCATCGTGGCAAATTATAGCGATACCAATTGGATACTGATGAGATAATTTATTTGTTCTATTAATCATTAATAACATAGAGTAAAGTTGGAATCCCACATGATGAACAACACAAGTGGGCAGTCTGGACTGAGTTGAGGTCTGGGACCAGGTTAAAGATAGTTCCAGTGGGCAGTCTGGACTGAGTTGAGGTCTGGGACCAGGGTAAAGATAGTTCCAGTGGGCAGTCTGGACTGGGGCAGGCTCACCTGAGGAGGGGTCTCGGACCAGGTTAAAGATGGTTCCAGTAAGTAGTCTGGACTGAGGCAGGCTCACCTGAGGCGGGGTCTCGGACCAGGTTAAAGATGGTTCCAGGTGAGTCGTTGATGTTGAAGCATAGAGCATCGTCTCTCTCTGGCAGCTCGATCATGAAATGAGGATCTCCATCCACTGAACAAATATTATAATAATGATGCAACTACAATAATACACAAAGCAGAGATAGTATATGAGACACAGGGGCTTAGTTGTGACATTAAGTCATCATGAAAAATTGCCAGTATGCAACCTTTCAAGCGAAAACCATAAACATTGATCAATAAGCCGAGGATATAAATATTGATTACGTACCAAAGTATGTTGGTGCAGCACTGGCATGACTCGGATAATTGTATCTTGCAGTTGTAAACTGCTGAGGATTATACCGATTCCCTGCATAAAGACCACATGACCGACAACAAACACAATGAAAAACAATGCACCTACAAGGCCTGCAGTCTGCAAGCTACTAACACAGGTATATTAAACACAAACTAAATTCCCATCTCACCCATTTTGTCAGCCATCTGCCGTTGTTCTGTGGAAATAAGCAGGAATAATTGAACAGAGATGAATGTAGGACCACAATAAAAACGAAAAGTGAGTATGGAGGTGTACAACCTTCAAACTTCATGCCTCTCCAGCTGCCCTACCCTCAGTCAGCTTGTCTGCGATAAGGGTGCTGCTGGGGTCCTCCTCGGTCTCCGGCTTGGTGACCACCATGGAGGTCAGAGGGGTCACGAAGCTGTACTTCAAGGACATCTCCAGGGCTCTGGCCGTGGCGTTGCTCTTCTCCTCCGGTGGGCCACTCTTACTGGTTGATTGAAACAATGCAAATATTTTCAGACAGTTTAGCGGCTATGTTGTAAATGTATATCGAGACCGGTGGATTTTTGGACATTAAATCCAAGAATAGCTGATTCTATCGCTCAAACCTGGTCTCCAGCAGCTGTTGGATGGTGAGGTAGGCCCACAGGCGCTCAGTGAAGTCCCCAAATATGTACTCCTTCTCTGGGTAGATCACATCCCAGTCTGTCGCACGAGCCTGGCCTTGCACCTGGAGTTCCTGCTCGTACTACGTCGAGCAAAAGACCAAACCAAACTGAACTAGTCACCTCTATTGCTTTAGGAGACGTATCACAATGTTATATCTATAACTTGTCCTTCACTCACCCCGTTGGCAAACACTTCTACCAGGAAGTTGTCCATATCGTTGTCAGACAGCCGGCCGGCCACCACGATCTCGGAGCCGTTGAACAGCTGACTGAAGTGATGAGTGGTCAAGGATTCCACGGCGTTGTTAGGGTAACGCAGGTCCACCTCTGACAACAGAGGGCTGGCCACCTCATCGTAGAAACCCTGAAACACATTCATAGACATCCAGAGGTCACAAACACCTCTAGGCCCCATGAGTTAAACACAATCACCTCTAGGCCCCATGAGTTAAACACAAACACCTCTAGGCCCCATGAGTTAAACACAATCACCTCTAGGCCCCATGAGTTAAACACAAACACCTCTAGGCCCCATGAGTTAAACACAAACACCTCTAGGCCTCATGAGTTAAACACACACACCTTTAGGCCCCATGAGTTAAACACACACACCGCTAGGCCTCATGACCCCCTCACCTGCAGCTGGAGGATGGCGTCGGAGGCTTCGTAGATCCGGCGGGCCACACCGTTGTTTTGTTTGGCCATGACGTCCAGGAAGGAGTAGTCCACGTCATCCCCGAAGCCCAGGCAGAACAGGGACATGTTCCCACCGATGGCCTCACGTACGTTTTGCTGGATTTTTGGGATGTAGGACTCCCCTGACATACGTTCAAGTAGGAAGGTAGAGTATGAACCAAGACGATGTGACGGAATGGAAGTATGTGCACGAAAACCAACGACATACGGAACATAGGACACATCAAAATATCAACCCAAATGTTCTTAGATTTCTCTGTAAACTTGCCTGAATTTGGCATTCCGTCAGTCAGGAGGATGATCATGTCCAAACTTCTCTCCGGAAGCTTCTTGTCCCTCCTGCCGGTGATCAGCATGTCGACGGCCTTCATTACGGCGTCGTTAATGTTAGTGACTGAAAAATGAGTATCGTCACATGAGTCTTCGGGATCCTTGTTGTGAGGAAGTTCGAAGTTTGTGTAGCCAATAAGAAGATGTCCTACCTCCTCTATAAGTGATTGTCTTGACATAATTAATGGATTCAGCCGTGTTCTCCTCGGTTGCTTTACTGAGGCCTTCTTTCCAGGAGATAATTTCACTATCGAAGGTGATGAGACCAAAGGAGTCCTCTCGATGGAGATCTGAGAGAATAGACTGCAATGCCTGCCGTGTCTTCACAGGTGAGAATACAAGTCAGTCCAGTGGTAAGTGTGTGAAGACGAGACCAACACATGGTATCACTGTCCAACAGTTACCTGATGCATCTTGGTCCCTGACATGGAGCCGCTCCTGTCGATGACAAACACCACGTTCTTTGGGACGCGAGGAAGATCTGGAGGAGCAAAGAAATGGACAAAGTACCCATTCACCACCTGGAGGGAGAGATGTACAAATGTACCAAATACAAATTATAATAAAGCTGCTTGCAGCTTTAATAGATCCCACACAACACCAACCACACACATCGCCATCCCAGCAACCGGCAACCAATTGTTTTGTCATTTGGGTTAGTGGTTATTTAGAATTTGATTGCCAAAGTTTTTGGGACTCTTTCACAGTACAGAAAGCTATCCAGACGGACCTCATGGGTCCAAAAAGATCGTTTGACTTTGACCGTGAATTATAGTGCCCCCTATGGGCGAAGTGCAACCGAACTTTTTGGAGACTTGCTTTTTGGAGACGTATCCTTTGGAATATCAAATTCATCAGATCACATGAGTCTATTGTGCGCCACTTTAGTATAGTATATAGTATATAGTGTTTATATATATATATCTGTATATATACACCTGAATATCCCCAAGGCCTGCCGCTCGCTTCACATCATACTTGATGATGAAATCCCCGTGGATCAGAGAGGCCTCACACCCTGGACACGCCCTCTGCTGGTCCAGGGTGGGAGAGAACAACACGTGGGCCTGAGAGAAGAGACACGGATTAAAGTTCAGTCACTAAAGTGAAAGACGTCAAACACAGACACACAAGAAGCTACATGTAAAAAAAACACCATACATGTATTAATAGAATTGATCGATTATAGTATATACACTATAAATATAGATAATATCAATTTACATTTGAGGAGCTCCTTTTCTACCTTGTTGTCTGTGACCGTTTTCTCCACCAGGGGGAGCAGTTCATTGGACAAGAAGGTTCCATGGGCATCCACAAAGGCAATGCCCTGAGGCTCATAGATGTCAGCCGAGATCTGGACACAACACACACACACCACACACACACAGTGTAAATATGTAAATATTTACCGGGAAATCAAGGGCTGTGAACTTGAATTCACCTGAAAGTTCTGGACCAGCTGTTTGGGGTTGATTCTGGTCAGAATCTCATACTGGCCAAACTTCCTCTGAAGAAGCTCCTCGTAGGTCAGGACGAAGGTCACGTTGCTGTTTGCCGCCACGTTGACGGACACCGAGAACTTCTCCATCTTCCTTCCGGAAGCTCTGCGTCCAATGAGTCATCAAATACACGTTCCATTTAACAGATTGCTCTGTTTCACTTTTTACAAGAAAAGGTGGAAGCAAGTTCTGTGCACAAGAGGGGCAAAAAGGGCAAGGTATATGGTGAACCTACTTGACCAGTCCAGCGGTCTGTCCGGTGGAAACAGCCTTCTCATACTGCTTCTTGGCCTTCTCCTTCTCATTCACCACCCCAACATACAGACGGCCTTCGATATCCCTGAAGAACACAACAGCAGGCTTTGGGAGGAACGTGAACGCTGTCACATTGGGGAGATAGGATTTAACCTTCCAAACAAAGGCGTGAGGCAAGAGTTGTGTTTGGTTGTACATTGGATCCAAACAAGGCGATTAGTAGCTTTGTATATTGATCAATCGGACAGGTAGCTCACAACAGCAACATGTTGAAACCTGTGTATTGACTGTGTATTGATACTGTGTATTGACCGGCTGTGTTAATAGAATATCCTGTGATTTGAACGGTGAGGAAGACTTACATTGTGAAGTTGGTGATGAAGGCCGTCTTGGGCAGCTCCACCTCAAACGAAATCTCCTGGGAGGAGTTGGCTTTGTTGGATGCGCTGGAGGTCATGACGGTGTGGGCGAAGCGAGATGCCACAGTACAGTGTACCGAGACACTGTGCACCTCCACCGTCTGAACACAGGGGGGCGACAAAGAACACATGGGTAGATGGGAGATTTCTGACACAAAACGACAACAAAAGGTGAAGCTCATCGTAATGAATATCAAAATGTATCCCATAAGTATATATGGATCTGTACATGACAATTATGTTTATATATGTAATATGTATCCCCTTACATTTGCATTGTTCGCACTCCTTTTCTGTAAAAAAGAAAGAAAAATAAACATATTTGAGCTTCTGGGTGATTCAAACAAACAACGCTTGGTTTCTCTTCATTAGATTATCGTGTTGTAGCAAGATAAACTAATGTTCATGTCAATGGACATTTAAAGGTCCATTCAAGAGTTTCTGAAAAAATGTAAAAAAAGTCAACAGCTGGAAATACCTGAATTGACCTGATGGCACCACCTGTCTCCTGAAATGTAGTCAAATTATTAACATATTATAATGTCATGAGAGCAGCTTCAACTGGTATTAAATGCACACACCACCAACCACAGCGCCCGCCATCCCAGTAACTAAGACCCCAAAAACCGCAACAATTATTGAGATAATAATGAACAATTCTGCATAACTCGACCAATTTCGTTATTTTTTCTATATCTTTTTCTTTTTAAAATCGTAATAAAAAAATATATATCCTTATCGCATTTTATCCAGACAGTTAGACCAGACAATTTTGCGCTTGTCCAATAAGGCCAATAAACCAAGTTTAAGACATTTACGTCCATCGGGGTGGGGCTGATCGTTTGACTTTGACCGCAAATGATAGCGCCCCCTATGGGTGAAGTGGTACAAAAAACATTTGTAGACCTATTGACCGGGGATACAAATATCGTGGCAGCGGCGATAAGCGTTTAATTTGACCGTGAATTATAGCACCCCCTATGGGCAAAGTGGTACCAGACCTTTTGTAGACCTTTTGACCGAGGATACAAATATGTGTGATTTTTACCACTCACCGGCTGAGATATGGACATTTGAAAATAAAACGTATAGCTGCTGGCAGCTTCAACAGGTTTTTACCCTACACACTGCCATCCCAACGACCGACAACCCAGCAACCGCAACAATTAGTGAGACAACTATTTAAATGACACTTAACTCTGCCACTTAGATGAAACACATCCATAGAGCATCTATACCATTTTTTATTATTTGGGTTAGTGGTTATTTAGAATAAGATAGCTGTTTCAGAATCCAGAGAAAAACAGAGAGAAAACCACAGACACTCTGTGAATACCTTATAATATAAAAAGAGAATATGAGACCTGCTCCGTAGCATCCAGCATCCAGACCAGTCCGTGAGACCAGTCCGTGAGGCCCGGTCCGGCCGGCCCAGGCCCGACCAGTCCCGGTCCGGCCGGCCCAGGCCGGACCGGGCCGAGGTGGAGAAGGACCCACAGCAACAGCAGAGCACCACCCTGCACCTTCGACATGGCTCAGTCTTCTGGCTCCTGACTGGGTCCACTGTAGACATATCCTGCCCCAGAGGAGGAGGGACAAACACACACTTGTTCCCCCTGACCCAGAAAGTACATCGTAAAAAGGTTTTATCATATTGCGTCCATCTCACTCATTACCACATAATGTGTTTGTTTGTTTTAACCAGCAGCATATTTACATAAAGTGTATTTGATTTACCTTAGACAACCAGTCTCTGTGGGACTGAAGTAACATTTCAGCATATTACAACTTAGGTCAAAATGTGGAAAGTTCCAGATGGTTAGGGTTAAATACATAAAAATACATCAATTGATAAATAATAAAAAACATGTAACAGATATAATTACACCTGATGTGCACAAGCAGCAAACATATCATATATTATTCACCAATGCTTGTATTTATACTGTGCCTATTTTAGACATGTTCTTGTACAATAGTTCTCCACGTGAGAACTTACTGTTCTCGTTCTTGTACGATCGTGTAACAAATCAAATGAACTGACCTGGTTACTGAATGGCAGTTTGTTGGTTCTCAACGTTTCAACAATACGGTTTTCAGATAGTAACTGATAGATAGAAACTGACCCTGGGATACCCGCCTGTCCTAATATTTGATTTGAAAGTCCAACTGTCGACCGAAGCAAAACCAATTAACTGGACACACACACACACACACACACACACACACACACACACACACACACACACACACACACACACACACACACACACACACACACACACACACACACACACACACACACTCACACACACACACACACACACACACACACACACACACACACACACACACACACACGTGAGGACAATGAAAAGAGACAGTGTGCACATCCACTGTCTGAACAGAGGGGGCGACAGAGAACATTATTCAGCACACATTTGTGTTGCCGTGATGTGTGGTACCATAAATAAATAAATGAGGTCAGAAGTGATGTCAGAAGACGAGCTGGGTGAACAAGGCGTGGCGGTTTTAAGGGTGATGTGGATATTGGACCCTTTCCAATAAAGGTCGACATTATTTTCCAACAACATTTCACTTCTTTCCTGTAAAATAAAGAATAAAAAACAATAATTTGATTTATAAATTAACAGCCCCAGTCTGAGGGCAGAACACCACCCATACCTAAGTGGTCCTCTTAGAGGACTCAGTCCACTGTAGACATGACTAATGTCCTCTAGTGGACTCAGTCCACTGGAGACATGACTAATGACCTCTAGAAGGACTCAGTCCACTGTAGACATGACTAATGACCTCTAGAAGGACTCAGTCCACTGGAGACATGACTAATGACCTCTAGAAGGACTCAGTCCACTGGAGACATGACTAATGACCTCTATGAGGACTCAGTCCACTGTAGACATGACTTATGTCCTCTATGAGGACTCAGTCCACTGGAGACATCACCCTGCCCAGTAGAAGATTTAAATAATGTCGACCAACCCCCTGAAGAACCAAAGAAACCGGGCGCTGTATGTAGAATAGCTGCCCACTGCTCTTAATACTAGGATGGGTTAAATGCAGAGAAACACATTTCACTGTGTTTGTACATGCATGAGACCATTAAAGAAGATCCAATCCTCCAGATTTGGATTTCGAGAAGATTTAGAAGAGCCACCTTGAACACTTTAAAGCACCTAATAGTATTACTTTATAACACCTATTATTATGATTATGATTGTAATCATAATCATAATAATTGGTGTTGATTGGTGTTGTAGATTTGAGTTAGTGGCTGGTGTGTTTAACATCTTCTACTTACGCTTGCTTATCTTCCTTCATGTTCATGTTCATGATTATTGAAGGCTGAGATCATTTTCTTAAATCCTGATAAAGTTTGCATTTTTATTAAGTCGCTGTGAATTGAGTCAAATGCATGGCACAATGAGAAAGAGCGTGTATGTTTGATGATAAGTGTGGTATAAGGCAGGGGTTCCCAACCTTTTTTGTGCCACGGACCGGCAGGTACATGAAAAAAATCTCGCGGACCGGTCGTCAATTTTCGCGGACCGGTTGTCAAAGTGTGTGTCAACACACACCCCTAACAAAACGGCAGGGCTCGATTTCAGTATAAACGCGCATGTACGCGGAGCACCGTAAAACAACCGGCTCGTGCGAGCCGGGTCCCGTCGTGCGAGCCGGCTCGTTCGCGACCGACACGTCACTAGCGCGTAGCACTAGTGTCTCTTTAGTAGCGCGTGCAACTGAAAGTCTCTCGTTATGCCGCCGATATATATTTAATCTATATATATAGATTATACCGCCCATATATACCGCTATATAATCTATATATATAGATTATACTATATATGTAATCTCTATATATAGATTATACCGCCCGCCGTTCACCTATACTCAAATTAGATGATAAACACACAGCTGTTTCGCGGCCCGGCAGTAACACCTCCACGGCCCGGTACCGGTCCGCGGCCCGGCGGTTGGGAACCCCTGGTATAAGGCACGTATACTTCACATAAGGTTGAAACTGCTATATAAATGAGTTGATATGGTCGGAACGTAAAAGGGGCGGGGTTTGTGCACCATATGACCAATCACAAACATGGACCACCAGAGCTGCCTATTTTACCCAAGATGAGCAAACAAATATGAATAATTAAAAATTGTAGGCTAAAAGCAACACAGTTGCTGCTGCTTGGCAGAAAGGAAAGCTGGTAAAAAAAAACTAACCAATTGTGTTAATAAGTTAATAGGTTTATCAATATCACTGCCCCATCATTAATGCACACTCAGATTGGACTAATTACAATGGGTGTTAATGTGTTCCTTTTATGTAGTAGTTATGGTGTGTAAGATCATTTTAGCCTTATTCTTTCAGCTGAAACCCGGCGTGTTAAACTGTCTTGGGACTTTTCTTCTTTATGTGCATAAAGAAAACGACAAAAAACGAATTCAATACATACAATGACAACAATTTGCTACTTGAAATGTATTTAACTTATAAATATAGTAGGACATATTTCCTCATTCTCCGTGTATACATTGTATACCATTTTCATTGTGCTTAAAATACATTTTCCAAAAATCCAATTCCAGATCCTGACGTGTGGCTGTCATTTAGGAACGGGCTTCTCCAGGGCCGTCTCTGACCCCGACCTGACGGAGCTGAACACGGACGGAGCCACCTTCCCCGCCCGCTCTGGAGGGACAGAAGAAGAACATAAAAGGATGAGAAGAAGAAGAAGAAGAAGAAGAAGAAGAAGAAGAAGAAAGAAGAAGAAGAAGAAGAAGAAGAAGAAGAAGAAGAAGAAGAAGAACAAACAACAACAGAGGATGAGAAGAAGAACATCAGAGGATGAGAAGAAGATGAAGGACATTAGTCAACGAGATGGCTCCAGGTTCCTTGTAGTCACATGCGGTTACAATTAAACTATTCTTACAACACAGTAACCAATTATGTCATTTCGATTGATAATTGATTGATTAAATTTACTATTCAGGTCCCTGGTGGTCTAGTGGTTAGGATTCGGCGCTCTCACCGCCGCGGCCCGGGTTCGATTCCCGGTCAGGGAACAATGTGTTTTTAGTAAAGGCGGGACAAATGTAAAATCACTGCTTTTGACTTTAACAACGTTTGAATTAAGTGTGTTCTTTTGAAATGATTTTTATTATTTGTATTTATTTATTCCTACTTTTAATGAGGATTCAGTGAGTCCCTACCCCAAGTGAAGGAGTTCAAGTATCTCTGGGTATTGGTATCAAACTAGGGGACGATAAAGCGTGTAGTTGTGACCAAAAGAGAGCTCAGCCAGAAGCTACCGGTCAGTCTTCGTTCGAATGGATGGACTTTTACCGGTCGAACTTCAACTGGAAATACATTTAGAACGTTTTGAAAGCGTTGTTGTTAAATGTTGTCAACCACATAGTTTCAGCTACGTCATAGTTTGACGTCACTTTAAAACAAGTCCCTGGTGGTCTAGTGGTTAGGATTCGGCGCTCTCACCGCCGCGGCCCGGGTTCGATTCCCGGTCAGGGAACTCAGTTTTTTCATTTTTTTGTGGGAGAATAGGAATACGTTGGAAGAAGGTAAAAACTTGAAGATTAAAAAGTCCATCAAAGTTTGTTATTATCGTACACCATCACTGTAGTGTGAATATAAATAAAGACAAAAATATTGTTTTCATCTGCAATGATAAACCGCTTTCAATCATGGAATGAGGAGCTACTTCTTTGCCAAAACGGTCCTATTTTACCATTAACTTAGATAATAAATATAGATAGTTGTTTCTTAATAACAGAAAAAGAAGGCCTGTGTGTGACCCGATGTTGACTCACCACACTCTGCCATGACCTCATATGTCTTGCTCTTGACTTCACCCCTCAAGCCCAGTTTACCGCGGGCCCCCTTCAGGTCCTCCACCTTCATGGCTGGTCTCTTCTTCTTCACCTCAGCAGGCTGACGGAAGGAAGATAGTACAAAGAATACAGACTTGAGTTTGGAGTAACTTGGATTAACGGCAGTTTATTCAGTTCACTGGTAAACTCTTCACAGAAGGACAAGCGTGGACCTCTGAGCTCACCTGGGACATGGTCCTGTCCGTGTGGTCCAGCCTGGTATGGGGTGTCTCCTCTGTGTCCTGGTGTTATATAGCCCGGATCAGAGCGTCACTCGCGCGCACTCTCTCTCTCTCTCTCTCTCTCACTCTCTCACTCACACACACACACACACACACACACACACACACACACACACACACCCCCCCCCCCCCCCCCCCGAGGGTAACTCTGGTCTGTTGTCACACAGTATTATTAGACGTGAGGTCTTCTGTTTCTATTCATCACAGGGTGACCAGTCAACAACTGATATGGGGGGGGGGGGGGCGTCTATGCCACACAGTGCCTATTTACAGAACACTGCTGTGCCCAGCACCGGACCACCCGCGTCCCCTGAGCTGACGTGTTGTTCTCTGGACTCATAATGCAGAACCACAGACAGCCGACATACACGTCACACTACTCACTCACTACGACGACAAGCTCCAACTCAACTCTTCCTTTGGTATATTTGTTTTATTGGGGTGTGTCTTCGTTCCACCTGGTCTGTATTTTAAACATTGTGGCAGTGTGGCTACAGGGCACAGGTGAATGTTGTGTAGGGAGTTGGCAAGATGTTACATGCAAAGCAGGTGCTGCCATGCTAGCCTCTTCCCGAGTGTGTGTGTGTGGTGGCTGGTTTAACCTGTGTGCCTTGATTACCACAGAGACACAGGTGTGTAGCCTTACCAGCACCCAGACTGTAATCGGTCTGACGGGCTAGGTGAGGCCAGACTCCAATCAGCCTTTAAGACTATAGACAATAACTGCATATTTCTTCTCCCTACCTGTTGAATACTTACCGGATATATATATATATATATATATATATATATACACATACACACCTATATATATATATATATATAGGTGTGTGTATATATATATGTATATATATATATAATATATACACAGACACACACACACCTATAATTCTGCATATATCTCATACATACTCACATACATATAGTTTTTATACCTAGAAGACAGTTTTTACATCTTATTTAACCACTGTACATTATATATTACTGTTGTATTGCTATGCACTTTACTGCAACATTTGCACTCTGGTTAGATGCCAAATTATTTTCGCTGTACTGTACTTCAATGACAATAAATTGGAATCTAATAAAATATGACTATGCTATTCATGTTGTGGTCAACTACACACACTCGATTTACTGTTATTTTAAAACAGGGTTCGGCAAGTAAAACATTTTCTGAGCCACTAGATGGCGGCCAGAACGTGATCAAAGCCTCATTTAAGTAATTGATTGTTAAAACATGTGACACGTTCTAAGTTCTAATGCTTTGACTTTACTTTCGGGGCCTGCGCGATCAGCGGCGAACGTTGACGGGGGGAGGGGGCCTGCGCGATCAGCGGCGAACGTTGACGGGGGGGGGGCCTGCGCGATCAGCGGCGAACGTTGACGGGTGGGGGGGTATAAACGCGCATGTACGCGGAGCACCGTAAAACAACCGGCTCGTGCGAGCCGGCTCCCGTCGTTCACTTAAAAGAGCCGACTCTTTGAGCCGGCTCGTTCGCGACCGACACGTCACTAGCGCGTAGCACTAGTGACTCTTTAGTAGCGCGTGCAACTGAAAGTCTCTCGTTATGCCGCCGATATATATTTAATCTATATATATAGATTATACCGCCCATATATACCGCTATATAATCGATATATATAGATTATACTATATATGTAATCTCTATATAGATTATACCGCCCGCCGTTCACCTATACTCAAATTAGATGATAAACACACAGCTGTTTCGCGGCCCGAATTATGCTGCTTACCATTCACACTTAAAACAAAATAATTACTGGAGCTCAAGCGTCGGATTATTGACTTTATTGGAAAAGCAAACATGTTCTGAATATTAAATATAATGATCTGAGTGTATTATTGTCAGGTTTACAGTGTAGCGTTTGTATTTAGCAAAATCCAAAAAGCCCTCTTTCACCTCAGCGTCTGGTGATGGTGGCGTCCACCATGGAGATGTTTCAGCCTTAAAGTGCTCAGACTTGCCACAGCATCATAACCACATCGTCGCCATTCATCACCGTAGCAGTTTGGACCAGCCGCTCACTCCGACACTTTGACAGAACACTGGTACAGACAGCACACAGGCACACAGGCACACACCTTTTGTTCATGCGGCTGGTCCCAAGTCAACCGTTTGAAATGTGTTTAAGTAACCTGGTTAATATGAGGCACCTTGTCTGATCAAAGAGCAAATGGGGGTTTAAAAAGCAGACAAAACGACATTAAGACAACAGAACGTTTAAAAAAAAAAAAAGAAAGAAAAAAAGCAAAGTGCCAAGAGAGCCCTTTACCATTAACACAAGGGGAAGGTGAGGTGGGTCCCAGAAGATCACCTTCACAACAATAACACAGGAAAGGTCTCCAATTATACAAAAAAACAAGAGCAAAGACTCAGACAAACAAATTAAAAGCGTCCCTTTAAAAAGAACCAAAGACCAGAGGAATGTAACCATGTAGCCTTTAGGACCCATCTTGAACAACTAAATAAAGCACAGATAAAAAGGGAACATTTACAGACTTCAAGTGTTATTGAGCATGGATGTGCTAGCAAGGAGACAGGCGCTGCATCCACTATATAGACACCGCATCTCCTAGACCAAGTGTTTAGGTGTGAGAAGGTTAGGGCCGTTTTTACAGGAGGAACATTCTGAGGTTATGATAGAATAAGTACCATTTATATTCCCTATTGGTTCAAACTCACACACACACACTCTTTCACACGTAACCGTTAACATAGTTCTTATAGTAATAATTCATTCATGTTAAAATATTGAACGTTAGCTAAGGAATAGACATGACACACACACACACACCAGTGTTGTTAACACACACACCAGTGACCCATCACATGCTCTTTAGGAGATCTACGACGGAACCCACCAGGGACAGACAACAAGATTCAACGACAACACGTCTGTCACAGTTGAGAGTTTGTGCTGAACTGAAATCGTATTCCACCGGTTCCGTTCGCTTGCACGTCCCCTCATGTACAGGACCCCCCCCCCCCCCACACACACACACACATATATGCTACGGTCATTGTCCTTAGGACAAACCCCGCCCCCCAAGGTCCTCCCCGACTGAGGTGTGTGGTGAGGTGCAGTCTGGGTCCGGGTCAGTCTCAGACCGGGGGGTGGGGGACTTAGACCAGGGGGGGTCAGTCTCAGACAGGGGGGGACGGACGGCGACTTAGACCAGGGGGGTCAGTCTCAGACCGTGGTGACAGACAGGGACCGTGGTGTCAGACAGGGACCGTGGTGTCAGACAGGGACCGTGGTGTCAGACAGGGACCGTGGTGTCAGACAGGGACCGTGGTGTCAGACAGGGGCCGTGGTGTCAGACAGGGGCCGTGGTGTCAGACAGGGACCGTGGTGTCAGACAGGGACCGTGGTGTCAGACAGGGACCGTGGGTCAGACAGGGACCGGGGGTCAGACAGGGATCCCCATGCGGTGCTTCTTCTTCTTCACCGTCTTCAGCCCACTGAGGCGTCTCACGTCGTCCTCGTCTGATTCGTCCATCTCGTCGTCGGCCGAGAACAGGATCTAAGACACGCAGATTAACCAAAATAAAATCGATCTATATAGATATAGACTATAGAGATAGACATATATATATAGATAGATATATAGACTATAGAGATATAGATATAGACTATAGAGATATAGATATATAGACTATAGAGATATAGATGGACTGAGTGCTCTGTGGGGCTGAGTGCTTTGTGGGGCTGAGTGCTTTGTGAGGGCTGAGTGCTCTGTGAGGGCTGAGTGCTCTGTGAGGGCTGAGTGCTCTGTGAGGGCTGAGTGCTCTGTGAGGGCTGAGTGCTCTGTGAGGGCTGAGTGCTCTGTGGGGCTGAGTGCTCTGTGAGGGCTGAGTGCTCTGTGAGGGCTGAGTGCTCTGTGAGGGCTGAGTGCTCTGTGAGGGCTGAGTGCTTTGTGAGGGCTGAGTGCTCTGTGGGGCTGAGTGCTCTGTGAGGGCTGAGTGCTCTGTGAGGGCTGAGTGCTCTGTGAGGGCTGAGTGCTCTGTGGGGCTGAGTGCTCTGTGAGGGCTGAGTGCTCTGTGAGGGCTGAGTGCTCTGTGAGGGCGTCTCCCAGCTGCTTTACAAGCCCATTAAGTGAGGGTGGTTCAACCCTACAGGACATGAGTCAGTCTGCTGGTGTGACTGAACACACAGACCTGGGCTGTTTGACTTGGTCTAATGGTGCCCTTCAAATCAATACAAACAGTGTTCTGGTCGCCTGGTCAGCATACTACTTAAAGGAACACCTTGCCCATTTACAACCAGGTTTGTACCATTACAGTGGATGCAAATGAACAACAGCCCTGTTTTATGAAAAATACTTCTTTCCAGCAGACAAAACGCTTATTCAATACCCACAATGCACCATGCCATAAGAGCACACCTCATTTTATCCCATGATGTTTTATTGTCTTGGGGATTCCATTGTAGCATTCCATTGTACAATTCAACATGTTGAATCTAATAGAGATGTTCCTTATCTCCAGCACGTGTCTGCTTGTTTATGGACCAGTACAGTACCCAGTAGTGTACTATGTAGTGTTCACTGTATAGGGACTAGGGAACGAGAGACCAAGTGATCCAATGTGAACACCGTGTAATCCTCTCCCCACGGCGACGCCAGGAATAGAAAACAGTCCAGCTGCTACGGACGTGAAATCAACAACTAGCAAAGACTTCCCAGAGGGGGGAGGGGGTCCAATACTCCTGGACCCGGCAGACGGGATGTGGTCTTGGGTCATACCTCCGACTCAGAGTCGTCGTGGGACAGGGCCCGTCGGTAGCGCACCTTGCCGCTCCCCCGGGGGTCCTCGTCACGCTCCTCCAGCTTGGCCTTGGTCCGGTGCTTCTTCATGAGGAAATTATCCACCACCCAGAACATCAGGGCCTGAGAGGAGAGAGGACCACCGTTACCACCGCCACGTAGTCTCAGCTGAACCACATCACACAGAACAGAACATCAGGACCGACTCACGTTGATGAAGAACGGAACGATGAGCATCACGATGGCCAACTCCAGGTCGGGGTTGTCTATGGGGTTGAGGAGAGCCAGCTGGGACACACCCACAAGAAATGACAATCACTTTAAAAAAGGCCTTGTTTCACCACCAGGTGTGTTGCTGATTGGCCACTACTAGCCAGGTCATCACAGGTGGGCGTGTCCACCCAGACATATGATGAACCTGCCGGCACACCTGGTGGATTGTACCAACTCATAGGCTGATCTACCCAACATAAGGCTGGGTGGACAGTACTTTAACTTAAGGGTCCTCTAGGTGTCACACATTGAAGTGAGGTGTTGCTCCCCACCTGTTTCCACTGGGGGATGAGGAGGACCAGCATGATGAGGACCTTCTCAAACATCATGATGACGATGTAGAGAGCACACTGGCCCCCCCACGCAGAGCATCGCACCGGCTCTCCTATGTGAGACACAGACACACACACTATTTTGACAGCTATTGGGATATGTTTCAGAATTTATATTTTCACTTAAAAAAACTATCACGATAATACGTGTTGGGGTCTGTACCAAACATGTCTTCTTACATGTGGAGGAAAAAAAGAAATATGAAGGGTTCCAAAAGGACCCTTTTAACCTAAATGAACACAGAGAGGGGGAGGAGAAGAGGGGAGAAGGAGGAGAGAGGAGCAGAGGAGAGGACGAGCTGAGAGGAGCAGGGTGTGTCTCTCAGGTGGCAAACTGCTGGTAGAAGGCCAGGGCACCTCTATAGAACTACAGTCCTCAAAACAGAGCAGTTACAATATTTCAATTAATTGTTCAGCTCTGTAATTATTTATAGCACACCAGTGGGACAACTGGCAGCTAGCAGTGGGGGACATAGCGTACCAACAAGAGCAGCTGGAGCATCCCAGTGGACGGTCCAGGTACATGAAGTCAGCCCTCACCATATTCTCCGAAGCGCAGAGAGTCCCACTGCCTCCACTCTACGACGGCGCTGACAGCCCTCACCCCGGCGTAGATCAGCAGCATCCCCAACGACGCATCCAGCAGGAAGTTGATGAGATATCTAGAGATTCACCATTCAAGATTCTTTATTTTTGCCATGTGTAACGTACAGTGGATTGCTTACTCCACATCCACTCCTGCATTATGAATTTATACAATACTATGCTATACTACACTATAACAATACTATACACAATAAAATAGAACAATAAAATGTCTAAAGGATGAAATATAGATATTGTGGATGGTGCAGAACACATTTTAAGTGCAGCTCCGTATTGAGTGGTAGCAGCATCAGAACATAATACAAGTACAGTACAGTGCAGTAACAGTAATGCAAAACAGTGCAGTAACCGTAATGAGTCCAGAAAGTCCAGCAAAGAGGGCATGACAAGATAGAGAGGGTGTAGTGGTAGTAGGTTGTTGTTGTTTCCTTGATGGTTTAGATTCAACTTGCACCACTACAGGGACAACCATATTACCTGGCAAACGCATGTGACCACCACTGACTTAAATAAAGGGAACAAATTCATAGTTTTGTTTCTTAGATCATTCCCCACAGAAGCCGAGGCCAAGCCGTGCCGGTGTTACCGCGACTCACAGAGAGCAGGGGTCCTCCTCCGTCAGGTCCGACAGGTACACGTTGGCGAAGTGGATGAACAGCATCCCGATGGCCTGTTTGGAGGTATCCAGGAACCTGTCGGCAGAAACACATAATTTTAGGTCACCTGCCAGTGGTCTTCTCATGCTCCTCTCTGGAGAGCCGTGGGAGCTGAAGAGAGCTGCTCACCAGATCCTCCAGGGCCTGCGCTCATGCTTGGGCTCTCTGAGGCGTTTCACTATGGGAGAGACGGCATGTTAGGATGGAGGACTACATCACATTACGTCACTCAGATCAAACCCATCACACGCTCTCCACTTCACATTCCAGGGAGTGGTGTAGTGACAAGCTTATTAACATATTAAAATACATAGTCACCGCATTATACCTAACTGGTACCACAGCACAAACCGTTATTAGAATAGTTTGGGCCTAACACGCACAACACAGGCCTGGGCCTAACAGGTATAAGGCAGCCCTGGGCCTAACAGGTATAAGGCAGCCCTGGGCCTAACAGGTATAAGGCAGCCCTGGGCCTAACGGTATAAGGCAGCCCTGGGCCTAACGGGTATAAGGCAGCCCTGGGCCTAACGGGTATAAGGCAGGCCTGGGCCTAACGGGTATAAGGCAGGCCTGGGCCTAACGGGTATAAGGCAGGCCTGGGCCTAACGGGTATAAGGCAGCCCTGGGCCTAACGGGTATAAGGCAGCCCTGGGCCTAACGGGTATAAGGCAGGCCTGGGCCTAACAGGTATGAGGCAGGCCTGGGCCTAACGGTATAAGGCAGCCCTGGGCCTAACGGGTATAAGCAGCCTGGCCTAACGGTATAGGCAGGCCTGGGCCTAACGGGTATAAGGCAGGCCTGGGCCTAACGGGTATAAGGCAGGCCTGGGCCTAACAGGTATGATGCAGGCCTTGTCACAACAGGTATGAGGCAGCCTGGGCCTAACGGTATGAGGCAGGCCTGGGCCTAACAGGTATAAGGCAGGCCTGGGCCTAACAGGTATAAGGCAGGCCTGGGCCTAACAGGTATAAGGCAGGCCTGGGCCTAACAAGTATAACGCAGGCCAGGGCCTAACGGGTATAACGCAGGCCTGGGCCTAACAGGTATAACGCAGGCCTGGGCCTAACAGGTATAAGGCAGGCCTGGACCTAACAGGTATAAGGCAGGCCTGGGCCTAACGGGTATTATATGAAGCAGGCCTGGGCCTAACAGATATGATATGAAGCAGGCTTGGGTGTAGCACTGGGCTCAGTTTTAAGGAGGAACTGCCTGGGGCTCTGCAATTGTCAAACATTCCTCAAGACGGCAGGACTAACATGAAGGTTTACTGGCTGCTAGATCATATGAATATTTAGTTTGAGGACATCCTTTAAGGGTAAAACCGCTTCCTCCTACAATATGAAGGTACATAATGTTACTATGGTCCCTCCCTGTAGCTACCTCTGCCTTTGAAGAGAGGCAAGGTTACAAACATGTTTGTTTCTTTGTCTGTTAGCAAGATTACTAAAAAAGTACAGAATTTAACAATTTGACCTGGTGGTTAGAGGACGTATGGGCCAAGGAAGAATTTATTAGATTGGATTTGATTTGTTGATAAGATCCCCTGGATCAAAATCCGGATCCAAGTTTAGATATTGGAACTAGAAAGATACTAGATACTGAAACGAAATACTGGTCCTAGATACTGGTGCTAGATAGATACTGGTGCTAGACAGATACAAGATACTGGTACTATATAGATACTGGTGCTAGACATATACAATATACTGGTACTATATAGATACTGGTGCTAGACAGATACAAGATACTGGTACTAGAAACAGATACTAGAACGATTGTAGATAGTGGTTCAGTGTCAAGCTGTCATACTCACACATCAATATGCTGAAGGCCAGCACAGCCAGGAGCCCTTGAAGGAAGATCCCTAAGGAGTCCATCAGAGCCCCGTTCTCACAGCCCCGGGTGTCCCCGCCTGTGGTGGACCCCGAACTGTTGGTGGAGGACATGACGGGGAGGCCTGGCACACCTGGCCCAGGTGGAGCCAGGTCTCCCACCTTGGGGAGTAAATTCACCTCGTTGACAGCCATGGGCTCAACGGGACACAGCAACACTAACCGAAGAACTGAAATGAAGTGGGTTCGAGTTCACGGTCGGTCAGCTGCTCAGAAACACGTTAGAGCCCCCGTGGCTCATGCTGCAGGACGTTCAAACACACAAGACACATGTCCATCACTCTGAGGTCCACCTGTCCATCACCTGGAGGTCCAGATCTCCAGCTCGAGAATCCTCCACTAACTAGACTCGTGGCTGGTGGACGTTAACATGACTATCTATAGGGGGTCGGTTGGTGTAAACATGTTATTCATGTAACATGTTATGTTATATCATGTTAACGTGTTTTTTGTATACATGTTATCGTAGCACGAAATGAAACTCAACCGATTCTAGAACAATACACGAAGATGATGAAGATGAAGAACAGATGAGTGACAGGTGGTTGCAGGAGCGCTGCTAACGCTGTAGCCTAGCTGCTAACACCCTGCTCGTTAAGACCACACAACAAGAGTTGTAGTTCAAGTTTAACAACCGATAGATCCACAGGTTCCCTGTTCCCGTCGCCCGGACGTCCGTGTGATAAAACACGTCCACTTCGTTAGAGAAAATAACGGACTGTTTTCGGCGGGTCGCATGTCACCGATCCAGCTGCTAACAGCGGCGCTACTCCTGTTGACATACGTCACAACACGTGACCAACGTAACGTGTTTACGCCGTTGTCTTGATCTACGTCCCGTTGGAGGAGGAAGGGAGGGGAGACGGTGCAGTACGGTGCATGATGGGAAGTGTAGTCGGAATCAAGTGAAGAACCGTTAGCATTTTATTGCAGCAATTTCTTAAATAACAATCGGAGATCTCAAAAGGGAAGTTCGTGTCATTTCATTCGTTTTCTGTACAACTGTATATCTGCGGAATTGGCGGCTGAAAACAATTATTTCACACAAATCAAAACACACACACATTGATATCGAAAAAAGAAAACAGAACAAAGTTTATATTATTTTACAAACTGCTCATTAACAATTATAAAGTTAATTGTTAGCATAACAATTGCTATTTATATCTCCTGCAGTATCAATTGAATCAGGATTGTGTCCACATTTCCACATCTAGCTCTCACTTGGCTGGACTTTTATTCCTAATAAGAATGTTGAAGGATTTACTGTGCAAGTGTCCGTCTGGGGGATAGTAATTAATTAATTCATACATTTCTATGTTTTTCCTAAAATATAAAACGTTCCCACCCTGTTGCACTAGAATCATCTGGACATATGTACACTATTTACACACACACGTCACTTCGACGTCATCACCCAATCACGCACCACCGCTTGTGCTTACTAAATAGGAGTCGTCCCCCCCCCCCCACCGTCTGTCTCCCCTGGTTTTAAAACCATAGATTACACAGACTAGACAGATTAGACTACATCTGCATCTGGCATGTCTTTTAGGTTGAACTAAATTAAAAATACATTTTTTTTCCCCATTAAGCTAAATCACAACCTCCATGGAAATCTACCGAAATTGAGTTAGTAGATTTTGATTAAACTTGTGATCCAAGCGCAGTATTTAAGAAGCTTCAACTGTATTTTAAATTGAAATTTTGCATGTGTGTTATACAGTGTTGAACTGAATTTTAAAAGGGATAAAAGACATCTCATAAAAAGACAGAATCAAAGTATTTTTTTTACAAGGCAAGTAAAAGTGATCAATGTTTTCTAGCTACAATGGATTAAAACAACCCATGTAGAACAAAATTAATAAAATGTGAGTATTATTTAGCTCATGTTTTGCATTCTCTCTGCAGAGCTTAAATGCCTGTATACCAAAGAGAGAGAGAGTAAAGTAGAGTAACCTCGCTGCATTCTGGATGACGATGGAAGAAATAGATTTAGTTTAGAAGAAGAGCGAAGCGTCTCAACAATAACTGAGCAGGCAGAGACGTCACAGAAAGACCCGGAAATGTGTTCCCCTCCTCCCTTCTCTTCCCCCTCGAGGAGGGGAGGGGGAGGGAGAGGAGAGGAGAGAGGAGAGGAGAGGAGAGGAGAGGAGAGGAGAGGAGAGGAGAGGAGAGGAGAGGAGAGGAGAGGGGAGGAGAGGAGAGGGGAGGAGAGGGAGTCTCATGAGGAGGAGGAGGAGGTGCTCTCATGACCACGTTGGACACTTCCTGTGAAAAGGCACAAGCAACCAAGATGAACACAGAGAGGGGGAAGAGGAGGGAGGAGCAGAGGAGAGGACGAGCTGAGAGGAGCAGGGTGTGTCTCTCAGGTGGCGAACTGCTGGTAGAAGGCCAGCTTCACCCTCTCGATGTGGTGGCACAGCTTGACGGCGGGCCCCAGCTTCAGCTCCATGCACTCCTGCACCGTGGGGAGGTTGAGGAGGAGCAGCGCCTGGCCGTCGATCTCCTGGGGGACAGAACACGCCGGAGTCACTACCAGGGTCCAGTAGCCACATTAGAGTGGGGGTCACATTAGAGTGCTGTAGAGAGACCTCCTGTAGTATTCATTCAGTAGCTCTACATTACAGACGTTAAAGTCTCATTGACACACAAAACTGTACAGAGACCCTAAGATGACCTGCTGCTCCACCTCCTGCCGCATTCTGTGTGTGTGTGTGTGTGTGTGTGTACACCCCAGGCGTGAGAAAAAACATTTGCAGGAAGAGGGATGTAGTAGTAGGCCTATACCAAATATATGAAATGTCTCTCAAACTGTCAAACATATAGGCCTAACACCAAATACAATAACGGTGTTCTTGTGTGGGTCTGTGTGTGTGCATGTGTGTGTGTGTGTGTACCTGATCCAGGAAGAAGCGGGCTAGAGGAGCACAGTCGGTGGTCCTGATGAAGCGGACCACATCAGTGATGCTCCACTCCAGAGGGCTTGTCTCCAGACATAACCTCTGAGGAGGCTCCGCCTTGGAGGTCTGGACACACACACACACACACACACACACACACACACACACACACACACACACACACACACACACACACACACACACACACACACACACACACACACACACACACACACACACACACACACACACACACACACACACACACACACACACACACACACACACACACACACACACACACACACACACACACACACACACACACACACACAGTCATTTGAGAAACCAGACCATCATCACAGCGTCGACCTGGGCGGGACATCCGGTACCTTGGGCGAGGGCGGCCGGTTCTCGTCGTCGGAGAAGGACGGCGAGCAGGGCTTTTTGCGGCGCCGCGTGGGGCGGGGCGTAGCGGGCGGTGAGGGGGAGGGCGTGGTCGGAAGGGACTTCCCCACAGAGTACTCCGAGTCGTCCTGCAGCTCCGAGCCAGAGTCCTCGCTCAGGGACTCGTCATCGTCCAGGTCCTCCTCGTCTCCGCTGCCCTGGAGGACGGACCGGGAGGACAAGGGGACAAGACGATGAGGGGACAAGTAGGGTTCTGTGTGTGTATGTGTTTTTACCTGTAGGGTTCTGTTTGTGTATGTGTTGTTACCTGTAGGGTTCTGTATGTGTTGTTACCTGTGGAGAGCCGGCTGGTGTGTTGTCCAGCGAGGCTGAAGATCTCCTCTTCTTGTGGACGAAGAGCTGCTTCCTCCTCTTCCTCCTCCTCCCTCTCCTCTTCACGCCTCCCTCCAGGTTGGAGTGACCCCCAGGGGGGCGGCCCACCCGCCTGCTCTTCTTCTTCCCATAGTAATACGCTGAAAAAGAAGAAGAACTATTGTCATGGCTGACGACACACGTGGATTTAGATTTAGATCCAGATCTGTGCCAAAATCTAATCAACTGTCATAAACCATCTAACCACCAACTTTTGTCCAATTCCATAAAAAACCTTTTGAGTTATCTTGCTAACATACAAACAAACAGAAAGACAAACACACAGACAGACACAGGGACGAAAACATAACCTCCTCCCATCTACGATGGTTCCAGAAGGGGAGGAGCTACTGTATTAATAAGGTTCCAGAAGGGGAGGAGCTACTGTATTAATAAGGTTCCAGAAGGGGAGGAGCTACTGTATTAACGAGGTAGGGTTCCTACTGTATTTGGTCTTGGTGAGCACGGAGCAGTTCTCGGAGCAGTGGTCCAGGACCATCCGCGGTCCGAACAGGTTGGGGCAACACTCCAGCTTGATGCAGGTCTTCCTGCAGAACTCTGCCACCCGCTCGGCGGTCCGGACGATCTCCACGGTGGCCCGGTAGCTTTTCCCTTTGTACCTGAGCATCCGGAGGCAGGGTGGAGGAAGAAGAAGGTGGAGCTGATCGTCAGACTGACCGGCCGTCTTTCTCACTTAACTTTAACTACTTATTGACTATTCCTGTACATTTTTCTCAGCAGGACTCACTTGGCCTTGAGTGTCTCCCCGTGGCTGCGGGACTCCTGCTGCCACCTGCTGGCCTCTGGGTGCAGCTGCAGCTCCCTCAGCACCCGGCTGGGCTTGTAGGCCGAGTTGATCAGCAGGCTCAGCACCTGGGCGTGCGCGCGCGCACACGCACACACACACACACACACACACACACACACACACACACACACACACACACACACACACACACACACACACACACACACACACACACACACACACTTACACTTACACTTACACTTACTCTGCCTGCTCGTCAGCCAACATGCACCAGCAGGTCACTGCCTAACACACTAATGGTGTTGTAGTTAGTTAGTAGTAGTAGTAGTACTAATGTGTTTTATTAACAGACCAGCGGGAGGTGCTGCCCTCACCTCCTTCAGCACCAGTTCTATAGACTATAGAGTGGACCAGTGGGAGGTGCTGCCCTCACCTCCTTCAGCACTAGTTCTATAGACTATAGAGTGGACCAGCAGGCGGTGCTGCCCTCACCTCCTTCAGCACCAGTTCTATAGACTATAGAGTGGACCAGCAGACGGTGCTGCCCTCACCTCCTTCAGCACCAGGACACAGTTCCCCGGGCCGATGAACTGGGGCAGCTCTGCGATGCGGCCCTTGTTGAGGTACGGACCCGAGAAGCAGCGGTGGTTGAAGTAGATCTTAGGACAGCAGTACTTCCCCTGACCCTGACCTGAGCACAGGACACCGGGTCAGCACCAATACATACATTGATGTATCTATATACATATATATACTGTGTATATACACACACATATATATAATGTGTATATAAATACACATCTAGATATCTAACTGACTGACAGCCCTCACCTGGTTCTGACTGGCTACCCATTTGCTTCTTCTCCGAGTCGAGTGAGGAGGACTTGGGTGGAGCTCTGCTGTGAACCATTGGAACAACAGAAGACTCAGGGACCAGGAGAGGAACACATTAAAGATATATACAGTACAATATATACACGGCTACTGGAAATAAAGTAGTCTCTCTCATGCTCCTGTTGGACTCACTGTTTCTCAGGCTGAACCACAGCTGCCTTCCTCTGTTTCTCCACTAGAGAGAGAGGAGGGGGGGGGGAGACAGAGAGAGAGGAGGGGGGGGGAGACAGAGAGAGAGAGGAGGGGGGGGGGGGAGACAGAGAGAGAGGAGGGGGGGGGGAGACAGAGAGAGAGAGGAGGGGGGGGGAGACAGAGAGAGAGGAGGGGGGGGGGGGGGGAGACAGAGAGAGAGGAGGGGGGGGGGGGGGAGACAGAGAGAGAGGAGGGGGGGGAGACAGAGAGAGAGGAGGGGGGGGGGGGACAGAGAGAGAGGAGGGGGGGGAGAGAGAGAGAGAGGAGGGGGGGGAGACAGAGAGAGAGGGGGGGGAGACAGAGAGAGAGGAGGGGGGGAGACAGAGAGAGAGAGGAGGGGGGGGAGACAGAGAGAGAGAGGAGGGGGGGGGGAGACAGAGAGAGAGGAGGGGGGGGGAGACAGAGAGAGAGAGGAGGGGGGGGAGACAGAGAGAGAGGAGGGGGGGAGACAGAGAGAGAGGAGTGGGGGGGGAGACAGAGAGAGAGGAGGGGGGGGGGAGACAGAGAGAGAGGAGGGGGGGGGGAGACAGAGAGAGAGGAGGGGGGGGGGGGGAGACAGAGAGAGAGGAGGGGGGGGGTGGAGACAGAGAGAGAGAGGAGGGGGGGGGAGACAGAGAGAGAGAGACAGACAGCGAGGGAGCGAGCGACACACACACACACAGACAGACAGACAGACAGACAGACAGACAGACAGAGAGAGACAGAGTAGGCTTCATTAGCATACGTAGGTCACCTAACAATATGACCTAGGGTTAACCAGGTGAGTCGGTGTACCAGGGGGTTTGATGGGGTAGACCAGAGGATAACCGTTGGTCTCACACCAGCTGACAGGGAAGATGTCCATCGAGTCCACGTGGACAACTACCTCTGGCATGGGCTGCTTCAGTCCTACACACACAAATATATCAATTAGAGAAAGAAAGAAAGAAAGAAAGAAAGAAAGAAAGAAAGAGAGAGAGGTCTCTTCTCACCTTCTAGGCTGAGCCAGATGTGTTGACCTTTGACCCTGCTGACGGTGGCCACGTGGATGTTCTCAGGAGACAGAGGGTTGACCGCCTCCAGCTTCATGTTCTCTTTGAAGCTGTGCTCGCTGGCGTCTGAGCCGGCCAGCAACGCCTTTCAGATGGGAAACAAAACAAGATTTCAGATATTTCTAAACACCTTCACTGTCTTTAGGACTACCGAGGCTGAGCCCACAGCTGCTCACTCAGTATGTATATATATATTATATATATATTTAGATATAGTTTGATATAGATAGTTTACCAGTGAGAAGCAGTGCTGTGGAGCCGCCTCTGTCTGACTCTGTTTCAGGTAGTCAGTCCAGTCGAAGTCCTGCCTCTGGTAGCCTGGAAACAGTTTCATTATAGATCAGGGATTCCCACACACAGACTTCACTTGGGTGGGCCGCACAGGTATATTAACGGCCGCCAAAGTATATTTCGTAAAACTTTTCGTTATACTTCTGTTCCTCTTCGCTCTGCTATTGCATGAAGGCTCGTCTGTAGGGATAGTAAGATTCACCGATTTGCATCAAAAGTTCACGATACGATTGATACGAAAAAAGTGTGCAGCCGATACAATTTGGAATGGAGTCGAGATGTATGGTTTCTAACATCTTTACATTACAATCTTTACACATTGGTAAAATACGATTTATTTTTGGGACCCCAAAATAGCGTCCAGGCGGGATTTCTAAAATCGCTAAAAATGTCCCAATAGGTGATCACCACACAGGACGCCTTTAGCAGGCTGAACGCACTGCACTGCTCTTAGGCCACGACCACATCATCTTCATAGAAATATATATCTATAAATATATATATTTAAAAATATATATCTATAAATATATATATTAAAAAATATATATAGTATATATATATAGTATATATATATATATATACTGTATATACACATTTGCTGCTTGTAAATTCATCTGATTGGACAGGGGAAAAAAAGAAAGAAAGAAAAAAAACTATTTGTAGATTCAAGATTCAATATTGTACCATATTGAATTGCAAAGCATCATATTATTTTGCGTTGCATTGTGTTGACTCAAATCGTAGCGAATCCCACTGCATCGCACTAGGAATGAATGGTATCGCCATCGTAGTTGCATCATATGTATCTTGATATATCGGGATCGTTGGCAATACATCGAGATGTGCATCCCATCGCCCTCCGTGGTGAGATGCACATCCCTAGTCTGCTGACTACATACGTCAAACATACGAGATACATATGCCTACGTTAAATAGAGAGAAGACGACGTTGGATTTACTTCAGAAGACACAGACAGACCTACGGTAAGTCAACACATTTTCTCCTTATTGAGTTGTTATTCTGACTTTAGTAGAATTCTAGGAAGGGAAGCGGCAAGACTCAAGGGTGTATTTGCTGCATGCAAGTTACGTGTGCTTTGTTAAATATCAAAGAATCCCATTATAATTAAGACAGATTATTATTATTATTATTATTATAGAAGATAGGACAGCTGGGTGTGTTAAGGGTGAATATCAGGGGGATTATGATACGTAAACATGTGAAGTCGTTGGGAATGTGTTGAACAAGAATTTAACATTTTAAATAAACAAATCTGGCTAATAAAGGCCGATTTAAGAGAGCCCACGTTCTGTTCTCAATGTGTGAACCTTGCCAGCTGTGTCTTAATGTCTCCTAAGCCCCTCCAGAGCTCCTAATACTGAGGTGAGAACAACATGCAACAATAGAGTTAGAGCTTTCAGTGTGAGTGTGTGTGTGTGTGTGTGTGTGTGTGTGTGTGTGTGTGTGTGTGTGTGTGTGTGTGTGTGTGTGTGTGTGTGTGTGTGTGTGTGTGTGTGTGTGTGTGTGTGTGTGTGTGTGTGTGTGTGTGTCACACACCCGGGGGCGGGCAGAGCGGCAGTCCGTTCTTGAGGCTCCAGTTTACAGGGAAGATACCCGGACTCTCTCTGTTGCACAGGAACGAGCGGCCGCCACCTTCACCATCATCCATCCCACAGAGATCATCCATCTTTACCAGGAAGTAGAGATCATCAAACACCTGAGAGAGACACACAGAGACGGAGAGACAGAGAGACAGAGAAACAGAGAAACAGAGAAACAGAGAGACAGAGAGACAGAGAAACAGAGAGACAGAGAGACAGAGAAACAGAGAACAGAGAGACAGAGAAACAGAGAGACAGAGAGACAGAGAGACAGAGAGACAGAGAGACAGAGAGACAGAGAGACAGAGAGACAGAGAGACAGAGCGAGAGAGAGAGAGAGAGATTCAGTTATGACCCACCCGTTCATCAGGTGTTGTTTCAACATCAGGTGTCAGCCAGTTATTCATATTTCCACAGCCTTGTGATTATGCAGTGAATACATCATTAAGATAACCATTTGGTTTCAATGTTCAAGGGTGGCGGGAGCAAGGAAATAGACACCCAGACACAGGAAGTAGACGGACGACCGCCTTGCTAGGGTACCCGGCAGCCCGTTACCTTGGTGACGGTCGCCGGGCTGATGGAGATGGGGGCAGCCGGGTCCACAGCCTCCAGCTTCATCCCTTCCTTAAAGCTGTGAGGCGTGATGGCGGGGGGGTCCTGAAACACACACGCACAACAGGGTTTATTACTAATGTAATACTATTAATAATACGTCACTTCACCCCACTCATCTCTGTTTATATACATGGTAAATGGACTGCATTCATATAGTGCTTTAAACCCCAGCACTTGACAATTAATGCCTCATATTCACACATCCATACACTGACAGCTGTGGCAGCAAGGAGACAGCCAGCTGGTCAGGAGCAGTTAGGGTTAGGGCGTCCTGCTCAGGGACACCTCCACACTTAGGAGGAGGAGCTGCGGGATCGAACCAGCAACCTTCAGGATGCCAGACGTCCCGCTCTACCTGCTGAGCTGCTACCGTCCCATATACATGTCTCCTTACGTTTAGTACCACCGCTCATCATACCTGCACTTTAGAAGTTAGAATTATCAAATCCAAACCCTGGTGGGCTAGGAAGTAACGGTACCTTAGGAAACATCTCGTCCAGAGCCTCATCTTGAGGCAGCTCCTGTATCCTCTGCCTCACCTCTTCCCACTCCTCCCCTGTCCGCAGGCCCAGCAGCTCTGGGAGATGGAGAGAGAAGAATGGATCAACAATACAGAAACTTGGAGGGTAACAATATCCTGAATCATTTCACATGATGTCATGTTCAGTCACAACAAATACACACCCTGTTAGTTTGGAATGACAGAACCCCAGCTGGACTTCTCTAACCTGTTTTTTCAGTCGCTTGTTGACATATTCAGAAGCGAGTTACTTCAGGCCCAAACTCATTTGAATCGTATCGACGTGATGAAATACTTTGACATTGACCTCATCACAAAAACATCCCTTCAGGATAAGATGATTCGGAAAACATCCCTTCAAGATAAGTAATGATTTGAGATAGAAGGTCCACCACGGTATTTCTGCCAAACCATTCAAAGAACGAGCCTCCAACCATCAACAACACCATGTCCCTTTCATAAGAACCTAATTATTTTCTCTGTACTGTACTTGTGCTATGCAATGACATTTACATAATACAAATACATTTGAATCTAATTAAAACTAATCTAACCGGCCGAACCTTGGGTGGGCCTGAGGGTGCGGCCGTGCTCCTGGGCCCAGCCTGGCGGGTGGAGGCGCGGGTGGAGGTAGTACAACCAGAGGGTGGAGGGCATGTCGGCCATCCCCTCCGTGCCCAGCGGGCGTAGCTTGAGCCTCCCGCCCACGTTCTCCTCTACTTCGGAGGCCCAGGCCAGCCCCGGGTCGCTGGAGTCCTGCAGCTCCACGTAGGAGCCGGCACAGAGAAGCTCCATCGGGTCCCGACCACGCTGGGGCTGGGGGTGGAGGAGAGAGTGGGGGGAGGTGAGTGGGGCGGAGGAGAGGGTGGAACAGTGAGAGGGTGGAGGAGAGAGGGGGGGGGGGGGGCAGAGAGAGGGTGGAGGAGAGGTGGAGAAGAGAGAGGGGGGAGCAGAAAGAGAGTGGAGGAGAGGTGAGGAAGAAAGTGGGTGGAGCAGAGAGAGGGTGGAGGAGAGGGGGTAAGTGATAGGGGTGGAGGTGAGAGGGGTGGAGGAGAGAGAGGGTGGATGAGAGGCAAGGTGGAGGTGGCATACTGACTTTAAAGAAAGTGTCTGTGTGGTCGTATGACCACTAATATGAGGCACCAGTACGACCAGTAGCTCTACTGGACCTGTTGGTGGAAATTACTTCCAGTTTCAGTCTATTATAATCATGCTTTTATCCTAATTTATATATACATATTTGCATTTGATTCCTGGGCTGTACAAATATGTTCATATTTACAATAACTATAAAGCACAATAAAGGTTAGATTTTTACTTCCTCCACCTCTCTCACTCACACACATACTCTCTCACTCACCATCTCCAGCAGGTTGGCCGGTGCGCTGTCCTCCTCAGCGAGGGCCGTCTCCAGCAAGACCTCCCAGTCCTGGTGCTTCTCACGCACCCCTGAGACCCAGAGAGAGACACTTCTGAGACACAGAGACACCCCTGGGACGCAGACACAGACTAACAGGCTGCCCATGAGCCAAAAGTGCTCCCTTAAAGGGTCTTTGCACCCCAAGTATGAATTTTTCTGTCCCCCTCTCCCTCCCTCTCCCGGTCGGGCCCTCACCTTCAGGGGCCCTCATGGTCTTGCCATGCTGGCGGCTCCAGCCCAGCGGGTGAAGGTCAGCCGTCATGATGTCACACCAGAAGTCGGCGCGCCGGTCGTCATGGTAACCCTCGTAGCGCAGCAGCAACAGCTGGCCGCAGGTGGTGATGATGGAGGCCACCCAGTGGGGGGCGTCGGCCTCCATCCGGACACACACCTCCAGCCTCATGCCGGGCACCAGGCCCGTCTGCAGGCCCTGGTCCACCTGTGGGAGGGGAGAGAGATGAAACAGGGTGGTGTCGCCAAGTCTGACGACGCGGACACCTGCATCCCCAGTCCTCCGTCACTCACGTGTTTGAAGGCGTGGTGAGGCACGGACGAGGCCTGACTCTCCTCCAGGTAGTCATCCCAGTTGAACTCTGACATGTCCGGACTGGAGTCCCTGTCTGGACACAGAGGACACGTCAGGTCCTGGTCTGACCAGCCTCCACTAACACCATCCTCCACTAACACCAGCCTCTACTAACACCAGCCTCTACTAACACCAGCCTCTACTAACACCAGGCTTCACTAACACCAGACTCCACTAACACCAGGCTCCACTAAACCCAGCCTCCACTAACACCAGGCTCCACTAACCAGCCTCCACTAACACCAGGCTCCACTAAACCCAGCCTCCACTAACACCAGGCTCCTCGAACAGAAACACTCCCTGTCCTGGTCTGACCAGCCTCTACTAACAGATGTCGTTGACAGATGACCAAGAGGAGACTTACCTGATGCTGGTGGCTCCTGACTCATGTTGGCGCCCCCTGCAGGCAAGTCGGGAAGAGCTGGAGGAAAGGATGATTATTATTATGGTTTATAATTACACTTTGCGTGTACGCCGTGGGTCCACAGAATGGCCCCTAGGGGGAGCCACTGTACGCACTGCATGCAGAACACAGAGCGCTCAATACAATAACCCTGCAGTAGAACACAGAGCCCTCAATATGAGAACCCTGCAGTAGAACAGAGCGCTCAATATGAGAACCCTGCAGTAGAACAGAGCCCTCAATATGAGAACCCTGCAGTAGAACAGAGCCCTCAATATGAGAACCCTGCAGTAGAACAGAGCCCTCAATATGAGAACCTTGCAGTAGAACAGAGCCCTCAATATGAGAACCCTGCAGTAGAACACAGAGCCCTCAATATGAGAACCTTGCAGTAGAACAGAGCGCTCAATATGAGAACCTTGCAGTAGAACAGAGCGCTCAATATGAGAACCTTGCAGTAGAACAGAGCCCTCAATATGAGAACCCTGCAGTAGAACAGAGCCCTCAATATGAGAACCCTGCAGTAGAACACAGAGCCCTCAATATGAGAACCTTGCAGTAGAACAGAGCGCTCAATATGAGAACCTTGCAGTAGAACAGAGCACTCAATATGAGAACCTTGCAGTAGAACAGAGCCCTCAATATGAGAACCCTGCAGTAGAACACAGAGCCCTCAATATGAGAACCCTGCAGTAGAACAGAGCGCTCAATATGAGAACCCTGCAGTAACACCCAGAGCCCTCAATATGAGAACCCTGCAGTAGAACAGAGCACTTAATATGAGAACCCTGCAGTAGAACAGAGCGCTCAATATGAGAACCCTGCAGTAGAACAGAGCGCTCAATATGAGAACCTTGCAGTAGAACAGAGCGCTCAATATGAGAACCTTGCAGTAGAACAGAGCACTCAATATGAGAACCTTGCAGTAGAACAGAGCCCTCAATATGAGAACCCTGCAGTAGAACACAGAGCCCTCAATATGAGAACCCTGCAGTAGAACAGAGCGCTCAATATGAGAACCCTGCAGTAACACCCAGAGCCCTCAATATGAGAACCCTGCAGTAGAACAGAGCACTTAATATGAGAACCCTGCAGTAGAACAGAGCGCTCAATATGAGAACCCTGCAGTAGAACAGAGCGCTCAATATGAGAACCCTGTTCCTCAGTGATGCTGAACAACAAGTTTTATTTTGTCTAAACTAAAAAGGAAGGAACGTCGTGGGCCACCTGGGACAAGTTCTGCCATCAGTTAAAATTTAAGAGCTCTAGTCAGCTTAGAAAATGTATGTATAATTATATATACCGGTGGATAGATCGATGCACCACCAGGGGAAGGGGGGGGGGGGGGGGGGGTGTAACAGAATTGTAAACGTCCTCCTCTGTACTTCAAACCGAAAGCTGCGCACATTGCGACACAAAGTGAATTAGCATTTTAAACCCACACTAAACCCATCATAAATATTCAAATCAAAAACACCTGGGCTCTGTCAGAGCTCTGATTAAAATAAAATAATAAGTCGAGAGACGAAAGCTTTGGGGATTCCACTGCGTTAATACCCTCAGCCTATCAGAAAAGAGCAAGAAAGGCACCCGGAACCGCAAGAGATCCACACCAGAACCGCAGAGAACCGAACCGAGACAGAACGCGAGAAAGAGAGAGAGAGACACTGTGCTGCACCACAGGCCACTAGTGTTTAGACAAGCATCCACACACACACACACACACACACACACACACACACACACACACACACACACACACACACACACACACACACACACACACACACACACACACACACACACACACACACACACACACACACACACACCACACACACACACACACACACACACACACACACACACACACACACACACACACACACACACACACACACACACACACACACACACACACACCCCAAAGTGATGCTTGGAGAAACAACAACAACAACAACAACAACAACAACAGGGCTACTGCAGACCCACAACGTGACAACCAGGGTTCACTAATAGTGAACGATGGTCACTATGAACACACCCTTTCCTCCCTCTCACTCAGTTGCTCTTACACATCGGTAGACGCCTTCCTCTACTCTCCTCTTTAGACTCGGTCCAGAGGAACCGAGAAGCATCAGCTGGGAACCACAAAGACAAGGCTTTCACAAGAAGGTTTTCTGAAGGGGTCTTTGGGTGGTGGTGGTGGTGTTTTGGGTGGTGGTGGTGGTGGTGGTGGTGGTGACAATAGCAGACAGCCGGGCCAGGAGGAGAGAGTCGGGCGTAGGGCCACGCGGTTGCTCCGTCACCAGGGACCCTTTGAGACGGCCTGTCAGCCCCGTCTTTTGTCACGTCTGACGTCTCTATTTAAAAGTTTGTTGGTCAAACCCCCTACTACCCTGCCAGCCGCCTCGACCCATGAGCTCTGCATGATTCACCCACGACCCCAGCGCCGGGGGAGGCGGTGGGGGGGGGAGGCCCAGGGGTCGAGGGTCAGGGTTCACCATTCTACAATAAGGAGAGAAAGAGAGCCAGAGAGCAAGGCCTAGAAGGACCGGCTCAGGAGCAGCGATAGGGGGACAGTGTCCCCCACCTTTAGATGCTCCTGGAGAGAGGAGTCTGATCAGAGGAGTCTGATCAGACGGCTCTCCCGTCACATGAAAGGGACAACCCGTCTTCTGCTTTGTGAGTTTGGAAGTTTGGAGGTTGACACATTCAGTCTAGTTCTGCATGTTGATGCAGTATTTCCTGCTGATTAAGACATCCTTAAGACTCCTGTCACTACAAAGTTTTACTCTGTGCAAAAACACATTTCTTCTCAATATGAAAAACACAGACACATATTTCTACTTCCCATGTGGGTCGCTGCTGCTGGGAACACAAACATGTAGCAAAAGATGAATTATAAAATTGTAATAACTGTTAACAAACAGTTGCACCGGGGAAAAAAAGGTGGAAAACTATTATCATTATTATTGTTATTGTTATTATTATTATTATTATTATATTATTATATTGGGCCACCCAGAATTCTGTTTCTTTGGACCCTTCAGCTGTCCGTGTTGAGAAGGCCTCAGTGTTCAAACCAACCAGGAGCTGCAGTTCAGATTCTCACTGCAGACCGTCTCCACTGTACTCAAGTGTGGCCGTCACCCCATAGCAGCACATGGGTGACCCCACAGGGAAGAGAACAGCAGCACAGAGAAATACAAATCAACATGAAGCGTCAGTTACTCAAATGTTGCATAGGAAGTCAAGAAAATAGTTAGTTGATGTGTTTGTGGGGACGCATTACAGCCTGAGGCACACATCACCATCATCATCACCATCATCACCATCATCATCCAGAATATTAAACCACTTCTCTGAGGGCTCTCAAAACCCCACAGGTGGAGAAGAGGACCCAACACAAGGTGGTGTTCTGGAAGGAGAGAAGGTGCTGGAAGGAGAGATGCTGCATGAAGGAGTTGATCCAGGTGGTGTATGAAGGAAAAGTGGTGCAGGAAAGAGATGGTGCTGATAGGAGAGGTGGTGTATTAAGGAGAGGTGGTGCAGGAACGAGAGGTGGTGCAGGAACGAAAGGTGGTGCAGGTGGTTTATGAAGGAGAGGTATGAAGGAGAGGTGGTGCAGGAACGAAAGGTGGTGCAGGTGGTTTATGAAGGAGAGGTATGAAGGAGAGGTGGTGCTGACATGAGAGGTGGTGCAGGTGGTGCATCGCAGCGACGCCTCAGTCAAGTTCCTGGGCCGTCAGCCCGACCGTGTGTGTTTTTGAGAGACACGAAAAACAAACGAAGAAAGACGCGGACGGCGGACGACGAGACGCAGCGGGTGAATAAGAAGTCACCGGAGAGCCTCTTACCGGGAAGACGCTTCTTAAGACGCTTCGAAGAGCCGCTTCTGTCCGCCTGCTCGGTTCACCACCTCATTCCAATATGGCACGGGGCTCCAGAGCGCATGCGCAGCTCGGGTATAACATGACGTCATATTCATGCAAAAATTTGACAGAAGACAAAAACAAACCTCAGACGTGTATAAGATATTATAGTTTGTGATTGTAGTTTAGTGTATATATATATATATATATATAGTATAGTATAGTTAATATGATCAACATATTATATTTGAGTATAGGGGATAATATAATCGTTGAGGTATATTATATATTAAATGAAGGATTCAACACTTGGTGGATGGATTGTGCATTAATGTTTATAATATAATGGACCCAGATCTCAGATTAATAAATGTAAAAAAAAAATACATATAGACATGGGTGACGTGTGGACAAGAGACAGGTCTGGTTGAGAAGTATTTATTTATTTATTTATTTATAGTCATGTTGACATAAAACTAAAAGAGAGTAAATCCAAAATTCACCGACAGTGCAAGATAATACATATTCAAATGTAAATGTACAGTTAAACATTTTTTTTTCGTGTTCAAATATGCATTCAAGTAACATAACATTATAAAAACATCACATCCTTAAACGTGTATTCCTCCCACACACACACATCCTTCAGACTGTAGACAGCATCACCATCCCAAATCACATCGGTGCAATACCGTAAAACCTTTCACCTTGTTCTGGAGCCACTTTAGTACTATTTAGTATAGAGTATTATTACTATTCATTAAGACCTAGCAACAACATGCAGACAGTCCCAGAAACCTACCTTTAAAGAGCTACAGCTGTATTACTGTCCCGATAAATATACACAGTAGTACTGAAGGTCTCGTCACAACTTAATTCACATTTGTCAATGACAATAGAAAATATCACATTCATTCATATTGATGTCAGCTTTAATCCCTTTAATGTCCAGTCTCACTGGACAGCTGAACCATTAGCACACAAACCAGACAACGTGTACCCATCGTGTGTGTGTGTCCATCGTGTGTGTGTCCATCGTGTGTGTACCCATCGTGTGTGTCCATCGTGTGTGTGTGTGTGTCCATCGTGTGTGTGTGTCCATCGCGTGTGTACCCATCGCGTGTGTGTGTCCATCGTGTGTGTACCCATCGCGTGTGCGTCCATCGCGTGTGTGTCCATCGTGTGAACAAACAAACCAGACAACATATACCCAGTGTGTACAACCAGTGTGTGTTTACACAGAACATGGATCAAATACAATATCAGAACAGAGTCACAATTATTTTGGCTGACAGTTAAAATTTCAACATACAGTAATGTAGTGAGACCTTTTATACGTGTGATCTTACAGTTAAGAGACCAGTGGACAGAATAGAGAAGATCCATGCAGATCAGACCAGCATTGAGGGAGCTCAACAGACTAGGTTACCTTCAGGTTACTCCTCTAGGAATCAGAATAAACAACAAGCCCTTCCTCATCGTCTTTTAAACGTTAGTGTTCAACCACCCAGAGGAACGTTAGTGTTCAACCACCCAGAGGAACGTTAGGGAGCACAGACAGAACCCATGTGTTCAGGACTTTCTCATTTCTCCAGCATGCGTTCCAGCTTAGGGTTGACGAAGGAGAAGCCAGCGAACGCTGACTGGTCCATGGAGTCGATGAGGTTCTTGTCGGCGTGGGAAAACCGCGGCTTCTCGTTGAGGAACTCCCGGTCGAAGTTGCTGCAGTCGCTGGGGCCTTTCTGCCATTGGTAGAGTAAGAGGTCTGTTAGCATGCTAGTGTTAGCATGTTAGTGTAGTCTAGCCATGATGCTAGCGTAGCATGATGCTAGCTAGTGTAGTCATGATGCTAGTCTAGTCATGAGGCTAGTGTAGCTATGATGCTAGTGTAGCCAATGATGCTATTGTAGGTAGCATTAATTTACATACTATTACAGAAACTAGTGTCAGCTTATTCATTCAGAATGAGTCATTATTATGTATAGGGTTGCAAGGAACGTACCAATTTGGGCTTAAAGGGGGGCACCAACTCTCTCTTCGCCAAAGCTATCCAGTTTATGGACTTGAAGAAGCTGTGCGTACGAATGTTCCCGACCACACCCAGTCTCCGGTTGGGGTCCCGTTCAAACAACTAGAGGAGCACAATATAACATATTGACATCATTTTTGTTTAAGAGACCAAAGGTGTGTCAGGTTGAACCATTAACTGAACAGAGAGGCGTAGTGTTATGAGGGACATGGATGTGTCAGCCTAAAGAGAGAGAACGAGAGAGATAGAGACCTGCTCCATCAGGTCCTTGGACTCCTTTGTGAGCCAGCGGGGGAAGTGCAGCGGGTCTGTCCGGATGGAGTCGAATAGTTGGTCCTCGTCGTCCCCCTGGAACGGGGACTGGCCAATCAGCATCTCATACACCAGCACGCCGAAGGACCACCAGTCCACCGAGAAGGTGTACTTCTGACCAAACAGGATCTGGGAGAGAGGAGACACCAGCCAGGTTAGAGACCGAGGAGAGAGACAGAAAGAGACCCAGATATGTATGTATGTATGCATGAAATGGTAATGAAATGGATGCTTTTTATATAGCGCTTTTATCCAAAGCGCTTTACAAGTCATGCCCCACATTCAGCCATTCATACACCCATTCAACCACCGACGGCGGAGTCAGCCATGGAGAGGAGGGACAGCCAGCACGTCAGGAGCAGTGAGGGTTAGGGTGTCTTGCTCAAGGACACCTCGACAGTTTTTGCTAGGAGGTGGTGGGGGATCAAACAAGCAACCTTTCGGTTGTGAGGGCGACCGCTCTACCTCCTGAGCTATACTGCCGCCTGTATGCCGCCATGTATGTATGCATGTGTGTGTGTGTGTGAGAGAGTGAGAGTGAGAGAGAAAGAGAGACCACGATGTGAGAGTGAGAGAGACCACAATGTGGTAGCGAGAGAGAGAAACAAATAGAGGCCATGAGGTGAGAGAGTGGAGAAGAGACCAGCAAGGTGAGAGTGAGAGAGCAATCCCAGTCACAGTAGTTCATTATGAATAAAAACATCAACACTAAAAGGATTAAGACAAAATGGCAGTGATCCAAATCAGCATATTCCTCTTAATAAGCCCCACAGGTGAACATCACTCTTGTATCAGATACAGAGGTTAACAGTTAGGAGTATAACTAGCGCTCTGTGATCGGAGGTCTGAACTGGGGGGGCCGTGTGCTGACCTCTGGGGCGATGTAGTCCGGTGTTCCACAAAAGGTGGAGGCTTTGTTCGTTTCACACACATTCTCCCGGCACATCCCGAAGTCTGCTATCTTCACATGGCCGTCCTTGTCCAGCATCACGTTGTCCAGCTTCAGGTCCCTGCACACATGTGGTGATGGGGGAGAACATACAGCAATCAAACACTCAGTCTCAGTAAGTGTCAGCAAGTGGTCATACAGATTCCACTAGTGGTGGTGAAGGTGGTGGATGTGGAGGTGGTGGAGGAGGTGGTCGTGGTGGTGCAGCCTTACCTGTAGATGATGCCTTTGGAGTGAAGGAACTGCAGTCCAACGATGATCTCAGCAGCGTAGAACCTGAGCAGAGAGAGCGAGTCGGGAAACAACACATGAAGTCACTTTCTACACTACTGGAGGTCGGTTGTGGGTGGTGACCAGGATCAGCTGTTCAGGGAGAGGGAAGGTCTAGTCAGAGAGAAGGACTCTCTCTACTCTAGCTGGATCTGTCTCGTTATCTAGTCAGGGAGAAGTCCCTACTCACGTTGCTCTGTTTATGTCGAAGCGGCCCTTGTCCTGGATGTGGAACATCAGGTCTCCTCCGTTCAGGTACTCCATCACGAAGAACAAATGTTCCTGGAGAACGGAAACAGAAAGATCATCTCTCCATCTTATCACTCTGGCGTGACTACATGGTAAGTGTATTATTACTAATATTAATGTATTCATCAACTCTGATGTTAATATTTAACAGTCCAGAGCCTTGCTTTCTGTACAAGTGAGAACGTAACTTTTCATTTCAATACCTTTCCCAGGCCAGGGTTTGATTCCCGGTTCGGGAACACAATTTTGTGGATTGCTTACTTTGGTCTGGAAGGTGGAGTAAAGGTGTGTGAGGAAGGGGTTGCCCCAAGCCAGAGACAGGACTCTCTTCTCCACCATGGTGCATTCTACGTCATCGTCCATCAGCACCACATCCTTCTTCAGGGCCTTAACTGCAAAGAACTCCCCTCGACCCTTCAGCTCGGCCAGCAGCACCTGGGGACACACCGTCAGGAACACTGCAGTCAGTAACACTGCAGTCAGTAACACTGCAGTCAGTAGTAACACTGCAGTCAGTACCGTCAGTAACACTGCAGTCAGTACCAGTCAGTAACACTGCAGTCAGTACCCGTCAGTAACACTGCAGTCATTACCCGTCAGTAACACTGCAGCCAGTAACACTGCAGTCAGTAACACTGCAGTCAGTAACACTGCAGCCAGTACCCGTGAGTAACACTGCAGTCAGTACCCGTCAGTAACACTGCAGCCAGTAACACTGCAGCCAGTAACACTGCAGTCAGTACCCGTCAGTAACACTGCAGTCATTACCAGTCAGTAACACTGCAGCCAGTAACACTGCAGCCAGTACCCGTCAGTAACACTGCAGCCAGTAACACTGCAGCCAGTAACACTGCAGTCAGTACCCGTCAGTAACACTGTAGCAAGTAACACTGCAGTCATTTGTGTTTTGGTTTGGTTTTGTAGTCTAATACTGGATTTAGAAATATTGTAAAAGACATTCTTTAGAAAATATTTTATAGGTCTATCATTGTTATTATTGGTCGTCTTTGGAGTTGTTGGGCGTCTCGGTTCATGTCCTAACTGAACCCGGACGGGGGGGGGGACACCTACCTTGCCGAAGCTTCCTTTCCCCAGCACCTTGTGGAACACCAGCTGGTCGAATTTGAGGTGCAGGCATGTGGGAGCGCCTCCGGGGGGCGCTGCCGGACCGGAGTCCTCCACTACTTTTCCAGTGTTGTTTGCTTTGAAAAACATAAGCGCAAAAAGTAAATGCAAATGTAAATAATAGGAAAAGAAAAATGAGGAAATAAGAAAAAGAGAGTATAAAAGTAGTCAAGTTTTGTTAATGTAGTGTATTGTCAACATCAGTAGATGAGATTACTGGTCTCAGTTTGCGGTAATAACAGCCTCTCACCATTAGGGTCTGTGGCTGCACTTTGGAAGTCTTGGTAAACCCCAACATCGGACCCATCAGTCCCATCCACCTTCTTCGCTGGTTTCTGTGGAGGAAAACCAGAATACCCGGGTAAAGATCACCATGTTGTCAATCAACGGTATCATCACCTTGTAGTATACTAGTTAATTAGTAGCCAACTAGTAGTTAACTAGTTCACTAGTAGCTACCATAGACCCACCTGGATGTAAGACAGAGCCTCGGCCAGGAGCTTCTGGTTGATGCCACACAGGTTGGCCACCTTGCCCTGGCAGTAGCTATGGACGTTCATGGAGCATTCTGCTCAGGGAGGAGAGAGAAATAACGGATCAGAAAAAAGGCAGGCGGTTTGGGGTTGACACGACGGTTAAATGGTAAAAATAATTGGTCTACTTATATGGCTTTTAACCAAAGAGCTTTACAAGTTATGCTTCACGTTCACCCATTGATTCACCAATGCATACACCGGCGGCGGCCATGCAAGGAGACAGCTGGTCAGGACACGGACACCTTCAAACTTGGAGAAGCCTGGGGATTGAACCAGCAACCTTCTAGTTGCCAGACAACCCACTCTACCTCAACCCACTCTATCCTCACCTTCACACTTGAGGCCCTGCCTGTAGATGCCCCAGAGGAGGCTGCCACAGTGGTCGCAGAAGGTGGGGCTTCGGTAGTTGTGGTACTTGAGGCGGTGAGGCATGTCTATGTTAAACCTCGCCTTCTGGAACTGTGGGACACACATAAAGACAGTTAACGTTCTAGAATAAAGTGACAAACATGAATAACAAACATTTAATCATCAGGTTCAACCTGCAGTTGGTAAAATGAGGTGATATAATAATATACAGTATAATAATATAGACTACATCTATGGACACACACTGGAAGCTGTATTTCCAATTCTGAATGTCAACACATGCATAGGATGAGAAATGGTCAAGCATCACTTATGGACCACAGCTTCAAAGAAAGCACACGTTTGTATTGAATGAGTCTTGTTGAGGACTATGTCTCGTTCAAAAGATGTTACAAATTTTTTATGTTTTGTGTCCACTAGAACCACATCCTTGTCTCCAACAAGAAGACGAGGGTCAACCGGTTTCCTACGAGACCAAGAGCGAGGGACGCTCCTTATTGAGGTCCAAAGTCTGTCATAACTCAACCATCCTGGAATGAAATGATTGATATCCCTTCCATATCCCCGTACAGAGCTGTGTGTGAGGTTGGAGTGGCGTTACTTTAACCCACCATGGTTTCTCGACTGTTGGCCGCCGTCCCAGTGCACCGGCCGATGATCTTCTCAATGCATTTCTTGTGAATCGCCGCATTGCATTCTGGGATGAATCAAAAGCACATGTTATGACACTCAACATAGTAATAGCAGTATGACTAAGAATTAGACTCAATAGTTTAACATGATATATACTGTATATATATATTTTTTTTATGTGTATATGAACAACACTACTCACGTCTACACTTGTACCCCTGCTTATTGAGACCCCTGGAAAGAAAATTAAAGATATAATTATATTCATAGTGAACATACTGTATATAAAAACACAATAGAGTGAAGGTAAATGAGGTACATATGTGTTCTCATACCGGTGTGTGTTCTCATACCATTGTGTTCTTATATCAGCGTGTGCTCATATCGGTGTGTTCTCATATGTTCTCATATTGGTGTGTTCTCATATCGGTGTGTTCTCATATGTTCTCATATCGGTGTGTCCTCATATCAGTGTGTTCTCATGTGTTCTCATATCAGTGTGTTCTCATGTGTTCTCATATCAGTGTGTTCTCATGTGTTCTCATATCAGTGTGTTCTCATGTGTTCTCATATCAGTGTGTTCTCATGTCGGTGTGTTCTCATGTGTTCTCATATCGGTGTGTCCTCATATCGGTGTGTTCTCATGTGTTCTCATATCAGTGTGTTCTCATGTGTCCTCATGTCGGTGTGTTCTCATATCGGTGTGTTCTCATATCTGTGTGTTCTCATGTGTTCTCATATCGGTGTGTTCTCATGTGTTCTCATATCAGTGTGTTCTCATGTGTCCTCATGTCGGTGTGTTCTCATGTGTTCTCATATCGGTGTGTTCTCATGTGTCCTCATATCAGTGTGTTCTCATGTCCTCATGTCGGTGTGTTCTCATGTGTTCTCATATCTGTGTGTTCTCATGTCGGTGTGTTCTCATGTGTTCTCATATCTGTGTGTTCTCATGTCGGTGTGTTCTCATGTGTTCTCATATCGGTGTGTTCTCATGTCGGTGTGTTCTCATGTCGGTGTGTTCTCATAGTGTGTTCTCATGTGTTCTCATATCGGTGTGTTCTCATGTGTTCTCATATCGGTGTGTTCTCATGTCCTCATATCGGTGTGTTCTCATGTCCTCATATCGGTGTGTTCTCATGTCCTCATATCGGTGTGTTCTCATGTCTGTGTTCTCATGTGTCCTCATATCGGTGTGTTCTCATACATCATATAGTACCAGCGGGCTCACCAGAGGAACTCCCTGCAGACGGAGCAGAAGGTGGGCGTGCCAAAGAAGATGGCGCTAAACTCGTGGTTCTTGACCTCGTGGATCTTGTGCTGCTTGACGGCACCTCGTCGGCGGGTCAGCGTCATCACGCCGTCCTCAGGGAGGACCTTCATCGAGGGTTTACACACCACTGGAGGAGGAGGAGGAGTTTAAACTACAGACCTAGTGGTTAAACATACTATAGTCACACGCCACTCTAGGAGTTCAACATACTACATATAGACATTTATTATACACGTATATTATACATATACCGGTATATGCTAATTGCATTTAGTTGATAGTGGATTTGGGAACTGAGATAAGAAGTTATCAAAGAGGACCTCACTTATCATTATGATGTCATCATTGTATAAGTATAATAATATGTTTTTATTATTTTACGGACCTAGATGTTCTTTCTTTGGCTTGATATTATTAGTCTATAGTGAATGATGCCATATTTCCATATGTAAGTGAGTGTGTGTGTGTAGGGCTGCTGGGGTGGAAGCCCTCTCTCTCCTCCCCAAAAGAAGAGGAGGAGAGAGAGCTTCATTCATCTGTATTTCTTTACCCGTGTCGGTTTCCTCCAGGAAGAACTGGACCGACATCTGGATCTTCCCCGAGGGCTGCAGGTCCACCCAGATCTCGGCGTAGCAGTTGTTTTTGTCCTTGCAGCGCTCCGTCAGTTTGCCCAGATCCATGGTGACATCGGCCAGCGGCTCCTCGGGCGTCTTCATGAGGAGCAGCTGGAGGACCCGGCCCTCGTGGACGTGGGCGTCCAGGGACGTCTTCCAGGGTGGGAACATGGTGGGCTTCCTCTGGACCAGAGTCTTCCCGTGTTCTGGAGGAGAGGGGGACACAGACCCACTTGGATCAGAACTAGACCATAATACATTTAGAGTGTGTGTGTGTGTGTGTGTGTGTGTGTGTGTGTGTGTGTGTGTGTGTGTGTGTGTGTGTGTGTGTGTGTGTGTGTGTGTGTGTGTGTGTGTGTGTGTGTGTGTGTGTGTGTGTGTGTAGTACCCACCGGTGGTGATGGACTCCTTCATCTTGATGCCACAGATGGGCGTGGTCTCCAGCGGGGGCAGGGCTCCAGTGTCATAGGCCATACACGAGATACGCAGGAATGGAGCCATGACACCTGCTGGACCGGACCAAGGACCCACAGACACAACACACCAGGATAACCAATCAGCTTCATCACGTTTACCTCCGCCATCACAGACCGGAGGTTTCGCCCCGGTCTGTCTGTCTGTTTGTCTGTTCGCAAGATACCTCAAAAACTTCCGCAATCATCAATCAAAGTAATCAAACCGCAAAACGGTTTGATTACTTATTAATTGATTACTGATACTTATGATTACTTACGACAGGGCCTTTTCAGTTACTGCACCCTCCCTCTGGAACGCCATCCACATCCACGTCCCTCCAGCCTACCAACAGGCTCTGAAGAACCACCTCTTCCAACATCCTCCCCTCTATCCTATCATGACTCATTTTTAATTATACTCTTTTTAAATGAGTATTTCATCGTCGTTTTTAATCGTAATCTTCTCTCTCTTATTTGTATTCTATGTAACTATAAAAATGTTACTGTGAGTGCAATTTGACTGACTTTTTGGTGTAGCGGAGGATATGCGCTGGTTCTCAATGTGTGCGCTTCAAAAACCAGAAAGAAGAGACACGACAGGAAGCAGAACAACATGACTCGAACGGAACGGTTCCACTTGGTAGGGGGGAGAAGGAGAACCGCCAGTCGGTTCCTACTGTTCCTCGACGTCTGACCGTAACCCACTGAAGAAGCCATGTGGTGGAGCAACATTCCACTCCTCAGTGACGGAAACACTTGATGTTATGTAACAAACCTATTGTCCCTTCAGACACAACAAGGCCCAAATCTAATCTAACAGAATTATGAAAAGGTTTGTAGTAAATAATGTTTACCTGCTAAACAATAAATAAATAAATAATTGGGGCGCTCAAACCCACATACGCGATGAGTCTTGTAGCGCGACACACACACACACACACACACACACACACACACAATAATAAACCGCACTTTAGAAGATGGCGTGTGTGTGTGGTGGTGTGTGTGTGTGGTTTTTTGTTTGTGTGTATGAGATGAAGGCAGGACTTCAACATTTAAATCATGAAGATAAACCAGGAATATACAGCCACACCTTAATAGGTCAGATCAACTTGTATGGAGGTGCAGGCATGAGAGGACATGGTTAACACAAACACTAGGGAGGAACTTTATGGTACCTCAACACTCAAGAAAAATCAACACACACACACAGAGAGAGAGCGAGAGAGCGAGCGAGCGAGAGCTAGAGTTACTTGTTCAAGGTGAGAATGGAGGCCAATCCATACTTGTGGTGTGTGTGTGTGGAACATGGTCTCTGAACGACGTGTGTATAAACCAACAGTACGAGGCAGAGACCTCGGGGTGAGACCATAATCCACCAAGACAGGACAGTTTGTCCAGACGTTACAGACTTCAAGACCCCAAGTCTGTCTTTGGCTAATCAAGGGCTTACGTGTAACCTTAGACTTTGATTTATGTTTTAAAACACACATAAATATGGTGACCAAAAACAGCCTTTTTCCACCTGAGAAACATAGCGACCGCTGCGATCGTTTTTAACACGACAACAACGGGAAGCCAAGAAAAATGTATTAATCTTTTATTTCTAGTAGGTTAGATTACTGTAATGTTTACCGGCCATCCAAAATCTCCAAGGGAGAGACCACATCTTCAGAACTTTTAAAGGTGTTTAAAGAGAGAACATATCAACTCCTGGTTTAGCTACCCTGCATTGCCTCCCTGTTAGAATTGATTAGAATATTATTTTAATTGTTTACAAAGCTGTAAATCATACAGGTCTTCCTTCTTAACATTTCATCGCCCACCAAGAGCCGTCGGGTCTTCTGATGCTGGTCTTGTAAATACGCCATCAGAGAACCAGGAACTACTGATCTATTTTTAAAAGCCACCTGATAAACCTATTTACATTGGCTTTTAAATAATGTTGTTCTTATCTTATCATAGTTTTATCCCTCGCTACTTAAATCTTTATCTTTATCTAAGCTTTATCCCTAACCACCATTTGATATGGTTTCTATATTCTTGTTTTGATTGTTTTATCCATAGCCACTTTATTATTTTATTCTTGTTTTTATGATTGATTTTGTTCTTGTCTTAAATGCACTCTGTAAAGCACTTTGAGCTACTTTTCTGTATGAAAGGTAGAAATAAAGTTATTATTATGATTATTATTATTATTATTATCATCATTATCATGATTATAGTAATAATTATTATTATTATTATTATATGTCTATCTATCTGGAAACTGAAACAACAAGCTGTGATGGGAACCTTTATCATAATCATATTTCCATCAGGTGGAAACCTGACAACACCACCACCGGTAACTCCATGAAACCAGAAGGACCAGTTGTGACGGGAATAGAAGCGAAATACTTGACTAATTATGCAGCCGGCGAAAATAGTTTCGGCATTAAAAGAAAAGAAACCGGAGAAATGAACCCGAACCATGACGTGGATCGGGCGGACAATCCGCGGTTCATATTTCTTTCATGCGTCATTCATCTTGATCTACATGCTTCCAAGACATTCATGTACTGGCACACACATCAACATGTCAACATAAGCCAAACACGCCACACCGCAGAAGATCTTATCCACTTGATAATAATGAATTACAACTTCATTTAGCTTCCTTTGGCCCCCGAACCCCTTTAACAAACACTGGATAAATGTTTAGGACTGCTTAGAGCAGTGGTCTTCAACTAGTGGTCCACGACCCCCAGGGGGTCCGCAGAGGTACTGCAGGGGGTCCGCAAACATAACTAATGCAATTCTTGCCGTCACCTTTTCCCCCCCCTCACGTTTCACCCCAATTCCACCTACAAGTCAGTGTTTGCTCCACAGGGAGGTCCCGGTCATCAGATAGACCCGGGCCTCAGAATCCTTATTATCCTGCCACACACCACAGTCAGTCATGGTACAAAGAACATGTTGGAGCCTGATGCATTGATTAGAATTAGGCCTACATGGCTTATAACTAAGCATCAAAGCTGGATATTAAAAAGTTAATAAGGCATTATAAATATATTATTAGGCCTATAGGCCTGGGATAAAATGCAACAGCATTGTATTAAAAATGTTATAGGGGGTCCCTGTGCCGTTTCTCAATCCATCAAGGGATCCCTGGGCTGAACCAATACAATAAATCAATTAAAGAAATAAAAAGGGAGGTAGAAACGCCTTGGTCTAAAGATACAACATCGACATCTATTTGTATATATTTAGTCATTTATTTATAATCGTGAATCTAAATAGGTACTCGAGTCGGACTTAATGACCCTATTAAAACATCACAGCAACAATGCAATTCCGTTTAACAGTCGCGTAGTTAAGCTTGGAATTACCTGCTACCCACTTCCCTGAACAACAAGACGAAGAGGAAGATACGACACAAAAGACATTCATACTGACGACAGCTGACCGCAGAACCCAGGACACCATGGAGATGTGGAACATGAACGACACAAAGGCATGCAGTAGACAGGCCGCCAAGCAGGTTACACTGTAGCGTTATCACTGTCACTTAGCAAACCTCACTATCACACACTACCACTACTACCACTCACCATCACTACTACTACCACTCACCATCACTACTACTACCACTCACCACCACTACTACTACCACTCACTATCACTACTACTACCACTCACCATCACTACTACTACCACTCACCATCACTACTACCACTCACCACCACTACTACCACTCACCATCACTACTACCACTCACCATCACTACTACCACTCACCATCACACACTACTACCACTCACCATCACTACTACCACTCACCATCACACACTACTACCACTCACCATCACTACTACTACCACTCACCATCACTACTACTACCACTCACCATCACTACTACTACCACTCACCATCACTACTACTACCACTCACCACCACTACTACTACCACTCACTATCACTACTACTACCACTCACCATCACTACTACTACCACTCACCATCACTACTACTACCACTCACCATCACTACTACCACTCACCACCACTACTACCACTCACCATCACTACTACCACTCACCATCACTACTACCACTCACCATCACTACTACCACTCACCATCACACACTACTACCACTCACCATCACACACTACTACCACTCACCATCACTACTACCACTCACCATCACACACTACTACCACTCACCATCACTACTACTACCACTCACCATCACTACTACTACCACTCACCATCACTACTACTACCACTCACCATCACTACTACCACTCACCATCACTACTACTACCACTCACCATCACTACTACCACTCACCATCACTACTACTACCACTCACCATCACTACTACTACCACTCACCATCACTACTACTACCACTCACTACTACCACTCACCATCACTACTACTACCACTCACCATCACTACTACTACCACTCACCATCACTACTACCACTCACCATCACTACTACTACCACTCACTACTACCACTCACCATCACTACTACTACCACTCACCATCACTACTACTACCACTCACCATCACTACTACTACCACTCACTATCACTACCACTACCACTCACTATCACTACTACCACTCACCATCACTACTACCACTCACCGTCACTACTACCACTCACCATCACTACTACTACCACTCACTATCACTACTACTACCACTCACTATCACTACTACCACTCACCATCACTACTACTACCACTCACCATCACTACTACTACCACTCACTATCACTACTACTACCACTCACTATCACTACTACTACCACTCACCATCACTACTACTACCACTCACCATCACTACTACCACTCACCATCACTACTACCACTCACCATCACTACTACCACTCACCATCACTACTACTACCACTCACTACTACCACTCACTATCACTACTACTACTACCACTCACCATCACTACTACCACTCACCATCACTACTACCATCACTACTACCACTCACCATCACTACTACCACTCACCATCACTACTACTACCACTCACCATCACTACTACTACCACTCACTATCACTACTACCACTCACTATCACTACTACCACTCACTATCACTACTACTACCACTCACCATCACTACTACTACCACTCACTATTAGGGATGGGACGATCACGTTGTTTTTTTTTGCAGCTATAGCGGTCTACAGTGTATTGCTGCTATAGCAGTCTATTATAGCAGGGGTTCCCAAACGCCGGGCCGCGGACCGGTACCGGGCCGCGGCCCGGCGTTTGGGAACCCCCTCGGTGATCGGTGACCGGAATAAAATTCTGACCGGTACCGGGCCGTGGAGGTGTTACTGCCGGGCGGCGAAACAGTGTGTGTTTATCATCATATTTGACTCAAATAATTTGAGTATAGGTGAACGGCGGGCGGTATAATCTATATATAGAGATGATATATATAGTATCATTTATATATATCGATTATATAGCGGTATAATCTCTATATATATAGATTAAATATATATCGGCGGCATAACGAGAGACTTTCAGTTACACGCGCTACTAAAGAGACTACGCGCTAGTGACGTGTCGGTCGCGAACGAGCCGGGGTTTGTGTTACGGGCGCTGCGCGTACATGCGCGTTTATACTGAAATCGAGCCCTGCCGTTTTGTTAGGGGTGTGTGTTGACACACACTTTGACAACCGGTCCGCGAAAATTGACAACTGGTCCGCGAGATTTTTTTTCATGTATCTGCCGGTCCGTGGCACAAAAAAGGGTGGGAACCCCTGTATTATAGAACAGTTTCATCCATCATGCATTCCTGGGGTTCTCGTTCTCCACGGTCAGTTTAACAAACTCGCCATGCTGCGCTGGGTGATGGGTTTTCAGGTGTCTTATTAAATTGGTCTTGTTGGTAAAGAAATGAGCTCACGTGTTTCTCACGTGCAGGATCGGCTATGAAATCGGCAACATTAAAGAAAGATCGGCATTCTCCGATTGCGCATTTTTCTTCAAAATCGGCCGATAATGATCGGAAGCCGATCGATCGTCCCACCTCTACTCACTATCACTACTACTACCACTCACTATCACTACTACCACTCACCATCACTACTACTACTACCATCACTACTACTACCACTCACTATCACTACTACCACTCACCATCACTACTACCACTCACCATCACTACTACTACCACTCACCATCACTACTACCACTCACCATCACTACTACCACTCACCATCACTACTACCACTCACCATCACTACTACTACCACTCACCATCACTACTACCACTCACCATCACTATCACTACTACTACTACTACCACTCACCATCACTACTACTACCACTCACCATCACTACTACCACTCACCATCACTACTACCACTCACCATCACTACTACCACTCACCATCACTATCACTACTACTACTACTACCACTCACCATCACTACTACTACCACTCACCATCACTACTACCACTCACCATCACTACTACCACTCACCATCACTATCACTACTACTACCACTCACCATCACTACTACCACTCACCATCACTACTACCACTCACCATCACTACTACTACCACTCACCATCACTACTACCACTCACTATCACTTACTAATACCACTCACTACAACCATCAACAACCAGGAAGTAAACATGGCTGGAGAGGATGGTGGAGGATGGAGAGCCATGGTGATGTTTGGTGATGAGAGCGAGAGAGCTAGAGTTTCTTGTTCAAGGTGAGGATGGAGGCTAATCCATACTTTTTCAGAAATAATGTAGCTATCTACAGCATCTGACCCGTGTATAAACCAACAGTAACAAAGACCAGACCTTGGGGTGAGACGTAACATGGTCAGACCATCTTCAAAAGGGTTTCACTGGCACAGCCTTAAACCTGCTATACCTGCATGGTGTGTGTGTGTGTGTTGTGTTGGTGTGTGTGTGTGTCACAACTATGTACTCGCAAAGTAAACAGCACAGTCAGGTGGCCGTTTATCTCCTACATTAAGTTATTGTGTCACTGTAACGTTACATAAAGCATAATCACATGTCAGTGTAACGTGACATAAGGCATTATCACATTGTGTGTGGCGGCCTACACAACCACTTTGTCGTTCCATGTTTTACTGTAATGGCTTTACATGTGAAGACTCTTCACTCTGAGCCACTGAACGGTTCTCTAGAGAGCCTGTGGCTGATCAGTTCTCAAACGACCTCCTTGTAAAGTCACGAATACACGACACAAATACAGTTCAGGCGATCAATAAAGAACAGACAATCCAGAGTCAAATATAATATAGTCCTACCGATCAATAAAGAACAGACAATCCAGAGTCAAGATAGAATACTGTTCTACCGATCAATAAAGAACAGACAACCCAGAGTCTAGATAGAATACTGTTCTACCGATCAATAAAGAACAGACAACCCAGAGTGAAGATAGAATACTGTTCTACCGATCAATAAAGAACAGACAACCCAGAGTGAAGATAGAATACTGTTCTACCGATCAATAAAGAACAGACAACCCAGAGTCAAGATAGAATACTGTTCTACCGATCAATAAAGAACAGACAACCCAGAGTCAAGATAGAATACTGTTCTACCGATCAATAAAGAACAGACAACCCAGAGTGAAGATAGAATACTGTCAGTCTCATTACAATGACAGACGTGCGGACTTTAGTCGACATGCGCTTCTGGTAGGACCTTGACGACACCTGTGGGCTACTGGTCCGTCTGGACCTGTGAGCTACTGGTCCGTCTGGACCTGTGGGCTACTGGTCCGTCTGGACCTGTGGGGTACTGGTCCGTCTGGACCTGTGGGGTACTGGTCCGTCTGGACCTGTCAAACCGCCGTGTTTCCAGTTCGACTTGTGTCTCAACTCGGAAACACAGTTGTGGGTCCAAATGGACGCGTCGGGTAAAACACACACACACACACACACACACACACACACACACACACACACGCGCGTAATTACGCGTGCGTGTATTTGGACGCGTCGGGTAAAACACACAGACACACACACATACACACACGAACAACAAGTGCGAACAAGGGTACAAGTACAAGAACAAGTACACGTAGCACCCCAGCGGGTCAACGTGTAACGGCCGAGAAGTTCTACTTTTCTTGTTAAACTACTTTAAGCTTTAACACGACTCACCTTCTGACGCTTCACGCTGCTCCGCGGGGCTCTGGACCTTCAGGGAGTACCTGTGCGTCTCTACCTCTCTCTACCTCGCGCTACCTCCCTCTCTCTCTCTACCTCGCACTACTTCCACCTCTCTCCCTCGCTCTACTTCTCTCTCTCCCTCGCTGTACTTCCCTCTCTCTCTACCTCTCTCTCCCTCGCTCTACTTTCGCTCTCTCTCTACCTCTCTCTCTCTCTCTGCCCCCCACTCTGCTTCTGTAGTCAAAGGGGGACGGGCCAAGTTGTGACGTCACACCAGGTGTATTCCCGCCTGTATGAATCTGAGAAACTAGACGGTTGTTTTTTTCGTGGTTCTTCCACCCCCCCCCCCCACACACACACACACACACACACACACACACACACACACACACACATATATATATATAAACACAGTACACACACACACACATATATATAGAAACACACACACACACACACACACACACACACACACACACACACACACACACACACACACACACACACACACACACACACACACACACACACACACACACACACACACACACACACAGCTGTTACTTGTCAAACAGGTTCCAGGTTAAATCTGAGAACGGTTTCTGTGTTGAAGATTCAGTGTCTGAGCTGTCAGCCAATCAGCAGTGACGTGTATGGGTGTGTCCGAGCTGTCAGCCAATGAGCAGCGATGTGTATGGGCGTGTCAGAGGCAGAGCTGTCAGCCAATAAGCAGTGACCTTTGTATTAAACCGCCATATTAACGATCCATTTAAATAACTTACTTATGAACGTGTCAACTGCAGCATGGTGAAGACAGTTGAGGACATTAGAAGACATGTTTAAATATAATTACATTATAATGATTTAATTTAAAGAACGCAAACTTGTTGTTCCTTACAGCCAATCGGTGCACTCTATTCCCATGTTTATAGTCACACGTCACTCCCTCCTCTCCCTCCCTCTCCCTCCCCCTTCTCCCTCTCTCGTTCCCTCCATCTCTCTCTCGTTCCCTCTGTCCCTCTGTCCCTCTCTCTTCCCCCCTCCCCCAGGGTGCCGAGTCATAGTCCCTCCAGGATCAATAGAGGAGTAAAGTTAGACTATATTAGGGTCTATATATAGCAACACACACACACACACGCACACACGCACACACGCACACACACACACACACACACACACACACACAGTGTGGACGTGACACACACAAACCTGGTGTTTTGTACTGTGAGTGTAACAAATGAGGTCTGTAGTCATCACCACAAGCCGAAGGCCACGGAACTGAGAGTGCAGATTGTCCCGTGACGAATCACCTTGACCTTTGCATGACTTTACATTGCGTTTAAATTGGCTCATTGGAACCAACTCTACCGGTTTAGTGGGCATACACACAGAAAACATCCAACACACATCAAGTACACATCCAACACACATCCAGCACACATCCAACACACATCCAGCACACATCCAGTACACATCCAGCACACATCCAACACACATCCAACACACATCCAGTACACATCCAACACAGATCAAACAAACATCCAACACACATCCAGCACACATCCAACACACATCCAGTACACATCCAGCACACATCAAGTACACATCCAACACACATCCAGTACACATCCAACACAGATCAAACAAACATCCAACACACATCCAGCACACATCCAACACACATCCAACGCACATTCAACACACATCCAGTACACATCCAACACAGATCAAACACACATCCAACGCACATTCAACACACATCCAACACACATTCAACACACATCCAACACACATCAAGTACACATCCAACACACATCCAGTACACATCCAACACACATCTAGTACACATCCAACACACACCAGTACACATTCAGTACACATCCATCCACATGGTGGTGAGAGAGGGTCTCTATTTGACCCACTTGATCTCTAACTGTTAAACTGAGTTAAAGTTGAACTCTGACTATGTGAAGGTGCTTCTACCCACCTAGAGCTTTGACCTTCAGCCTGTTGATTAAGTCTCATGACTCATCTGCTCTATGACCACGTCAAACGCTCTCCTGGCTAAACCCTCGACCAAGAGAAATCACATGAGTCCACTTCCTGTTTTGATCCAGCTTTACAGACGTTTATCAGCGGTTTCCTGTCGGCTCCATTGACATGAAACAGTCGTTTAAATGACAGCAAGAAAGACAATACAGACTTAGACTTACTGTCTTAGTTAACCTTCCAACCCTCTTCCATCAATAAGGATCCACACGTCAGCGAGGAAGTGGAGCAGCAACCTGTCAAATATTAATTATTATTATTATCAGCTCATGGTTCAGGAGTCTTGGGGCTGTGTTGTGTTGTTGTTTTGTTGTGTTGTGCTGTTGTGTTGTTTTGTTGTCGTGTTTTGTAACTGTTGTTATAAAAAATGAATAAACATATTGTTAAAAAAAAGAGAGAAACATTGTCCTTAACCTCTGACCTCAATTTGTCTTGTTCTCTCTTTCATTATCTCTCTCTCCTTATCTTCCCCTTCCTCTATCATGCTCTCTCTCTCTCTCTCTCTCTCTCTCTCTCTCTCTCTCTCTCTCTCTCTCTCTCTCTCTCTCTCTCTCTCTCTCTCCTTATCTTCCCCTTCCTCTATCATGCTCTCTCTCTCTCTCTCTCTCTCTCTCTCTCTCTCTCTCTCTCTCCGGTGTTTGGGCTGTGACTCAGAGCAGTAAACAGCTAATGGAGGGTTGGATTGAGACTGTATTGTGGTGGTGGAGGTTAGAGGTTAAAGAGGATGACTGATGCACTCCTGTGATTATTAGTGTGGTGGTTATTTTGTGATGGTCTGTCTCTCTCCTCCCCCCCCCCCCCCCCTCCGCTCTCTCTCTCTCTCTCCCCAACCCCCTCCACCTCGATCTCTCTCTCTCTCCCTCCCCCCGCTCTCTCTCTCTCTCTCTCTCTCTCTCTCTCCCTCCCCCCTCTCTCTCTCCCTCTGTATATATATATACAGGGACACTGGCTGAGCTTTTCTAAGGAGGATATGTTGTATGTATTCAAATTAAAAACTAATTAAAAAATAATAATACACGTAACCATTTAGAAGTAAATGCCATAATCCATAAAGACACAGAAGGGCTGTGGTCCAAGATGAAGTATAACAGAAGAAACTAAAGAAAGGAGAATGTGTCGTCATATTTTAATAGAGCAAAAAAGTTCCCTAAGCACATCCATTGAAATGTCCTTCCAGTGTAACACAACCCGGACGGTGTAATACTAACGCAAAGTAATATTACAGGAGCATCCCAATACTCAGAAGAAGGGGGGGCGGCTCAGTTGACAGCACATGTGGGGAAAGGTCAAAGGTCAAAGGTCAAGCTCCGTTTAAGCTCCAGTAGGTAAGGTACAATAGGTTTATTTACAGCAATACATCATATATGTTAAGTGAGAGTAAAAACATTTGAAGGAAAGCTCCCAAAAGCTAAGTAGTTATCAAAGTCACTTAAAAGGAAATCATAGCGTTACAGTACTTTGATGGTGGACAGATAATTAGTACAATATTATAGCTATTGTATTACAGATTCAGGCACATTTGTTTCTTCCTTAGCTAATATGCTCTCATTTAAGTAGTAAATTGGCACTTTGAACTGGTGGGACCATTCATACGGTTCTTCTAGAATACAAAATGTATTTAATCAAACCACATGCTGGGGAGAAACTCTGCATAAGATAGTATTACTGGAGTAGAACTACACCAGAAGCTGAATGTACCCACTCACGGGACCTCTGTACATCGTGGAATCCACTTTAAGATCTGGATTTTATACTTCACAATAACGTATTCAAAATACCAAAAATCTGTTACATATATTAAAATGCAGTTCAATTTCACCGTTTGCTTCAATTACGAAAACGGTTCCAGTGGATCTGATGTGTGAATCTCAGTCACAGCTCAAGACCCAAGAGTCTCCTGCAGCAGTGAAGACACTCTGGTGTCTCCCAGCAGTGGAGACACTCTGGTGTCTCCCAGCAGTGGAGACTCTCTGGTGTCTCCCAGTGGAGACTCTCTGGTGTCTCCCAGTGGAGACTCTCTGGTGTCTCCCAGTGGAGACTCTCTGGTGTCTCCCAGTGAAGACACTCTGGTGTCTCCCAGTGGAGACACTCTGGTGTCTCCCAGCAGTGAACACACACTGGTGTCTCCCAGTGGAGACTCTGGTGTCTCCCAGTGAACACACTCTGGTGTCTCCCAGTGGAGACACTCTGGTGTCTCCCAGTGGAGACACTCTGGTGTTGAAGCTGCTCTGTCTCTTGTCAAGGTCTAAAAGATTCCTGCCAACCCGTGATGCAGCGGTTTGACCACAAAGCGGCAAAGATCCTGGAAGCTTAAGTTCAAAATCACGTGACCACAGGTGATGGACAACCACCCTCCAATGGACGGGTCTTCCCTGGAGGTCAGGAGTCAGGTAGCTGTGTTGTGAGGGTGTGGTTGAGCGGTCACAGGTGGTGTTGTGAGGGTGGGGTTGAGCGGTCACAGGTGGTGTTGTGAGGGTGTGAACGAGGGGTCCCAGGGCAGCAGGTGGTGTTGTGAGGGTGTGGTTGAGGGGTCTCAGGTGGTGTTGTGAGGGTGTGAATGAGGGGTCCCAGGGCAGCAGGTGGTGTTGTGAGGGTGTGGTTGTCCCAGGGCAGCAGGTGGTGTTGTTGGATGGTGTTATAAAATGGTGGCCTCCTCGATGGCGTTGACCCATCTGCACAACAAAAGATCCATTACTCCTGGTTCACAATCAGACAGACAAAAAGACCAGTCCAGCAGACAGACAGATATAGCCAGACATGAGGGCAGGCAGACAGACAGATATGGCCAGACATGTTGGCAGACAGTCAAGACAGATATGGCCAGACATGTTGGCAGACAGACATGAAGAAAGACAGACAGGTCTCTGTACCTGCGTGCTGCAGGCCGGTCTTCTGCTCTGAAGGAGCAGTACAGAGTCTTCTTGTGGAACAGCTGGAAGACGCCTCCCCCTCCTCCCTCCTCCTGCTCCTCGGGCAGTCGCACCGTCAGGCCCTGCAGAGGCAGACTCTCAGAGGCCACCTGGTCCTGGAGGCAGGAGGTCAGAGCATCCGTTAGTACACACACTGGTACTGGCCTCTTAATACACAGCTCATGTGACATGTGCTGAAGGACAGTAGAATAATAGAAACATAAATAATAATTAAATAAAACAAAAGAAAGTGCGTGTGTGTGTGTGTGTGTGTGTGTGTGGGTGCCCCCTCACCTCAGGGCTTGTGAAGGTGTAGAGCACCTTGTCTTTCAGGAGGAACCACAGCCTCTTCCACTTCCTCTTGCTCTTCTTCCGCCGCTGCAGGCTGCCGCTGATAGTAGAGCCCTCTGCCCTCGCCGCCACCTGGTGGTTGGGGGAGACACTGTCACACAGGTGGAGTGACACACGGTGAGTACTCACTATAAAGTGAGTACTCACTATATATGCTTTAGCACTCAAATGTGTTTCTTGGTGTCTTCTTAGGAAATTTCTTAAGAAATATATTCAGATAATTGAGTGAATCTGTTCCCTGGCTTATTGATCGGCCCTGGAATAATTAGCTAATGTTGTCAACACAGATCAGTGAACAGACTCCCTGGACCAGCAGGGGGCCACACAGCACCTGGTGTACCTGGTTGAGAGGGGAGCTGGTGTACCTGGTTGAGAGGGGAGCTGGTGTACCTGGTTGAGAGGGGAGCTGGTGTACCTGGTTGAGAGGGGGCGTGGTGTACCTGGTTGAGAGGGGACCTGGTGTACCTGGTTGAGAGGGGACCTGGTGTACCTGGTTGAGAGGGGACCTGGTGTACCTGGTTGAGAGGGGACCTGGTGTACCTGGTTGAGAGGGGAGCTGGTGTACCTGGTTGAGAGGGGAGCTGGTGTACCTGGTTGAGAGGGGAGCTGGTGTACCTGGTTGAGAGGGGACCTGGTGTACCTGGTTGAGAGGGGGCCTGGTGTACCTGGTTGAGAGGGGACCTGGTGTACCTGGTTGAGAGGGGAGCTGGGCTTCCTGCTCCTCCACAGACTGGGGGGCTGCAGGCTATGGAACACAGCAGAGAGGGGCCGGCTGGCCCTCTGGGACGGAGGGCTGGTGGTACTACACACCATGGATATACTGCCCCCTGGAGGGAGGAGGACACACACAGAGAGACACACACACACACACACACACACACACACACACATAGAAACACACACACACACACATACACACATAGAAACACACACACATAGAAACACACACACATTAACACAAATTAAAAGACATATTGAATATTGATGTTAAATCTTCTGAATCACAGAGACACTAGAACTAGTAAATACAGAAGCTATGATGGTCCACGATGGCTCATGGTCCATTAGAACTAGTATATACATATACAGTATATATGTATCAGTGGGGGCTCGTCCATTGAGGAAAGGGGGGACTGTCGTCCCTAAAATGTCAGTGAAAAATAAACTTGCAAGAGAAAAATAAAAACACATACATTTAACAGATTCATCTGTGAAAATACTGAAAATTACGAACTCAAAAAGTTGTTACTCCACGCCAAACGTTTCACTATATGATAGTATGTCTTATTTTAATTAAATAAAGATAAATATACTTTACACAAATAACGCTTCTCCCACAAATCCCACTCAATTTAAATTCCGTTAGGTAGAACTAGCCTTCTATTCCGATTTTTCCGATTTTCTCCATTAATGGAGAAATCGCTAAATAGCTGTTTTTCATCAAAACAACGTTTCTTATACCTCAGATCGCAATCGGTTTCAATTAGGCTTGTCTGCTAAAGTGACCCACTAATACACTGTCAAAATTGATAGTGAGACACCTTGCTTCCTCCCCAACTTTTACCACCACCAACCACCACTGATATATATAAATATACAGTATATATATATATATATATATATATATATATATCAATACCTCTTTTCCTGAGCTCGATGTAGCAGTGGTCACACACTTTGGCCACCCGGTCCTTGAGGTACTTCAGAGGGTGTCTGTTCCGGGAACACGAGCGACACACCACCTGTACACAACACAGGTGAGAAGGTGAGAAGGGATGAGATCCTCATAAAATATCACATATATCATAAATCATAAAGCGCCTCCAATCCATATGGTCAGATGATAAGATGATGCTATTAGTAGATGGCAGAGGTCCTACAGGTCTCCACTTCAGAACCTGTCCTAATATTCACATCTTTCCATTCAAGGATGGAAAGATGTCATTTTCAGATCCTCTCAAAGTCAAACTGATCACATGATGGATCACGTGATCACACGATGGATCACGTGATCACACGATGGATCACACGATGGATCACGTGATCACACGATGGATCACGTGATCACACGATGGATCACGTAATCACACGATGGATCATGTGATCATGTCAGAGAAGGTCCCACCTTGCCGCAGGCGTTGCAGTGGTGCCGTCTGAGGGTCAGGCTGAAGTCCGAGGTGCAGTTCATGCACATCACCACATGGGACACGGGAACCAGCACCGGGGCGGCCTCTCCCAGGGCCATCCACAGCTTCTCACGGGCCTGCCGGGTCCGCACACACACACACACACACACACACACACACACACACACACACACATAGAAACACACACACACACACACACACACACACACACACACACACACACACACACAGAGAATCACACACACATACACACACATAGAAACACACACACACACACATACACACACATATAAACACACACACACACACACACACACACACACACACACACCCAAACAAATGAAAAGATATACACACACACACACACACACACACACATATAGAAACACACACACATGCACACACAAACATGCCAGCAGCAGGAATGAAGACAGGTCAGTTTTGCAGAGCGACATTCCAGAAGGGTTTAGACTTCTGTGGCAAGCTAATTATGGACGGTAACTAGAAGTACAAAAGAGGATTAATCTTCTTGAATGTCCTGGAATTTCCACCCTGGCTTAAGTGTTGGTAAATTGTACATACTAGTCTAACATTCCCATTCATACGCGTAAGAAGAATTGTGAACTATTCCGTGGCCGGTATATGAGTCTGGATTACCTCACTGCAGGGTCCGCCGAAAGTACACAGTCCTGCTGCGTGGTCGGCGATGGCTCTACTCAGGGTGTGGAACCAGTCCTCTCTCTCGCCCACAGAGCTGGGAACAGACAGACACACGGCTCACTGGCTGATCACTGGAAACAGACAGACAGCTAACTGGATGTTTACTGGAAACAGACAGACAGCTAACTGGATGTTTACTGGAAACAGACAGCTCACTGGATGTTTACTGGAAACAGACAGACAGCTCACTGGATGTTTACTGGAAACAGAAAGACAGCTAACTGGATGTTTACTGGAAACAGACAGACACACAGCTCACTGGAAACAGACAGACAGCTAACTGGATGTTTACTGGAAACAGACAGACACACAGCTCACTGGAAACAGACAGACACGCAGCTCACTGACTGTTCACTGGAAACTGTGTGACTTTGAAGAGCCTTGTTAGACAACTGTGGATGTATAATGTCTTATTGTTTATTCAAAATGTGAACCTGAATAATAATCCATTATTTATTGAACCTTCTCTTCTCAAGGACACCCTGCTGTCTCCAAGAGAGGCAGCAGCTATAGATCATTACATAAAAGTTAATAACAGACAACATAAAACAATGAACAACAAAAACATGAAAGAGACATCACCATCATGAAAACTGCACAAGATCCACAATCCTTCATCCGTGATTTAAAAGGTTATTCCACGAACATGACATGAGTACAGTTCCTGCGTTAGTGGAGTGCTGGTCAGGCCCTCACCTGGCAGACAGGGTGATGGTAATGTCTGAGACCTCGATGCGGAGACAGTTGAGGACCTGGTCGAGTACGGGCTTGCTCACCTGGGCAGAGAGGGTTCACACGGGGTCAACAGACCGGCTGATGGTCCTCAGAACAACAGAGAGGTCAGTAAAAGAGCTGCTGTACCTTCATCCCTGAGAGAGAGAGAGTGTTCTTCAGACGGTACTTCCCATCCTGCTGTGGGTAGGTGTAGAGCATCAGGTCATTCATCTGGGAGGGACACAGAAACACCTCATTATACCAGCTCTAT
>CM051002.1:19847521-19850021 GCA_027704905.1 Muraenolepis orangiensis | reverse complement strand
GTAGAGCAGCTGTGATTCAAGGACAACTGGTCTGTATTCTGTTTAGTTATGAGGACACCCGGGGGGGTTGGTTCTGACAAGATGGCAGCAGAATGATCCGTCCCGTGGAGGGACGCAAGACGAAGGGGGTCTGATGGAAGAGTGTTAATGGTGTAGATATAGAGACTATCCAAGGTCACACGCCAGTGGAATCCACACCAGGAGGTCCAACACTAGATCTGACTCCTCATGACAGATACCCACTACCACTGGACTGTGGCCCAGCTGGTCTATTTCAAAAGCCTGAAACAGCAATTCACCCACGCTGGATATTCAGATTGTTGTTCAGCACCGTTCCCTTTGTCTGCCTTGATATGATACCATACATAATATAATACCTTTTCTTATATTATTATATTACACTACCTATAGTGTAATATGTCTTTAATGTCAGCCTCCGGACATTTTTAGAAGGTTTACCTCAAACTTGTTGACGACGGAGGCGAAGGCCAGGTTGTCCCGCCTGCTGTCCTCCAGTAAGGACATGCTGCGCTCGTACTCCGAGATGTACGTGTCAAACACCAGGAAGTCCTCGCCGTGAGACAGGAAGACGTCCGCCACCCTGGGGCTGTCCTCCCTACACACACAGGGGGGGGGGGGGGACCGTGAGGGGGGACGGGAATCTGGAGGATCTCATTAATGTGGAGTCAATCACACCGTGAAGAGAGCAGGTTTGTGTTAATTCTTCAATTGTTGAGGAGGTGATGTTTTCGGCCCTCTCCGTCTGTCTGTCTGTCTGTCTGTCTGTCTGTCTGTCCGCCTGTCTGTCTGTCTGTCTGTCTGTCTGTCTGTTAGCAAGATAACTCTAAACGTTATGATTATAGACCAAGGAACAGTGGATTAGGTTTTGCTGCAGATCTGGATTTGAATCTGAATCCAGGGGTACTTTTGGTATCGTGGAGGTATGTGCTCTACTGAGGGCCTTCTAGCTCTACTGAGGGCCCTCTAGCTCTACTGAGGGCCCCCCAGCTCTACTGAGGGCCCTCCAGCTCTACTGAGGGCCTTCTAGCTCTACTGAGGGCCCTCCAGCTCTACTGAGGGCCCTCCAGCTCTACTGAGGGCCCTTCAGCTCTACTGAGGGCCCTCCAGCTCTACTGAGGGCCTTCTAGCTCTACTGAGGGCCCTCCAGCTCTACTGAGGGCCCTCCAGCTCTACTGAGGGCCTTCTAGCTCTACTGAGGGCCCTCCAGCTCTACTGAGGGCCGTCCATCTCTACTGAGGGCCCTCCAGTTCTACTGAGGGCCTTCTAGTTTGGCTCTATTTTTTTCCAGATATCATTAATGAGCAGGTAGAGGCAACGCACCTCAACAGGATCTATATACTTATACCTTATACCTTATCTTATCTTATATATGTATTCCTAAAGTACCCCCCCCCATGTATCCAGTCTGTTCCATGACTGACAGGCCCCAGAGGACTCAGAGCTCTGTGTTCTCATAGCGTGTCTCCAGTCTGTTTAACGGCGTGGTGCGAGAGGAAGGGACCATGTGACCATGTGACCATGTGACCATGTGGCCATGTGGCCATGTGACCATGTGGCCATGTGACCTCACCAGCAGCTGATGCGCTCCTCCAGCTCCGTGAGCATGCTGCTGTGGATGCTGAGGACCTGAGGGAGAACACCCAGGATCTCCTCCAGTCTCCCCCGCTCTATCACGGCCTCTCCCTCGTCTCCCACCGCCTCCCCCACCGCCCTCCTGAAGTCCTGCACACAAATGAACACGGAAATGAATAAGACACGGGAAAATAAATGATAAGAAGAAGAAGAAGAAGAAGCAGATGTGTAAAGAGACGGAGATCATTTTGATATTCAGGAGACGGGAGACAGCGGGAGCGGCAGGAGGAGGAGGGAGAGGAACCAACGAAGAAGAAAGACACAAACACGGCGTTGAAAAATGTGCAGAGGAACAAAAGAGACGGGAAGGAGGGAGGAAGATCCTTCCTGCCTGGACCCCCGAACACACCCCACCCCCGCATGCACACACACACACACACACACACACACACACACACACACAGCCCCCCAACTCACACTCCACCCACACCCACACCCACACCCACACACACACACAGCCTCTGTCCAGGCATCAGGAAGGGAGGCAGCCTGCCGATGGTTCGAGGCCAGGTGTGGCTCCATAACAACCTTGGTACTGAAGGCTCTCTCTCTCTCTCTCTCTCTCTCTGAGCCCAGACCTCAGAACGCAGAGCATCAGACGCAGAGCATCAGCCTCAGAGCCTCACACAGCCTCAGAGCCTCACAGCCTCAGAGCCTCACACAGCCTCAGAGCCTCACACAGCCTCAGAGCCTCACACAGCCTCAGAGCCTCACACAGCCTCACAACAATCGATCACTCAGGAGGACACACGAGAGAAACAAAGATGCTTACCTGACGACCTCTCACAGGTCCTGAGTCTCCAGGGTCTCCACACACACACACACACACACACACACACACACACAC
>CM051002.1:19837521-19842521 GCA_027704905.1 Muraenolepis orangiensis | reverse complement strand
TACGTATAGTCTCCTCCGGGTGTAGGACAACACCACGTACGTATAGTCTCCTCCGGGTGTAGGACAACACTACGTACGTATAGTCTCCTCCGGGTGTAGGACAACACCACGTACGTATAGTCTCCTCCGGGTGTAGGACAACACCACGTACGTATAGTCTCCTCCGGGTGTAGGACAACACCACGTACGTATAGTCTCCTCCGGGTGTAGGACAACACCACGTACGTATAGTCTCCTCCGGGTGTAGGACAACACCACGTACGTATAGTCTCCTCCGGGTGTAGGACAACACCACGTACGTATAGTCTCCTCCGGGTGTAGGACAACACCACGTACGTATAGTCTCCTCCGGGTGTAGGACAACACCACGTACGTATAGTCTCCTCCGGGTGTAGGACAACACCACGTACGTATAGTCTCCTCCGGGTGTAGGACAACACCACATACGTATAGTCTCCTCCGGGTGTAGGACAACACCACGTACATATAGTCTCCTCCGGGTGTAGGACAACACCACGTACATATAGTCTCCTCCGTGTGTAGGACAACACCACGTACGTATAGTCTCCTCCGGGTGCAGCCAGGCGTGTTATGAGAAATACCTTCACTACACCAGCCAGCTCTTTAGTACACAGGGATGTGGGGGAATATTATTCACCTTTTTTCATTAACAGACATTCTTTTTTCTCCAGGAAAGCACTTTGTGAAAAGTAAAGATCAGAATAATTGTCAAACACTTGGCATTGTACTGTATATATAAATAAATCACATTTAATACTACGATATATTTGTGCAGCGCCTATGCCTTGGGATCAGCAGTCAGAGGGAGAGAGATGAAAATATTCCGTGTGTTTCTCGTGTATTCAGCAGAACAGACAAAACTGCTCTTAAACGCCGTGAAAGGAGTTTATATTGGTGTGTTTAAAAGGCCTCTGGTGGAATATTAGACCACTCCACCCCCAAAGGTTAACCTGCACCTGCCCTCACACGCTCCACCTTAATGGAGCTTGTTGTACACTATGGTCTTACTCTCTCTCTCTCTCTCTCTCTCTCTCTCTCTCTCTCTCTCTCTCTCTCTCTCTCTCTCTCTCTCTCTCTCTCTCTCTCTCTCTCTCTCTCTCTCTCTCTCTCTCTCATACTCTCACCCTCTCTCATAGTCCCTCTCTCTCTGTCTTTAGTCTCTCTCTCTCTCTCTTACAAACACAGGACACACAGGGAGGTACACACACCCTGGTCTTGTTCTCTCTCTCTCTCTCTCTCTCTCTCTCTCTCTCTCTCTCTCTCTCTCTCTCTCTCTCTCTCTCTCTCTCTCTCTCTCTCTCTCTCTCTCTCTCTCTCTCTCTCTCTCTCTCTCTCTCAGAGACAGCAGGTCCTGGGTCAGTTTGGTAGGGGATGGAGTGATAGTGCTTCACCTCTGGTGTATCTCAATTTAAATATCAAATCTTTATTGGTCACGTACATGTTAACACAGTGAAATGTGTTTCTCTGCATGTAACCCATCCTAGTATGAGGAGCAGTGAACACAGCGCCCGGGGAGCAGGGTAGGGGTCTGATGTCTTGCTCAAGGGCACCTCGGCAGTGCCCGGGTGTTTCGGGGACTTGAACCGGCGACTTTCTGGTTTCTCAAGCCGACTATCCTATCCTGCCGCCCCCCGGATCAGAGCTGTCTGAATGTTGAGCCGTGGGTTCGAGTCCAGTGACGTGACGCTGATGTGTTACTATGGAATTACTATTGATTTGGTTATGAAGAGGCCCTTCCCTGAGTGCGAATAATGTTAACGATAGAATTGTTCTCAACAAGTCAAATCCAATATATACTTCAGACCATCCTAATTATCCCAAACTATTGGACCACTAATAATTATCTCAGAGCTATTCTTACAAAGATAACCGTACTCATTATATTTGAGGAAATATCTGAGCAAAAATGTAACACTTCACTAAAAGCGTCATGAATAATCAACACACTTCCTTTTCATTCTCATTCTCAGGACGAACAACAACATCAACAACCACACCACCAAGAGGGTTTGTGTTCCTGGATGACTAACAGCCAACCCAGCGGAGATAGCAAGGGCCAGCGCTAAGTGGCGTACTGCTGCTTCAATGTTAACTCTGCCATTTGCTGTGTATTTGATTTGCAAAGTGTTGCGTTCTCCTGTGGCTCCTGCAGCCTTCTGTAACGTTGTTGACATGATCACAGGAGCTCTTCAACAAGACCATTACCACAGCATCACGGCAGCCAGCAGTCATGTCCATGTAACATCTACTAATGTCCTTCATGGTCTCAAGGTAACTCTACTAATGTCCTTTGTAGTACCAAGTTAAATCTACTAATGACCATCGTAGTACAAACTTAAGTCTACTGTGTACTGTGTCATTTTAAGAAACACGCACCGCGAGTCTCTGGTACACCACGTGTTTGCAGTGCGTTTCATAACCCTTGTCATTTCTAATTAGATTGTGCTAAACCTGGAGTAATAAAAGTATATATTCTGCTTCTCGACTTGTGATGATCCTCTCACAGGAAACAAGAAGAGCTGTGGAGCTACATTAGTTATATAGTATATCATAGTATATCATAGTATATTATAGTATATTATAGTATATCATAGTATATTATAGTATATTATAGTATATTATAGTATATCATAGTATATCATAGTATATCATAGTATATTATAGTATATTATAGTATATCATAGTATATTATAGTATATCATAGTATATTATAGTATATCATAGTATATCATAGTATATTATAGTATATCATAGTATATCATAGTATATTATAGTATATTATAGTATATCATAGTATATCATAGTATATCATAGTATATTATAGTATATTATAGTATATCATAGTATATCATAGTATATTATAGTATATTATAGTATATCATAGTATATTATAGTATATCATAGTATATCATAGTATATTATAGTATATTATAGTATATTATAGTATATCATAGTATATTATAGTATATTATAGTATATCATAGTATATTATAGTATATTATAGTATATTATAGTATATCATAGTATATTATAGTATATCATAGTATATCATAGTATATTATAGTATATTATAGTATATCATAGTATATTATAGTATATCATAGTATATCATAGTATATTATAGTATATTATAGTATATTATAGTATATCATAGTATATTATAGTATATCATAGTATATCATAGTATATTATAGTATATTATAGTATATTATAGTATATTATAGTATATCATAGTATATCATAGTATATTATAGTATATCATAGTATATCATAGTATATCATAGTATATTATAGTATATCATAGTATATCATAGTATATCATAGTATATTATAGTATATTATAGTATATCATAGTATATTATAGTATATCATAGTATATCATAGTATATTATAGTATATTATAGTATATCATAGTATATTATAGTATATCATAGTATATCATAGTATATTATAGTATATTATAGTATATCATAGTATATTATAGTATATCATAGTATATCATAGTATATTATAGTATATTATAGTATATCATAGTATATTATAGTATATCATAGTATATCATAGTATATTATAGTATATTATAGTATATCATAGTATATTATAGTATATCATAGTATATCATAGAATATTATAGTATATTATAGTATATTATAGTATATTATAGTATATCATAGTATATCATAGTATATCATAGTATATTATAGTATATCATAGTATATTATAGTACATTAGTTTCGACAACAGTCACAGTCAACACACTGACAGTGACTGTTCTGTGCTGTACTGCAATTCTGTACAGTTTGACTGGATTGTCTGTGTAACTACAATACTGTATTCATCACTATACATAACCTAGGTACATGGTACATCACACTGCACTTTTGTATGTATATACTTTTCTCCTTGCACTACTGTATATAGGGCCACCGCAATATGTGTATATAGATATCATTTCTAAACATGTTTATTTGTTTAGCTTCGTTTTTTCAATCATTTTTCTAATTGTTTTGTTGTTGTTCTTGTTTTAAATCTTAAAAGAGGATTGCGAGACAATTTTGTTGTAGGTGTAAAATGACAAGAAAGGCATTCTGATTCTGATTCTGGTATATTATAGTATGTTATAGTCTATTATAGTGTCGGACGGGGAGATACACTGAAGTAGTTTGGTATTAAACTGCTTGCATCACTGAAGAGAGAACAGCTGTTCAACTATCAGGGGATGTTCTGGATCCTGAACTCACTGCTGCTGTCTGTCCTCTTCTTCTCTCCAATAAAGACACGGTCACAGCATTAGCTGTGGCGAGGAAACAAGCCGACAACACCTCCAGCCTCTTGTCTGAGCCGTGACCTTTTGTCCTGACCTCTATGTCATGTTTCACCTCCACCTCCTGGTCCGGCCCCTCCTCCCCTTGTCCAGCATTTCCTGTAAACAGGGCGGAGCAACTGAGCCCTTCTGGTCTGTCTTCTGGGCCGTATGTCTCTCTCCCTTTCTCTCTCTCTCTTTCTCCCTCTCCCTTTATCTCTCTTTCACTCTGTCACTCTCTCCCTCCATTTCTCTCTCTCTCTCTCTCTCTCTCTCTCTCTCTCTCTCTCTCTCTCTCTCTCTCTCTCTCTCTCTCTCTCTCTCTCTCTCTCTCTCTCTCTCTCTCTCTCTCTCTCTCTCTCTCTCTCTCTCTCTCTCTCTCTCTCTCTCTCTACCTTTTTTCTCTCTCTCACTCTCGCTCTCTCTCTCTCTCTGCCTTTTTCACTCTCTCATGTTCTCTGTCTCTCTTCCTCTCCCTTTCTCTCTCTCTCTAGCTTCTAGTCCTGCTAGGTCACTGGACGGGGAAGCTTCCAGGCCGGACGTTTCCTCCCCTGGGACGACCTGGCGATGACCCGTGGCATGGCTGGCGCTGGGCCCGCCAAGCCACGGGTCACACCCTACTCCCGGCACCTCGCCGCCGCCACCCGCAGCCCCCGCCCACTTCTGATCACAGCCC
>CM051002.1:19827521-19835021 GCA_027704905.1 Muraenolepis orangiensis | reverse complement strand
TTCACAAGGAACGTGATATCAGGTCAGAGTTCAACTGGGGACGGGGTCGTTTCTCCTACCTCTCGGTCTCGTCGTGGCGTCCGAGGGTCGAGCCGTCAATGCCGGGGAAGCTGTTCATGTCCACGTAGCCGTCGTTCTCGTTCGAAGGAGCGATCGGCCGGCGGCTCGGATCCTCGAAGAACTCTGTGACGGTGAACGACCGGACGGGTCTGTTGCCCGGGATCTGAACGTTCTCGTAGTCGGAACTCATGGCCGGGATGTTCTCGTAGTCCGACGTGTCGGCGCTCGGGAAGGAGATGGAGCGCGGCTTTGTGAGCGGGAGCGGCATGAGGGGGCGGCGGGAGCGCTCCTCGAAGGACTCCACTCGGGAAACGCCCCGGCCCAACGCATCCCCTTTCCTCTTCTGCCGGTCGCCGCAGAGGATCAAGGTGGAAGGCAACTCGGAACGGGGCTTCAAAACACCAGACTGGAGCTGGGGGGAGCTGCCGGTGCTCCTGCGGCCCAGCTCGATGACCCTCGCCGGGCCGTGGTGACTGGACTCCGAGGAGGACCGCGAAGACCTCACGCCTCCGTCGCTGAAGCCCTTTGACTCTGTCTTCCTCTTGAACTTGAGGGCAAGGAAGCGCTTGAAGGATGACTTCTTCTTCTGCGTGGGTGTGTCTACCGTGTCGTGCTGGATCAGGAGGGATGGGGAGCTCTTAGCGACGGGTCTCTTGGCGATGTACGCCAACTCGAAGGGCGGCGGGATGTCCACCAGGGACGTGGGTGTGGAGACCCCACTGGACGACCGATGGCTGCGCTGAGAGAAGCTGCCAGAAGATGTTATCCCCCCCGGGAGGGAAAGGGTGTCATCCTTACCGTTCGTTCTCCTGGGATCCTTGAAGGAGCGGTCCGTGTCAGTGGGCGAGGCCAGAGACAGCTGGGAGAGTTCAGCAGAGCGTGAGTACAGGAGAAAGCGGCGAGGCTTCAGGGACGGGATGAGGCGGTTGACCTCCTGGAGTTCTGGGAGATGATTGAGAGGTTCTCCGTTGGCGTCCAAGGCCACGGTGCAGTAGTCGTTAGTCTGGAATTCTGTTCCCGTCTCCTCGGGAACTGTCTCGGGAACATAACCGGAAACCTTTCCGGAGTAGGAGCGGGACCGCGTCACGATGGTTTTGCGATCCAGGGATATGAAATTCTCCCCGTCTGAATCAAAGCCGGCCTCCTCATATATGTGCTCATCACTGTCCGACTCTGATTCGTTGTCATAAGGCACTATGTGGCAGTCAAGCTCCTCTATGTCTTCCTCGAAGGCCTCTGTGGTGTGGGCAAAGACCACTCTGTTGGTGAGCTCCGAGGTCCGGCCCAGGTCCAGATCAACTGGCACCGTGATGTTGCACAACCGCAGACGAGGCTGGCAGCTGTTTCTCTGGCTTTGAAAAGCCAGCTCTCTCTTAGCTGTCCTTTCCTTTACACTCCTTCCTTTCACGGGTTTCACGTCCCTGTCGTCCTCTTCTTCGTCCTCCTCCCCGATCTCCACATAATCCTCAGACGAGACACACTCCAACTGCTGGAAACCCTCTCCCTCTGGGCAGAGGGAATCGTCGATGTCCGCGTACTCGTCCACCAGCTCAGTGACTTTTGCGTTATCACCATCACTGCCAGTCACCGGCGGCTCTCCGTCTTCGTCAGCCCTTACGTCGCTGTCGGCCGAAGTCGGTCGGCTCGCCGCCTGGTCCGATGCCACGTGGTGGCAGTCTTGGTGAGCGATGCCAGTGACTGGTGTCTCCTGTTGACCTTGAGGTCCAGTCTCCACGTCATCTTCACCCCACTCGGGGTCGGCCGTGCCGTATGTGCCGTCGGGCAGTGCTTCGATGACGGCGTACGGGCCGAACACATCCTCGGTGCTGGCGGTGAACCGGAACCTCCCGGACGGGTCCTTAGTGGCGCGCTCCGGCTGCCAATCGATGGCCTCGGTCAGGTCACATGACTCACATGTGTCACTGGCATCGTCTGTGGGGGCGACGAGGTCGTAGGGGTACTCCTCACTAACCGTCGAGAGTGTGCACAGGTTGGGGACAAATGTGAACCTGATCATCTCCCCGTCGAGTCCACATGAGCCCACACTCCCCTTCGTGGGGTCGTTCAGTTCACATTGCAAAATGTCCCCGTTTGATAGTTTGTCCTCGTCGTCGAGTCCATTGTCCTCGTGTATGACACATTGTTCTTCTACATTGTCCTCCAGGATTTCCGTAGACCTCCGAAACGTTTCAGTAGCTTCAACATCTTCACCCTCCTCCTCCTCCCCAACAACATCTGCATCGTTGTTCGTTTCACTTTTAGCAAGAGACGGTGTTGCCGTGTGGTTATCATCTCTGAACTCAGTGATGTCCTTCTCAGTAGTAACACAAGCTTCCTCGGCTCCTTCCACTGGGTCCAAAGAGACACCGGCATCGTCACTATCGTCTCTGTCCTCGTCTCTGTCCTCCCCATTACTATGCTTCTCCTTCGCTTCGTGTTCCTCCTCCTCTTCGTCTTGCTCCTTCATGACCTTGCCGCTTCGGCCGTCAGAGTGAGGAGTGGTGTCTCCGTTGCCGAGGTTTGGTCGGGACCAGGGTGACGCCCCCTGGATGTAGGAGTCAGACACGGGTCGGGGCTTAGGGGCCACGGGTGGTTTGGACGTGGGTGGTCTGGACCGGGACATCAGCCTGGACTGGACGTGGATGGTCAGGTGACCGCAGCTCTTGGGACGCGGGTTCTGAAGATCTACCGAAAAAAATAGGAGAACAAAAGTGAGCAAATAGAAAAACAAATATTCTGAAGAGGAGGGGAACAATAAGGTGAATGGAAACGTGTGCGTATTGCATGACAAGAATAATCTGCATTAATTCATCATAAACTACAGCAGGTTTGAGCCGCCAGTGTGATGATTATCCTCACAGCTACTCTCCTTGAAACTAAGGATAACTGTGGGTAACACAGCCCTGAACACCTCCTGATCTCACACTTCAGGGTGTTTTCTCAAATACAACATAACACATATGCCGCGAGAAAGCAGTTAACGCTGACTATTTTAGGCAAATTGGTAATCACACCGTGTGATACGTGGGGATACGTTTGACAAGGTTTGAAGTCAGCGAACAGACGAGTCTTAACGATAGATTGAGCATCGCAGTTGGGGCCTGAACAAATATCTCTGTCTTTTAGCAAGTTACAGGATTTAGTATTGAAGTCATGAAACACACCCAGACTTCACAAAGTGTATACACCCTGGTAACTTCCTGTTATTTAGTACCTGCCCTGACGCACATCCTGTTAGACCCTGCGTGCACTCTGATCTATCAGTGTAGACCTACCTCTCTCTCACTCTCTCTCTCTCTCTCTCCCCATCTACTCTCCCTTTCTCCCCCACCTCCCTCTCTCTCTCCACTCCTCTCTCTCTCTCCCTCTCTCCCCCTCTCTCTCTCTCTCCTTTCTCCCCCACCTCCCTCTCTCTCCACTCCTCCCTATCTTCTCTCCCTCTCCTCCCCTCTCTCTCCTTTCTCCCCCCCTTCCCCCCCCCCCCTCTCTCTCTCTCTCTCTCTCTCTCTCTCTCTCTCTCTCTCTCTCTCTCTCTCTCTCTCTCTCTCTCTCTCTCTCTCTCTCTCTCTCTCTCTCTCTCTCTCTCTCTCTCTGTCCACACATCATTGTTTCTGTGTAGCATTCTTCTGTCTATAAAGTTCTTGGATACGTGTGTGTGTGTACGTGTGTGTGTGTGTGTGTGTGTGTGTGTGTGTGTGCGTGCGTGCGTGCGTGCGTGCGTGCGTGCGTGCGTGCGTGCGTGTGTGTGCGTGTGTGTGTAGTTGGTTATTATCAGCATGACCTCCCATCATTCCTTTACTAACACAAATGGACTTCCTTCTTATCATTCTACACTAATACACACACACACACACACTTGCAAACACACACTTGCACACACATACATACATACACACACACACACACACACACATACACACACACACACACACACACACACACACAGTTTTCCTTTTTTTGCTGAAAAAGTCCTTTGAGTGGAAGAACAATAAAAGAGAAAACAAGAGTCTCTGTGACAAAGCACCACACCGCAACAACAGGATATGAAGTATGCAACAATAATTGAATTCCCACAAAATGTTTTAAAAACAAGGGAAGACTCACCGGATCGGATTTAACAGAGAGATGCTGACCACGAAATATCACTTGAATAAAGCTATAATAATATGAGTATATATTACTATATATATAATGGGAACTGAGGCAAACACATATTGGATCTTAACAAGAGAAGGAAATCCGCTGCTGGGTTTAAAACGAAAGGTTGATGTTGTAGGTTATAACAAATTAAAGGTTGATGTTGTAGGTTATAACAAATTAAAGGTTAATGTTGTTGGTTATAACAAATTAAAGGTTAATGTTGTAGGTTATAACAAATTAAAGGTTGATGTTGTAGGTTATAACAAATTAAAGGTTAATGTTGTAGGTTATAACAAATTAAAGGTTGATGTTGTAGGTTATAACAAATTAAAGGTTGATGTTGTAGGTTATAACAAATTAAAGGTTGATGTTGTAGGTTATAACAAATTAAAGGTTAATGTTGTTGGTTATAACAAATTAAAGGTTAATGTTGTAGGTTATAACAAATTAAAGGTTAATGTTGTAGGTTATAACAAACTCAATGTTAATGTTGTAATGTATTTGTCATTAACTCAACCCTCCTACTATAGATATATAAAGACGGTGCCTTCCCTTCAATAAATAAATCAATAAATAAAGTGATTCACAAAGTCAATTAATTAATATGTCATTAACGTGTTTTAAACGGCTGAATCTATCACACATATGACATATTATCGATTCGAAATATATATTATATTTAATGAATGTAGAAGTCTACAGTTACCGCAGCAATCGAGTCATTGGAAGTGTATATGCAACATTATATTACTTTAAATACAACATTACATTACTTTAAACATTATATTACTTTAAACACAACATTACATTACTTTAAACACAACATTACATTACTTTAAATACAACATTACATTACTTTAAACACAACATTACATTACTTTAAACACAACATGACATTACTTTAAACACACCATGACATTACTTTAAATACAGCATGACTTTATGTAGGTATCTGAAGTGTCGTTTAAAACCAATCGAACCAACCTGCGTTCATCTTGTCCTCCGGGTCCTCTCCTCATCTTCACGGGTCCGTCCAGAGTCACACTTGGTCCACTGCGACCAGAACCGACCAGAACCGAACAGAACCGAACAGAACCGAACAGAACCGAATCTCCACGGAAACACCCGAACGTTACTCCCGTCTAGTCGGACGTTAAGTAAGAGACTAGTCCTCCTTCTGGAGCATCACTGGAGAGAGAGGGAGGGAGAGGCAGGAGGAGGCGCTGCTCCTCCTCCTTCTGTTCTGGAGCATCACTGGAGAGAGAGGGAGGGAGAGAGAGAGAGAGAGAGAGAGAGAGAGAGAGAGAGAGAGAGAGAGAGAGAGAGAGGAGAGAGAGAGAGAGAGAGAGAGAGAGAGAGAGAGAGAGAGAGAGAGAGAGAGAGAGAGAGAGAGAGAGAGGCAGGAGGAGGCGCTGCTCCTCCTCCTTCACGCTTCCTAGACGACCTCCCCCCCGAACCACTGGTCATCTCCTCCTCCTCCTCCTCCTCCTCCTCCTCCTCCTCCTCCTCCTCCTCCTCCTCCTCCTCCTCCTCCTCGTCCTCCTCCTCCTCCTCCTCCTCCTCCTCCTCACGGAGCTAAAGTTAAGGAGGACCTCCCGTTAGATGTTCCCGCGCTCAGCACCACGTGGTCTTCAGTCCCAACACCAACCCTTCTACCAACCCTTCTAGTAACATCGCTACTGCTAAGTTTTAATAAAGTGAATATATGGACGATATAAATATGTCCCCCGTGCTCATCTGACATGTTATGGTTCATTTCATTGATCATTTCCGGACTACCAAAAATTCGGATTACAGAACTTCCTCGAAGCGGTTTACGAAATGTGTTTTTGTCGGACGCTCAGGATTGGCTGCAATTGGCTGATCTTTCCTCAGGACTGGCTGCTATTGGCTGGGCTTCCCTCAAGTCCACTGCTATTGGCTGGGCTTCCCTCAAGTCCACTGCTATTGGCTGGGCTTCCCTCAAGTCCACTGCTATTGGCTGGGCTTCCCTCAAGTCCACTGCTATTGGCTGGGCTTCCCTCAAGTCCACTGCTATTGGCTGGGCTTCCAGCTCTAGATCTGCTGCGTGGTTGAATGAAAGCCTTTAAAACCCTCCTCTCTCCATAACAGGAAACGGCTCTCCCGGTTTCCTGCACAACAGAGGGGGGGGGGGGGGGGGGTGGGTGACATTCCCTTAGCAACAGATGGACACGTCATTGTGAACCCTTAGGTAAAGTTTTAATGAATGTGATTGACAGGCGTCTGGGTGGTGGTCATCCACCTAATTACACCACCACCTCCACCCCTCGTCCAGGGGACGTCTCTCCTTGAGTCGGTAGCTGAAGGTCGGAGGACTCAGCTGCTCATCAGTGCAGAACCACACCTGATTCCCCGCTCCAGATGGCGTGATGCACACCTGGTGTAGAACTGGTGTATAGATACTGCTTAATTATAATAAATAAATACAGGCGATCCTCAAAAATTGTGGTTGATGATTTGATAATTATTCTTTTGAAAGGTGATAATTGGTTGCATCATAACAAGCCAGCCATTCCGTCGGGCTTGTTCTGGTTTTAATGTGACAATAAAACCACCACAGTCCTCGAGTGAGTGTTGCCACCGTGACTCGGGGATAAATGTGTCAGTGGATCACCAGAACCTTTTGTTCTGGGGGCTAAATTTAGCCCCCGTGTCGACTTCCCAGCCCGGAGCGACCGCTCTATTCAAGCGCCGGTTCTGACCTTTTTTTGGCTGTTTTTCTCTTGTGTTTTTGCCTCAGCAGCCTGTGCAGATCCCGCCTGCCAAGAGCCATTGTGTCATGAGAATGTTCTGGAATAAATATCCCTCCAGATGTGAGACATACGCTCAAAACATGTTGTTGGACCACATATCCTGGGCAGCCCGTCCACACACACGTCTTTACCTTATCACTGTAACACACACACACACACAGGACTCCACGTGTTACCTTATCACTGTAACACACACACACACACACACACACACACACACACACACACACACACACACACACACACACACACACACACACACACACACACACACACAGGACTCCACGTGTTACCTTATCACTGTAACATACACACACACACACAAACACACACACACACACACACAGGACTCCACGTGTTACCTTATCACTGTAACACACACAAACACACACACACACACACACAGAACTCCACGTGTTACCTTATCACTGTAACACACACACACACACACACAGGACTCCACGTGTTACCTTATCACTGTAACACACACACACACACAGGACTCCACGTGTTACCTTATCACTGT
>CM051002.1:19752521-19817521 GCA_027704905.1 Muraenolepis orangiensis | reverse complement strand
ATTACACACCCACACACACACACACACACACACACAAACACACACACAGCATAAAATGTTGTGTCCACTGAGTCATCAGCCCTTGACACAAACACCCTGCATCAGCACAAACCTAAGGTGATCTAACGTGTGTGTGTGTGTGTGTGTGTGTGTGTGTGTGTGTGTGTGTGTGTGTGTGTGTGTGTGTGTGTGTGTGTGTGTGTGTGTGTGTGTGTGTGTGTGTGTGTGTGTGTGCGTGTGTGTGTGTGTGTGATTAGTGGAGCATGTATGACAATGCAAGCGCTTACTGATATTTGGCACCCAGAGACCAATGATCCAACAGTCCAATAGTCCCCCCCACACACACATGCACAAACACACACACACACACACACAAACACAGACATACACATACACACACATACACACACATGTATTTCCTCTACATATCAGACCTTGGGCAGGGAGGGGCCAGCTGCTGGTGGTTTATGAGTGTGTCATCGGAGCCTCAAGAGACGGACTCCCAGGCAGCAGAAGACCGGCCAATAGAACCATTCTATATATGATATATATACTGGATATATATATATATATCCAGTATATATATATATATATATATATACACGCGCGCTAACAGAAACATGATATTGATACTGTGTCGAGGCTTGCCGGGCCCACACGGTAAAACATCAATATAAAGGAGGAGAGATGTAACTCTATAGTTCACTTCACAAGAACAATAACCTACAACATAATCCACATATCAACATACTATAATATACTGTACACGTGAGCTAGAAGAGGGATCTATTAATAACAGACCAATAAATAACAGATCCTCCACACCCTCCACCTGCGTTACAAGACAGCCCCTACACACGGTCTAATACTGGACATTCATCACCTTGGTTATGTATGGGTGACTTAACCCCCGGGATTTCTATTGTGTCAAATCTGGATTGGATGTAAAGCAAAGAGTGTATGTTGTTTCTGTTGGCTGGGTCAGAAGTGCTGAGATAGAACCGTGTTTTATCGACCCAGATGCTAAACCTCATCTGGACACCAAGAGACTTTAAGACCCTGGCTTGTGTGGGGAACACACTTGGATCCTATATTTCCCAAGTTGCCCATTTTTATTATCATTATTAAAGGTGAAGTACTTTACCTTTATATTCTATTTTATATATAGTATCTCCTCCACATAAATGATTATATATATATAGTATATTTCTGTTAACAATACCGATCATCTGTGAATTAAAATTTACAAGCCAAGGCAAATCATTAAAAATGATTACAAACCCCTCTGTGTGACATAATAAATAATACTTATAGTAGTTCTTGTGAAGTCATTCATTACATTACATTACATTACATATACATAAGCAGACGCTTTTATCCAAAGCAATACAATAGCGTGAGGTTAAAGGTTAGTAAGACAACAACTCATCACCAGAAGTCCAAAGTGCATTTCATTCCTAACTAAAAGAGAGTCATTCCAGTTTGTAACAACTCGCAGTAATGCCGAAACCAGGGATCGAACCAGGGACATTTAGATCTTCAGTCTAACGCTCTCCCAACTGAGCTATTTCGGCACATGTGTGTACAATGCTACATTAGAATGCAAGGTTCTAATATTAACATTTAAAGCATAGGTTGCTGACCTTGTGGTTACTTTCCATATCGGTCAATACTATAATATTATACTATATGATTCAGTGTATACAATATTTAGATCTGATATTCTTCAGTAATCAGTTAACTATGGATATAGCCGATATCATTGGCCCAGAAATGATTGATTTTTTGGTCTTTGTTTCGCGACCTGTTGGGACGATGGTTATCTTTGATGACAATTGTCTTAAAATAAAAGTTAATGCCTAAGTTTGCATACATGGCTATTATGGGGTTCAATCTTAATTATTTAAAACAAGCTTTAACAAAAATTGGTTTGTGGTATTGGATCTGTGAATATACAGTGACAGCACGATTAACTTGTAATAATTTCATTTTCATGAGGCCTACAAATCCAGTCTTTTTTCCCGTCTCGCCCCCAAAAAGAGTCATTCCGGTTTGCAACAACTCGTAGTAATGCCGAAACCAGGGATCGAACCAGGGACATTTAGATCTTCAGTCTAACGCTCTCCCAACTGAGCTATTTCGGCACATGTGTAACCCATGCTACGTTAGAATGCCACATTCTAATATTAACATTTAAAGCATAGGTTGCTGAACTTGTGGTTACTTTCCATATCGGTCGATACTATAATATTATATTATTCATTGTATACAATCTTTTGATCTGATATGCTTCAGTAATCAGTTAACTATGGATATAGCCGATATCATGGGCCCAGAATTGATTGATTATTTGGTCTTTGTTTCGCGACCTGAATTTCCTTTTTATGAGGCCTACAAGGTCTATTTTCCCCCCTCGCCCCCAAAATGAGTCATTCCGGTCTGTAACATATATATAGATACATAGATAGATACATGCATACATATATAGATAGATAGATACATAGATAGATACATACATACATATATATATAGATACATAGATAGATACATCCATACATATATAGATAGATAGATACATAGATAGATACATACATATATATATAGATACATAGATACATAGATAGATACATACATATATATAGATAGATAGATAGATAGATACATACATACATACATAGATAGATAGATAGATAGGTAGATAGATATTATTGGTCCCCGACGGGAAATTGGTTTGCAACATAATCAAAAGGCATTTCATCAAAACATCACAAAATTCACGGCTAGACAGTCATACACATACTTTGAACCTTGCAATAAATCAGGTGTAGTGGAACAATAGTTAGTACGGGAAATAAATATTTACAGCAAAGATAGGATTTGAAGAGATATGTGTAACTTATCTTCACATTGTATTTCCACAGGCTGTGCTGGTTAATGAGCTTCTGAGTATGAGCTCTGATTCAGTGGAGGGGAACTTAAGATGCACTGCCTCTCGTTTACCGTCAGCTACTTCTGAGAGTGAAGTGTTCTGATTCCTGGTGACTGAGGTCAGACACATTTGGTTGTACTTTTAGAAGTCAAACCAGATATATATTATATTATATTCCACAAGGTGAATGAGGTGTGTCAGCCCTGTTAACGTGATCAAACCCATCATTGATCCAACACAACTGAATCATTATTGAATTCAGTATTGGAAACCCATGATTGCACAGTTGAAACCACTTAGACTCCTGTTGTGAACCTACCCCCAGCCCTACCTCCAACACTACCCCAGCCTAACCCCACCCTACCTCCACCCCTACCCCAGCCTACCTCCACCCTACCTCCACCCTACCCCCAGCCTACCCCCACCCCTACCTCCAACACTACCCCCAGCCTAACCCCACCCTACCTCCACCCCTACCCCCAGCCTACCCCCACCCCTACCTCCAACACTACCCCCACCCTACCTCCACACTACCTCCACCCCTGCCCCACCCTACCTCTGTCTCTACTCCCACCCCTACCTCAACCTTATCTCCACCTTTCCCCTACGACTACCCCCACCTCTACATCTAACCCTACCCACACCCCTACCGCCAACACTACTCCACCCCTACCCCACCCTACCTCTGTCTCCTCCCCCACCCCACCTCCACCCTACCACTGTCTCTACCCCCACAACTACCTCAACCTTACCTCCACCTTTCTCTTTCCCCTACCCCACCCTACCTCCACCCTACCCCCACCCCTACCTCCACCCTACCCCCACCCTACCTCCACCCTACCTCTGTCTCTACCCCCACCCCTACCTCAACCTTACCTCCACCTTTCCCCTACCCCTACCCCCACCGTACCTCCAGCCTACCCCCACCCCCACCCCAACCCTACCTCCACCCCTACCCCCAACCTACCTCCACCCTACCTCCAGCCTTCCCCCACCCCTACCTCTGTCCCTACTCCCACCCTACCCCCACCCTACCTCCACCCCTACCTCCAACTTACCTCTACCCCTACCTCCATCCAGAGGAGGGTAGAAAGCTCCTTGACTATGAGGGGAGGGGACAGGCAACTGGCGGGGAGTGTGTGTGTGTGTGTGTATATGTTTGTGTGTGTGTGTGTGTGTGTGTGTGTATCTAAATATACAGTGAGAGTGTGAACAGAGTCAAAAAGTGCATTTCATTCCTTTGCCACAACTCATAGTAATGCCGAAACCATTATCAGTAATCAGTTAACTATGTAGCCAATATCATGGGCCCAGAAATGATTGATTATTTGGTCTTTGTTTGGCGACCTGTTGGGACGATGGTTATCTATACTGACAAGTGTCTTAAAATAAAAGTTAATGCTGGCGACACTAAGTTTGCAAACATGGCCATTAAGGGGTTCAATCTTAATTACTTAAAACAAGCATTTAATGAAAATTTGTTTGTGGTATTGGATCTGTGAATATACATATACATACATTGTGACAACACGATTTACTAGTAATAATTTCCTTTTCATGAGGCCTACAAATCCAGTCTATTTCCCCCCCTCGCCCCCAAAAAGAGTCATTCCGGTTGTAAGAACTCTTCGTAATGCCAAAATCAGGGATCGAACCAGGGACATTTAGATCTTCAGTCTAACGCTCTCCCAACTGAGCTATTTTGGCACATACATGACCGTATACATGCGGTCCTGTCAGACCGCCGCCAGGTGGTGAGGATGGGCAGCACCACCTCAAAGCCACTGACCCTCAACACGGGAGCCCCCCAGGGATGCATGCTGAGCCCTCTCCTCTACTCCCTCTACACCCACGACTGCATGGCTATGCACAGCTCCAACGTCATCATCAAGTTTGCTGACGACACGACAGTGATGGGCCTGATCACCGAGGTCGGCGACGACGAGACAGCCTACAGGGAGGAGGTTGGATCGCTGGAGCAGTGGTGCCAGGAGAACAGCCTCGCCCTCAACGTCAAGAAGACAGCTTTATACAGTTTGTACTTTTTACTTCTTTTTTATTCTATTATTTTGATTTTTATAACTGCTGTCTGTCGTCGGGTATTGCACATAAGATTTTCACCCATTGCTTATACTTGTATAACTTTGATGTGACAATAAACTTGACTTGACTTGACAAGTGACAGAAGAGTTCTTTAAGGTTCCTGAGTTCTCCAGGAGAACCGTCTGTGGAGGACACATGTTGATGGAAACAGAGAAGTTAACACTTGACATTTATAGATAGATAAATAGGTAGATAGATAGATAGATAGATCACGGCAAAATTCACGGCTAGACAGTCATACACATACTTTGAACCTTGCAATAAATCAGGTGTAGTGGAACAATAGTTAGTACGGGAAATAAATATTTACAGCAAAGATAGGATATGAAGAGATATGTGTAACTTGAAGCTTCACATTGTATTTCCACAGGCTGTGCTGGTTAATGAGCTTCTGAGTATGAGCTCTGATTCAGTGGAGGGGAACTTAAGATGCACTGCCTCTCGTTTACCGTCAGCTACTTCTGAGAGTGAAGTGTTCTGATTCCTGGTGACTGAGGTCAGACACATTTGGTTGTACTTTTAGAAGTCAAACCAGATATATATTATATTATATTCCTCAAGGTGAATGAGGTGTGTCAGCCCTGTTAACGTGATCAAACCCATCATCGATCCAACGCAACTGAATCATTATTGAATTCAGTATTGGAAACCCATGATTGCACAGTTGAAACCACTTAGACTCCTGTTGTGAACCTACCCCCAGCCCTACCTCCAACACTACCCCCAGCCTAACCCCACCCTACCTCCACCCTACCCCCAGCCTAACCCCACCCTACCCCCATACCCCCAGCCCTACCTCCAACACTACCCCCAGCCTAACCCCACCCTACCTCCACCCTACCCCCATACCCCCACCCCTACCTCCAACACTACCCCCAGCCTAACCCCACCCTTCCCCCATCCTACCTCCACCCTACCCCCACCCTACCTCCAGCCTACCTCCACCCCTACCCCCACCCTACTTCCACCCTACCTCCAACACTACCCCCACCCTACCTCCAACACAACCCCCACCCTACCTCCAGCCTACCCCTACCCCTACCTCCACCCCTACCTCAATCCAGAGGAGGGTTGAAAGCTCCGTCACTATGAGGGGAGAGGACAGGCAACTAGCGGGGAGTGTGTGTGTGTGTGTGTGTGTGTGTGTGTGTGTGTGTGTGTGTGTGTGTGTGTGTGTGTGTGTGTGTGTGTGTGTGTGTGTGTGTGTGTGTGTGTGTGTGTGTGTGTGTGTGTGTCTAATACAGTGAGAGTGTGAACAGAGACATGCTCTGTGTCTGGTGCCCACAGAGCTTCTGGTTCTGGGCTAATGTGATGAACGTAGTAGCAGTGATGATGGGTCCGAGGAGCTCATGAACGTCTCTCTCGAAGAATCACTTTCTCCACTGGTTTTTAATCAAGACCCCGTCCCTCAAACAGCGCTCTAATGAGGAGGTGTGGGGCGGCTCCAGGATAGAGAGAGAGGGGGAGCTGCTCTGGTGACACCCCCAGCTGGATCAATGAGAGACTTTCACAGGCTGTCAACCTGCTGTCACGGACACATGATGGATGGGCCAGACCTGCTCCTCTGGCATCATTGGCTCAGGCCTGGCCACACACAGGACTAGGGACTAGGAACTAGGAAACTAGGGGACTAGGAGAATAGGATACTATGAGACTATGATACTAAGAGACTCGGAGACTAGGAGAGTAGGAGAGTAGGGTACTATGAGACTATAAGACTAAGAAACTAAGAGACTAGGAGAGTAGGAGAGTAGGAGAGTAGGATACTATGAGACTATAAGACTAAGAAACTAAGAGACTAGGAGAGTAGGAGAGTAGGAGAGTAGGAGAGTAGGATACTATGAGACTATAAGACTAAGAAACTAAGAGACTAGGAGAGTAGGAGAGTAGGAGAGTAGGAGAGTAGGGTACTATGAGACTATGAGACTAACATAACATAACTTTTGAAAGATCTTTTGTACTAAACTAAAAAACGTACATATCATTTAAGTCACTTTGCTGCTCTTTTTTGTTTATTTTATTGTATATATTATTTTGATGGTGTTTTTGAGATTTATACTGGGGGAGGGAATGGGGAGTAAGCATTCCAATGTACTTGTTACAAATGGGCAATAAAAATATTGTATCTTGTATCTTGTAAGAGACTAGGAGACTCGGACACTGAGACACTAGGGTACTAGGGGACTGGGAGACTAGGAGACTCGGACACTAAGACACTAGGGTACTAGGGGACTGGGAGACTAGGAGACTCCAGTAAGATACTAGGAGACTAGGAGACTAGGAGACTAGAGGAGACTAGGAGACAATGAAACTAGGGGACTATTAAAGAGACAGAATCCTACACTAATTGACCAGCAGTTATGGCTTTGAGTAGCCTAGTGTGAATCTAACTTACACTATTGTTCCATTAGTGTCCATATCAAATGTGACATATTGAGTGACTATTGATCTATTGATTACCACTCAGCAGAAATCTGATCATTCATTTTGATGACAGGTTAGTTAGGAGACGTATGAGTATAAAGATCAGTAGAATACTTCTTCCGATAAAAATAGAATAAGTATACCATAATATATATATATATATATATATATAGTATATAATAAAAACAATATCTACCTTCATGTAGAGAGGGGACCACAGTGGTAGAGCAGCGGGAGAAGTGGTCCAATAGGAAGCAAGCATATAGAAGGACAGAATATAGGAAGCCAATCAGGAACAAACAGATGAAATAAGAAGCACACAGAGACCAGAACACTCGTAGCAACATCTCCAGATCGCACAGCACACGTCTCTCCTGACCAGGAGTGACACAAACAATATCCGGTATGTTGTATGTCTTATTCTACTGAATCAGCAGCCAGGCGTGTTTCCAGGGATGTGTGAGTGTTCGTCTCACACCCTCAGCTGTCACCGAGGTGTCAAGCTGCATAAGAGTCTGGAACTCGACTTGGAAACAGGCGTCCAGTAGACGAGCCGGTTGAATAACACTGGGGCGTGTGGGAAGCCATGTTCATCAAGATGTTCGTTTGAGATGACGCCAGGCTCGGCTTGTTGTATTCAGATGGTGTAAAGAAGAGGGTCAAATATCACATTCCTTTCTAGTTAATTCTGTTTTGATTGATTTCCACATCTGTGTTTGTGTGTGGTCTCAGTCTCTGTCTATCATAACCTAATAAACACCAAACCGTATGGCTTTGGTGAACGTGTCTGAGGTGCTGCTGTAAATGTTGTAATAATGCAATAATGTAATCAATAAATTGATGGTCATAGAATATAAAGATAGACAAAACTCCTACCACGATGGTTTCACTCATATCCATTTTTCTTGGGTGTTTTTATGAGTGTCAATGCACATCATTTTTTAATGAAGCGATTTAATAAAACAGAAGCCTGCTCTTCATGGAAGAGCAGCTTATGGTCCTCAAGGCGACGCTAAAGAAATGGAAGCTGGATGCTAATTTTTCTGCAGCGAAACCTCGCAGAAGATGAGTCGGCCTCTCGGACGATGGTGCTCTGCAGCCTGGAGGCTGTTGTTCCTGTTTCTTGTTGACCACCACCTTACCTTCATCCATTCATGCGTTCATTCATCCGTCCATGTGCTTGGGAAAACCTAAACATATTCCCTGTTTTTGGGTGTGAACAAAAAAACCTTTTCCTGCATCTTTTAAGGCGGTCCTGGGAACCGAACAACAAGGAAACCAACATGTGAGGGGGGGGGGGGGTCCCGTCTCCCAGCCCGGTCAGGCAGGAAGTTCCTGGTGTAAATGGCCTGCGGGGCCCCGCCCATCTGAAACAGGAACAACAGAGTGCTAACTGAACTGGCCACAGTGCCCCGCCCCTCCAGCCTGCCAAGACGGATCTTGTTGTTGTTTGTTTGTTAAAAACCGACCTGGTCAAATTCAGGGGGGGGGGCTCTCTTTGTGAAAAGAAAATACATTATGAAGGCAAACCACCACCCTTACCTCCGCCCTAACCTCCGCCTCTACCCTACTTCTGCCCCTACCCTATCTCCACCCCTACTCTCACCCCTACCTCCACCCTACTTCCACCCCTACCTCCACCCTACCTCCACCCCTACCTCCACCCTTACCTCCACCCCTACTCCCACCCCTACCTCCACCCCTACCTCCACCCTTACCTCCGCCCTACCGCCACCCCTACCTTCACGCTACCTCCGACCCTACTCCCACCCCTACCTTCACCCTACCTCCACCCCTACCTCCGCACCTACCCTATTTCTGCCCCTACCCTCCCTCCACCCCTACTCCCACCCTACCTCCACCCTACCTTCACCCCTATCTCCACCTCTACCTCCACCTCTACCTCCGCCCCTACCTCCGACCCTACCCCCACTTTACCTCCATCCTACCTCCACTCCTACCTCTGCCCCTAACCCACCCTACTTCCGCCCCTACCCCCACCTTAACTCCGCCCTACCTCCACCCCTATTCCCACCCCTACATTCACCCTACCTCCACCCCTACTCCCACCCCTACCTCCACCCATACCTCCGCCCCTACCTCCGACCCTACCCCCACTTTATCTCCACCCTACCTCCACCAATACTACCACTCCTGCTTCCGCCCTACCTCCACCCTTACCTCCATCCTTACCTCCACCCTTACCTCCGCCCCTACCTCCGACCCTTCTCCCACTTTACCTCCATCCTACCTCCACCGCTACCCCACCCTACTTCCGCCCCTACCCCCACCTTAACTCCGCCCTACCTCCACCCCTATTCCCACCCCTACATTCACCCTACCTCCACCCCTACTCCCACCCCTACCTCCACCCATACCTCCGCCCCTACCTCCGACCCTACCCCCACTTTATCTCCACCCTACCTCCACCAATACTACCACTCCTGCTTCCGCCCTACCTCCACCCTTACCTCCATCCTTACCTCCACCCTTACCTCCGCCCCTACCTCCGACCCTTCTCCCACTTTACCTCCATCCTACCTCCACCGCTACCCCACCCTACTTCCGCCCCTACCCCCACCTTAACTCCGCCCTACCTCCACCCCTATTCCCACCCCTACATTCACCCTACCTCCACCCCTACTCCCACCCCTACCTCCACCCATACCTCCGCCCCTACCTCCGACCCTACCCCCACTTTATCTCCACCCTACCTCCACCCCTACCTCCACCAATACTACCACTCCTGCTTCCGCCCTACCTCCACCCTTACCTCCATCCTTACCTCCACCCTTACCTCCGCCCCTACCTCCGACCCTTCTCCCACTTTACCTCCATCCTACCTCCACCGCTACCCCACCCTACTTCCGCCCCTACCCCCACCTTAACTCCGCCCTACCTCCACCCCTATTCCCACCCCTACATTCACCCTACCTCCACCCCTACTCCCACCCCTACCTCCACCCATACCTCCGCCCCTACCTCCGACCCTACCCCCACTTTATCTCCACCCTACCTCCACCCCTACCTCCACCAATACTACCACTCCTGCTTCCGCCCTACCTCCACCCTTACCTCCATCCTTACCTCCACCCTTACCTCCGCCCCTACCTCCGACCCTTCTCCCACTTTACCTCCATCCTACCTCCACCGCTACCCCACCCTACTTCCGCCCCTACCCCCACCTTAACTCCGCCCTACCTCCACCCCTATTCCCACCCCTACATTCACCCTACCTCCACCCCTACTCCCACCCCTACCTCCACCCATACCTCCGCCCCTACCTCCGACCCTACCCCCACTTTATCTCCACCCTACCTCCACCCCTACCTCCACCAATACTACCACTCCTGCTTCCGCCCTACCTCCACCCTTACCTCCATCCTTACCTCCACCCTTACCTCCGCCCCTACCTCCGACCCTTCTCCCACTTTACCTCCATCCTACCTCCACCCCTACCCCACCCTTACCTCCACCCCTAACTCCACCCTTACCACCACCCCTGCTTCCGCCCTACCTCCACCCTACCTCCGCCCTACTCCCACCTCCCCCCTACCTCCCCCCCTAACTCCACCCTTACCACCACCCCTGCTTCCGCCCTACCTCCACCCTACCTCCGCCCTACTCCCACCTCCCCCCTACCTCCCCCCCTACCCCCACCCCTACCTCCACCCCCCCAACACAATCCACGGCGTTTAGGTGAAAAAGTAAACACATCAATCATCCAGTGTGAAATCATTTCACAAACGCTCTGTCAGCGTGTGTTATTAAAACACATCAATGGAAGTCTGGGCTTTTAAGGGAATGCTTCATGCACACACACACACACACACACACACACACACACACACACACACACACACACACATACACTAAATTGTCATAAAGCATTGTGCAACAAGACAACATTGCTATTGGGTGTGTTTGTGTGTGTGTGTGTGTGTGTAGAAAAAGCCTAATTGAGTCGTGCACAATGGTGATAAATCACTGAGGTGTTAATCAAGGCTTGAAGTGGGCCGAGGTCATCAGTCATCAGAGGAAAAGCCCCCCCTCTCCCCCCAGCAGGCGTGTTGTGACGTCTGACCGTCCTTTAGTCGTCTGCAGGGGGAGCAGCGAAACCACATGAACACAACCATCAGACACACTGCCAGGGACCCCCCCCCCGTTGCGTTGACACAAGAGGGCCGCAGGACGGATGATTTAAAATATATTGAAATAATATTCAGCCGTTAAAAAGACCTTTTGGAAAACCCAGGAAGCAGCTGACCTGTCATGGAGCGGGCTCCTGTCAGCCCCTTGGTGGAGAGATGCTAGGCGGTGGTTGTCGGTGATGGATCGCGGGGGGTCTGAGGTCGTCTGAAAGGCACCCCGGTGGCGCTCAGGGATGACAGATTACATTTCTATAGAACCTTTAGATTGTAGAATGGGGGGGGGGAGCACACATTAAACGTGATATTGTGGGCTGTGGTGACACACACAAAAAACAATTGTGGCTGAATTGTATGAGAGCTATGGATTTTTAAAGGTGAACCACATGGACGGGGACGGATATAAAGAATAGACATGGAAGAAAGGGTTGTTTATACCCCCCCTGGGAGGGTTCAGGGGTCATCACTTATCTCATTAAAACCAAAGACAGGCCACCCTACATACTGTATTAACCGTGACCTTTCTCTGCAGGTGCATGACTTTGGTTCGCTCTTCTTCAGGTTAGTTAGTCTTTAATATAGTCCGACGTGTGGAGTAATGGGGTTCGCAGTGACACCGAAAGCATCGACTCTTAATGAACAACAAAGAGACGATGTTCTTTAATCCGCAGTATAGATTCATCACCGCCAAGCAGACCGGCATCCTACAGGTCATTAGGAAGCTTTATACCTTATTCATGGGCCTATAGTTTCACTCCCGACACCAAACATTACATTTATTAAACTAAGTTACTGGCTGAATCATTTATTTCCCAACTTCAGATCTTTTATGTGTTGTTTTGTCGTATGGACGATGTCTGAAACGGGGATAGCCTGTTTAGCACTACTGAGAGACGTGAGGTCTCTGAATTATTGATAGGAGAGGATGAATAAGACCAATTAGCACAGGGTCTCTCTCCCCTTGAAACACGATTATTTGGCTCAGAATCTTCTTTCTTAGCGTATATAATTGCTCATGGGTCTCATATGGGGGTGAACTTCACAGCTTGGTGACTCGTTATGTTGGAATTACCAAAGAGTCACTTGAATCCACTTTGCTATTATCAAAGATAAAAAAGTATCTTTTTAGAATAGCCTTTCACTAGATTTTTAAAACCCCCACTTGTTGCCATGCCGGCGTAAAAATCACTGCTTTTATTTTGTTGTTTTATTTAAACCATTTTTACTCTGTAGCCCTTTGAGTTTTGTTTACTCAAATGAAAAGCTTATAAATACAATTTATTATTATTATTATTATTATTATCATTATTATTAAGAATCAAAGAATTCACTGCCCGGATAATGTAGTATTTTATTTAACAGTTAAAGTGTCTCTTGAGAGTTGTGGCCAGTGAAGTGGGGGGACGTAATCCTGTTAAATGCTGCCCCCTGCTGGTTCGTTGTGGTTTCTCTAGTGGTCTGACTTACTGGTGTGAGGGAGGGCCTAGGACACTTCGTGGCTGTGATTGTCAGCCACAGAGCTGTCAGTCAATGAGCAGCTCATCCCACTCATTAATACCGTCTTTAGAAAGACGGTATTAATGATGACAAATGACAAAACTATAGAAAGAACTTCTTACTGGTTTTACCCAAATTCAGGTCCGTGACAACACGACAGAGTTAACGTTGTAACGCGACAGTGTAAACATCATTAAGTTCAGTAGAGTTTGCGAAGTTGTGTTTGTAGGTCTATTTATTAGGCGTTCTATGAACGGCAGGCTCCATCCGGCGTTCTTGGCGAGAGAGAGGGCGGGACTTTCGATAGAGCGATATTCGACTCCGACTCGTCCAATTTTGTTCAATTGTTTTCGTTAAACTCCACATTTATTCATGTCGTGGTTGTTATTATCCATGTTGCGTTGTCCCTCAACCGAGACCGGAACGACGCACCGGTAGACGCGACATAAACGCCACAACCCAGGACCCTCTCCCGCCCGCCCCCCCCCCTCTCTTGACAGACATCCTGACGTCACCGTGCGACGTGTGCCGGAAGTAAGCGAAGTGGGATCGCGTTAAGCTTGACTAGCTGCTGGGCTGCAAACCGACCAAAACAAACAGAACCATGTTGACAGCAGAACCTTGTTGACGAACCACAGAACCATGGAACCAACGACGACACGGCGCTGGGCGGGGTTCCGGTTATCCGGTCCAGTGGCGGAAATGCATCCGTAGGACGAACTGAACCCGATGACTTTTCTCTTGTAAACACTGCGCTGCTACGGTTAGCTTGTCGGGTTACCACCGACAACACGGCTACGGAAGTAGTAGTGTTGTCCCTTTTTATAGACGCATGGAATTGGACTCGCAACCTCCAACTGTGCGCTAGGGAAGCTACCAGAGGACAGGATGAGTTGGTTCAATGCTTCTCACTTGTCCTCCTTCGCTAAACAAGCGCTGAGCTCCGCTCAGAAGTCGATAGACCGAGTGTTGGACATCCAGGACGAGGACCAATGGGGGGACACCGTGGTGATGCCCTACGATGGTACTATAATGTATAATACATAGAATATAATGTCTTTCCTGCCTATATAATACACTAGACACTGCTGCTACTTCCACTACCTGGCATCGTGGTGATGCCCTATGATTGTACTAGAATATCTATCTATCTATCATACCATATATTTACTACCTGACACTATAGAATATACTGTCTGTATTATCTGACACTACTACTACTACTTCTACAACCACCTGATGCCACTTATCACTGTCATGTCCTATAAGTACTATAACCTCTTGACTCAGATTTGGTTTATATGTCACACGCATAAGGTACAGTATACAATGTACAGTGAAATGTTATCACCAGCTCCAAAGATGTGCAAACGTTACATAATTGCTACTTGACACTATAACATCATTACTACACAACACTATACTATCATTACTACTATACTATCTTTACTACATGACATCTTTACTACCTGACACTATAACATCATTACTATCTTTACTATTATACTATATTTACTGCATGACACTATAACATCATTACTACTATACTATCTTTACTACTATAACATCTTACTACATGACACTAACATTTTAGTACATTACATTAGTCATTTAGCAGACGCTTTTATCCAAAGAGACTTACAATAGTGTGTTTCAACAAAGAAAGATAAGAGAACAACTCATCACCAGCATTTAAATTGGCCAACAAGTGGCCAATAACTGAACCAGTGCTCAGGTAGAAGTACAATAAGTACCTGACACTATAATATTTTTACTCCCTGATACTATGACATCTTCACTACCTGACACTATAACATCTTCACTACCTGACTCTATAACATCTTCACTACCTGACTCTATAACATCTTCACTACCTGACACTATGACATCTTCACTACCTGACACTATGACATCTTCACTACCTGACACTATGACATCTTCACTACCTGACACTATAACATCTTCACTACCTGACACTATAACATCTTCACTACCTGACACTATGACATCTTCACTACCTGACACTATGACATCTTCACTACCTGACACTATAACATCTTCACTACCTGACACTATAACATCTTCACTACCTGACACTATGACATCTTCACTACCTGACACTATAACATCTTCACTACCTGACACTATGACATCTTCACTACCTGACACTATGACATCTTCACTACCTGACACTATGACATCTTCACTACCTGACTCTATAACATCTTCACTATCTGACACTATGACATCTTCACTACCTGACACTATAACATCTTCACTACCTGACTCTATAACATCTTCACTACCTGACACTATGACATCTTCACTACCTGACTCTAACATCTTCACTACCTGACACTATGACATCTTCACTACCTGACTCTATCTTGTCTTCACTACCTGACACTATGACATCTTCACTACCTGACACTATGACATCTTCACTACCTGACACTATGACATCTTCACTACCTGACTCTATCTTGTCTTTACTACCTGACACTATGACATCTTTACTACCTGACACTATGACATCTTCACTACCTGACTCTATCTTGTCTTTACTACCTGACACTATAACATCTTCACTACTTGACTCTATCATATCTTAACTTCCTGACACTATGACATCTTTACTACCTGACACTATGATGTCTTTCCTTCCCAGGTCTACCAGTGGAGACGACATTAGGTGGAGGATGGGGAGCCGGCCAGTGGGAGTCGGCGCTGGCAGAAGAGGAGGAAGAGGAAGAGACCACATCCTCCGAAGCCATCACCACACCGGTCACCCGCACCGTGCTGGACGAGGGGGACAACTTCTTCACTGCCTTCCTGCCCCCGGGGGATGCCCAGGACACTCCCAACGCCCACATTGTGTCTGTGGCTCCCAAGACTAAGCGGCGACCACGGCAGGAGAAGCAGACGAACAGCCCGGAGCCCGTGGTCCTGCGTGAGTTGCAGTTCTTTGAGTTGGAAGGTTCTCGTTTGACTCAGGAGGAGCCAGATCTTTCTCTCTTTCTTCTTCCTACCGATGAGTTGGAGCCATTGTCTGGGATACCCGAAGAACCCTCGATTCCTCTTTTGGCGTCTTGGGAGGATCCTCCCTTCGAGTCTGACAGAGAACCCACCACCACCACCACCACCACAGACGATGGTGGCGTAGAACATGAAGTATCCACTCTAGAATTTGTGGACATTCAAACCGAAGAGTTGTCGCTTCGCTCGGAGTGCCTCCCTACCGCCAGTGACCCCGACGCCACCTCGCCTCCGGATGCTTCGACCGAACCCGAGAGCGCCTCCCCTTCTGACCCGGCCCCGCCCCCGCCGCCGCCACCGCCGGCACTCAACAAGCCCGCCCAACCGGACACTAAGGACGCCAAGGCAGAGGACCGGCAGAGCGACACGCCCTCGCCCCCGGTCAGCGCCTTCTCCTCGGGCACCTCCACCACCAGTGACATCGAGGTGCTGGACCACGACAGCGTGCTGAGCGAGAGCTCGGCCGGCTCCCGGCAGGAGACGGCGGAGGCGAAGGCCGGGCTGCACCTGATGCAGGGCTCCTTCCAGCTGCTGTCCGCCTCGGCGTGCGGCGAGTTCCCCCGGCTGGAGGACTACGCCAAGCTCACCGAGAGCTGCGGCTCCTCCTCCGACGCCTTCGAGCGCATCGACTCGTTCAGCGTGCAGTCGCTGGACAGCCGCAGCGTGAGCGAGGTCAACTCCGACGACGAGGTCCCGGGGAGTCGCACGCTGGCCTCCGTCACCGCCGGCCCGGAGCCCGCGGTCGCTACAGCTACCCCGTCAACCGCCTCTCAGAGGCAGGAGGGAGACGAGCAGACAGAAGGGGAGGGGGAGGAAGAGGAGGAGGAGGAGGAGGAGGAGGAGGAAGAAGAGGATGAGGAGGAGGAGGAGGAGGAAGAAGGGCTCACGGAGACGATGAGGGACCAGTCGCTGGATGAGATGGAGGAGAGTGGGCGGAGTGCCACACCAGTGAATTGTGAACAGCCTGAAGATTTGACAGAGGAAGATGAACATGCTGGTCTCATGGTTTTAAATCCCGCCCCAGAGCTACAGGACACGCCCCCTCAACCAATCACCAAGGAGATGAGAAGCGTCTCAACCTGCCAGATCCTGGAGTTGCAAAAGGTAATGTTGGCATGCTGTCAGAAGGTTATGTCCAGAAAGCATGTCTTCACATGTTGTAAGTAGGTCATGTCTTCACATGTTGTCAGAAGGTTATGTCCTCATGTCGTCAGAAGGTAAAGAGCGGGTAGAGCAGACAAATTGAGCCATAGAGTAATTTTGCTTCTTAGGTCTGAGAGAATGTCAAGTTATGAGTTCAGTTGACCAAACAGTTAGTCTCATATTCAAGTGAATTGTGTAATGTTTGGTATGAAAGTCACATGGTTGACGAACCCTGAAAGTCATGGATACTGCCTCTACCTCGGTTGTTTTAGTCCATTTGAGACCCATCCCTGCTGTCCTTCTCCCAGGTGATTGATGAGCTGTCCACTCGTCTGGAGAAGAGGGAGTCTCAGCTTCTCACCGTGAGCCAGGAGAAGGCCGGTCTGGAGGAGGAGTGTGACAACCTCCGAGAGTGAGTACATTGAGTCAGTTGTCCTTAAATATCTTCTGTTTAACGCTGCCGAATTGTTCTACAAACAATATTTGATGCTGTATTGTGCTGAGCCACCAGTATCTCAGGAGCTCAGGAGCAGGTTGTCTGGCAACCAGAAGGTCGCTGGTTCGATTCCCCCTGCTCCTCCTAGCCAAGTGTCGAGGTGGCCCTGAGCATAATGCCTAACCCTAACTGCTCCTGACCAGCTGGCTGTCACCACTGTTGGGCGTATGAATGGGCAAATGAATGTGTGTCATGTCTTGCTGGTGACCTCTGACCTCCTCATGTCCTTCCGGTGACCTCTGTCCTCCAGTGAAGTGGTGTCCCTGAAGGAGGAGAGCTCCACGGTCCAGTCTCTAAAGGAGGAGTTCACCCAACGCATAGCGGACACTGAGAGGAAGGCCCAGGTGGCCTGCAAGGAGAGAGACATCGCCAAGAAGGTACCTCACTTGTCTCCTCCGGGCGGCCGCAGGTCTGACAGAGCGTTCGGTGACGTTGCCAGGACCGGTGTGTGGTTGAAGCTTATGTTTTTGGGTTGAATTCCCCCTGTAGGAGGTCAAGGGCATGCGGGACGAGTTGTCAACCAGGCTGAACTCCAACGAGACGCTGGAGATCATCAGGGAGAAGGAGGAGCAGATCAGAGGCCTGCTGGAGGAAGGTGCGGACACTTCACTAACACACCTCTGCTCTGCACCCGGAGCCAACGTCCACCTGCTGTTGAAAGACTGCTCTAGTCACTGTTATCCCTCACATAAAGACCCCTTTAGTGCTGGATTAGGCCAGTGGGCTACTCTACATGCATGTGGAACCTTGCCTATTTTCAGTATAGTCAACAGAAAGATAGGCGAGATGTTAGGGATAGAAGTATAATATATTCAGTTACTATTGTTGAGATACAGTCACGGAAGATTGATTGGTGGTGCTTTGTGTTGTCAATATTAAGAGTGAACTATATGACAGATATTACGATATGTTACGATATGTTTCACTTTTTTTGTGTCACAAATTTTTGCATTCTCACTGATTAGATGTACTACAGTACTGATCTATATGATCATCATCCTGACCACCAGGGGAGAAGCTGTCCAAGCAGCAGCTCCAGCACTGCAACATCATCAAGAAGCTGCGCGTGAAGGAGAAGGACAGCGATGCCCGGGCCTCCAAGCAGAGCAGGCGGCTGGGGGAGCTGGAGGAGGAGCTCGGACAGCTGCAGCAGGTCAGAGGAGGAGGGAGGAGGAGGGAGGAGGGAGGAGGGAGGAGGAGGAGGAGGAGCTGATGGAGAGCGTTTACTGTGTGGCGTAGACATTGAATACTTAGACCACGTAGAGACTAAGCTAATCCCTCCTGCTAATCCCTAACTTTCCACTCATTTAACTTTCCACAGTACATTTTAAAGCTTTTTTCATATGCCAATAATTTTAATAATAATAATGATGATGATGGATGCTAGGTCCTGGATGGGAAAGAGGAGGTGGAGCAGCAGCACAGGGAGAACATCAGGAAGCTGAACGGTGTGGTGGAGCAGCAGGAGAAGGAGGCCACCCGTCTGCAGGTGGACTCGGAGGAGCTCCAGGAGAAGACCCGCAGCCTGCAGGCTGCCTTGGACAACTCCTACAAGTAGAGAGATACACACACACACACACACACACACATACACATACACATACACACACACACACACACACACAAACAACAAACTGCTACAAGTAGAGACACAGACACACACACAAAACAAACTGCTACAAGTAGAGACACACACACAAACTCCTACAAGTAGAGACACACACACAAACTCCTACAAGTAGAGACACACACACACACTCCTACAAGTAGAGACACAGACACACACACAAAACAAACTGCTACAAGTAGAGACACAGACACACACACAAAACAAACTGCTACAAGTAGAGACACACACACAAACTCCTACAAGTAGAGACACACACACACACACTCCTACAAGTAGAGACACAGACACACACACAAAACAAACTGCTACAAGTAGAGACACACACACAAACTCCTACAAGTAGAGACACACACACACACACTCCTACAAGTAGACACACACACAAACTCCTACAAGTAGACACACACACAAACTCCTACAAGTAGAGACACACACACACCCAAAACAAACTCCTACAAAGAGACACAAAACAAACTCCTACAAAGCGACACACACACAAAACAAACTCCTACAAAGAGAGAGACACACACACACACACTCTCAAAACAAACTCCTTCAAGTAGAGAGACACACACAACACTCTGAGATGTTCCTACACTAGGTCTAGGGCTTAGGCAGGTTGTCTGGCAGTAGGAAGAGTTGATGTTTTGAAAGGTTCACAGTGAACTTAGCCCGCCCCCCCCCACGTCTGCGTGCAGGGAGCTGGCGGAGCTCCATAAGGCCAAGGCCAGCCGGGCCAGTGAGGCCCAGGAGGCGGCGCTGAGCCGGGAGACCCAGGCCCGGGAGCAGCTGACCCTCACCCTGGACAAGGCCCAGGAGGAGGCCCGCATGCAGCAGGAGGCGCTGGCCAATCAGGTAAGACCACACGTGGCCGGGCCATGGAGACACATACCTACAGTATGTACATACGACAGTATGTACATGCCACACTACTGCTTCAACACACCATCCTGTGGGCTGCTGATCTGCACCTGATGCAACATGCAAATTAACACACAGGTGAAGAGATTGAATGTCCTCCTGTAAACCACCACAAGGCCACAGGTTCTATGAGGACTACATCAGTGGTATTGTTAAGCTTGCGCATCACTGGCCTCTAATGGTGACATCCCCTGTGTTTGTCCCCTGTGTTTGTCCCCTGTGTTTGTCCCCTGTGTTTGTCCCCTGTATGGCGTCCCCTATGTGTTTGTCCCCTGTGTGTTTGTCCCCTGTGGTGCAGGTGGCTGACCTGCGGGTGGCACTGCAGCGGGCGGAGCAGCAACAGGCCAGGAAGGAGGACTATCTGCGAGAGGAGATCAGCCAGCTGCAGCAGGTAGGAGATGCTCCTTTAAACACGTTATGACCGTATATATTATTCTAGATGGTGTGAGTCCTTAACGCTCCCGACCGTGTGGTCTTGTCTCCGGTGAAGAGGCTCCAGGAGGGCGAGAGCAGGAACCAGGAGCTGAGTCAGGGTATGACCTCGGCCACGCGGCCGCTCCTCCGGCAGATCGAGAACCTGCAGGCCTCGCTGGGAGGCCAGACGGTCTCCTGGGAGAAGCTGGAGCGCAACATCTCCGACAGACTTGGTGAGAGCGTCCGTCCTGTTTATCTTGCGTCACCAGTTGAAACCCCACCGAGAAGTGGCGTTAATAAAGCGTTGATTTCCCCGTGGGAGCAGCAGACGCCCAGGAGCAGCTGGCCGTGGCTGTGGAGCGGGAGCGGGCCGCCACGGAAGACGCCATGGCCGGGCGGTCTCAACTGGCCTCCCTGGAGTCCCAGAACTCCCTGCTCCGCAAAGAGAAGGCCCGGCACCTGGTCCAGCTGGACACGGAGAAGAACCGCAGGGAGAAGCTAGAGGAGGACAGCAGCAGGTGACGGATCAGACCTCTTATAGTTAGGAGTGTATTCTAGGCTGTGTGGATACTAGAAGTAGTACATTGTCTTGTTGTATTTTAGTGGATCCGAGATGTAGTACATAGTGTGTCTAGCGGTGTAGACCTGCCCAGGAGACGGTATGAGTCCTGTGTGTCTAGTGGTGTAGACCTGCCCAGGAGACGGTATGAGTCCTGTGTGTCTAGTGGTGTAGACCTGCCCAGGAGACGGTATGAGTCCTGTGTGTCTAGTGGTGTAGACCTGCCCAGGAGACGGTATGAGTCCTGTGTGTCTAGAGGTGTAGACCTGCCCAGGAGACGGTATGAGTCCCGTGTGTCTAGTTACCTCTGACAAGTTAGGCTAGTTTACACTTAACTAGCTGTAGTTAACTCTGACTAGTTAGTCCAGTTGACTCCAGATGAGTTCTTGTTAACTCTGCCCCTGCATCTAACCCCGTCAGTCACAGCGGCGCAATGGATAACGTGTCTGACTGTAGTTCAGAAGGTTCTAAGTTAGAATCCTGGCTTCCTCATGGGTGAGTGCCAGATGTCCCTAGGAAATTTGTGTAGGAGAGATAAGAATTGCTTGCAACTTGTTTTAACTTCTAACATTGCGTGAATGGGTGATTTTAGGTGTTGTAGCGTAATTTATATCCTATACATTTCTTATTCTTATAATAAAAAAAACAACCATGGTTGGCGTCAATTAAATGAGTTGTAAGTGTTTGTTGAATAAAGTAAATCAATCTATTTTGGATATCAACTCAACCCACTTTGCTAGTCAGAGTCCCTCACACATGGTTGGCTATAGTGTGGACTCTTTAGCACAACAATGTGGAAGGGAGTAGAGGCAGAGCTCCTCTCTGATTGGAGGATGTCCTGAGGTTGGGGGCAGGGCCGTGTAGCCCAGCCTCCTCACTGTTCCCCACGTGCCTTGAGCTCAGAGGGCCAGTGGCGCAATGGATAACGCGTCTGACTACGGATCAGAAGATTCCAGGTTCGACTCCTGGCTGGCTCGTCTGTTTTGAAGTCTGGATCTGCTGCTGTGTTTCTCTCAGTGATGGCACACATCCCTTCACACAAGGTTGATAACAATAATAATAATTATAATAATAATTTCGGATCGTGAAAACTCTTGGTTTGTTTGGCTGTGAAAATGCAAACAAAATAAAAGTTTAGTTTTATCTTGATAGTTTATTGCTACCTTGTTTTTCTTCAGAGTTGGCCAGTGTGGATGTTGGTACAGTTTTGTCCATTGGCAGTTCTAACATGTTTTATGACATGTTATAACAGTTATGTTTGTCATGTGATACACTAGTGGAGCGTCTCTGTAGAGAACACTAGTAGAACTTGTTTGTCTCTCTAGGGAACACGTTGAACTGGAGAACCTCCGTGGAGAACACAGCCGGACGCTGGAGGAGGCCAAGAAAGAAAAGGTGACTAGATTTAATCATTACTTAATAAGTTACTCTTTTTATTGTATTTTAAACTGTAATTGAATGAGTTTAAATTGAGGTTTTAATGCTACTGGTGTTTGGCTCCTCCCACCAGCTGCTACTGACCAATCAGCTGGAGATGGAGAAGATGAAGGTGGAGCAAGAGAAGAAGAAAAGCTACCTGGCTCTGGAGAAGGTCCGTCTCCCTCAGTGTTGACGACATCCCAGTTCATCGTTTCAAGATGTCCTCATTAATAATGTTCTGTCTGTTTCCCCAGGAGAGAAAGGCCCTGCTGCTCGCTGTGGGGCAACCCCCCACCTCCTCCACTCCCTCGCTGTCCCGCTCCAGCTCCGTCAGCGGGGCGGACCACGCTGGCCTGTACGCCTCCTCCTTCTCCCAGGTACCACCAAGCCCACCTTTAAGCACTCAAGGAACACAGAATTGGCCCTGATGTCAACTCCACAAACGGAACATTGTTTCTCTTTGTGCCCAAATCTGCTGCTGCTGTTGTTGTTGTTGTTAATATGTGAGTCTCTTCTCTCTTCCAAGGAGGACTCGGTGGACCACGCGCTGAGCCTCATGCCCATGTCGGCGTCCATCAGCGGGACCAACCTGTACGAGGCGGCGCGGCTGTCTGGAGGCTCCAGCATCCTGGAGAACCTGCAGTCACAGCTCAAACTGAGGGACGGAGAGATAGGACAGCTGCAGGTAGCACATCCACACGGCCAGCACATCCTCACAACAGGCTTGACGAGGAGATGATGAGAGGCACCACATCCAGGCCTTGCTGAGGAGACGTGATGTTCTTACTACTTTTGTAATTCCCATCAGTGAATGTTGTCGTTCAAGGTGGCCGTCACAATGTTTCTCTAGGTGATAGAAACACACTTCTAAGAGTCCGTCGGTGACGTTCTAAGAGTCTGTCGGTGACGTTCTAAGAGTCCGTCGGTGACGTTCTAAGAGTCCGTCGGTGGCGTTCTAAGAGTCCGTCGGTGACGTTCTAAGAGTCCGTCGGTGACGTTCTAAGAGTCCGTCGGTGACGTTCTTTGAGTCCGTCGGTGGCGTTCTAATAGTCCGTCGGTGGCGTTCTAAGTGTCCGTGGGTGACGTTCTAAGTGTCCGTCGGTGGCGTTCTAAGAGTCTGTCGGTAACGTTCTAAGTGTCCGTGGGTGACGTTCTAAGTGTCCGTGGGTGACGTTCTAAGTGTCCGTCGGTGGCGTTCTAAGTGTCCGTGGGTGACGTTCTAAGAGTCCGTCGGTGGCGTTCTAAGAGTCCGTCGGTGGCGTTCTAAGTGTCCGTGGGTGACGTTCTAAGTGTCCGTCGGTGACGTTCTCAGTCTCCTTGTGCTCCTCCTACCGTCAGTCGGAGATCTCTTCTCTGGAGAGGAGTCGCTCCGTCATGGCCGAGGAGTTGGTGCGCCTCACCAACCAGAATGACGACATGGAGGACCTGGTGAAGGACATCCCCATGCTGCAGGTCCAGCTGAAGGTGAGAACATCTCGCCCACTCTCCACAGAAACAAACGTGTTGTGTGGCTGTGAGGCTGAATGATGGATGAATTGTGTCTGGGTGTATTTTTAAAGATGTTTTCGCATCATCACTAGTTTACATTTACATTTACATTTGGCAGACGCTTTTATCCAAAGCGACTTACAATGTGTACATTTGTTGAAGCAGACAATAGCATAACACTGAGGTACGCAAACATCAAAATAGAGCAGTTCACAAGCATTCATATTAACAAGATGAATAACACAATTGTGTACTGCCAGGTCACCTGCTTAAGTAGCTGTGATAAGAGCGTGTTATCAACATTAAGGATATACACTTGCTAGAATATACAACATGCTAAGAGCTATTAATGTCAGGACTTAAGCAAGTTTAGGGGTTTCACAAAGGAGAAGGAGGGTTCATGGAGAGTCCAGGTGGACTCTGAACAGGTGGGTCTTGAGTCTCTTGCGGAAGCTGGCGAGGGACTCTGCCGTCCTCACATGAGGCGGGAGTTCATTCCACCACTGTGGAGCCAGAGCCGTGAAGAGCTGGGTCTTGGAAGAGCGATGCTTGGTTGTCATCAGTGAAGGTCGAACAAGTCGCCTGGCAGAAGTTGAGCGGAGCACTCTGGCTGGGATGTAGGGTTTGACCAACGCCTGGAGGTAGGCTGGGGCAGTTCCATTGACTGCCCTAAAGGTCAGTACCAGAGTCTTGAACTTGATGCGAGCATTTACCGGAAGCCAGTGGAGATCGCGGAAGAGAGGGGTCACGTGGGAGAATTTTGGTAGGTTGAATACCAGGCGTGCTGCTGCGTTCTGGATGCTTTGGAGGGGCTTGGTTGCAGAGGCGGGGAGTCTCGCCAGGAGAGAGTTGCAGTAGTCGAGGCAGGTGATGACGAGCGCTTGGACCAGGATCTGCGCCGCTTCACGTGTGAGGAAGGGCCGGATCCTGCGGATGTTGTAGAGGACAAATCTGCAAGATCGGGCCACCGCGGTGACGTTGGCATTGCAGGGCAGCTGGTCATCTACCACCACACCAAGGTCTCTTGTTGTGGTTGAGGGGGAGACTTGGGTGTTCTCGATGGTGACCAGTAGGTCCATCTGAGGGCAGTCTTTCCCCGGTATGAAGAGGAGCTCAGTCTTGTCAAGGTTGAGCTTCAGGTGGTTAGCGGCTGTCCATCTGCTGATGTCGGCCAGGCATTTAGAGATGCGTGTTGCGATTTGGGTTTCAGAGGGGGGAAAGGAGAGAAACAGTTGAGTGTCATCGGCATAGCAATGATAGGAGAAGCCATGAGATGTGATTACAGGGCCTAGAGATTTAGTGTAAAGAGAAAACAGAGAGAACATGGAGAAAGGTTTCCTGGGGTTAGAGGTAGAAGAGTTGATTTTTGTATGGTAGAAGGCAGATTTAGCAGCTGATACCGTGGAGGTGAAGCCAGAGAGGAGACGGAGGTAGTGAGCGAGATCATCAGAAGAGTCAGATTTCCTCCATTTTCTCTCAGCTACCCGCAGCTCTGCTCTACGAGCCCGCAGAGGTTCGGGCAGCCAAGGAGGTGGAGGAGAGGCTTGTGAAGACAAGATCCAGTTGGTTCCCAGCTCTGTGGGTAGGGGGAGAAGGAGTGAGTGTTAGACCGAATGTGGCAAAAAAGTTAATGAATTCAGGAGATTGTAACTTATCCGACTGGATGTTGAAGTCACCCAGAACCACGAGTGGGGTGCCGTCCTCAGGAAAGCAGCTGAGGAGGGCGTCCATCTCGTCAAAGAAGTCACCAAGAGGGCCCGGTGGTCGGTAGATTACGGCAATGTTGAGCCTAGTTGGGATGGTAACAGAAACAGCATGAAGTTCGAGTGCCGATCTGGTCAGGTGACCCAGAGGGAGTACCTGATATGACCATTTTGGAGACTAGGAGTCCCGTTCCTCCACCACGCCCAGAGGGTCGGGGGTGTGGGTGAAGGAGTAGGTCGCGGAGAGAGCAGCTGCGGTGGCGGTGTTCTCAGGGGTGATCCAGGTCTCTGTGAGAGCCAGGTAGTGGTAGTACTTCTTTAGTACTTCTTTCTTGGAGATCGGTTGGGAGTGTAAGTGATGCGCATTTCTAAGCTGGGAATGTGGTTGTGTCTGAGCGTTTTATAATGAGCCTTGTTGGATATAAAGTATGACCGCAACACCGGTATACTAGAACGTTCTGAGCTAACACTGACATCAACATCAACTGCTGCCTAGACGGAGCCACACACACACACACACACACACACACACACACACACACACACACACACACACACACACACACACACACACACACACTCTGATGGTCTTATTATTATTGTTACTATTATTTTATTAACATTAACAGAATGGATGTCTCATCATTGATCTTCCCCTCATGATGACGATGACATGTAGGACCTGGACCAGAGACACAACACCATCCTCCAGATGTACGGAGAGAAGGCGGAGGAGGCGGAGGAGCTGCGGATGGACCTGGACGACGTCAAGAATATGTACAAGACCCAGATCGACGAGCTGCTGAAGAACCAGAGATAGACCCGCGACCGCCTGCTGTTCTCCCCGGGTTGAGACCTCGGTGGCCCTTTCAACGCTTGGTTCATTCATCTGGATTTTTATTATGCTCTTCTTGGAGTTATTTAAGTTTTGTATAGAGGGGATGATGGTTACGTTATAGCATAACATGGATGACAGTTTAGCATATGAAGAATGTTAATTGGTCATGTCAATCCTGGGATTTTATTTAATAATTATACCTAATTTTAGGTATAATTGTATAACATGTGTTATTCATATTGTATCTGGTCTTCCAGACGGAAATGTTATGGTATCTTTGTGCTGTACAATTTACCATTTTTCTCATCATAATTTGCAGAATAATTTTAATTTAATTTTTTTCCAGAATGTATAACATTCTTTATTGTACAGTTAGCCATGACTCATTACAAATCAGACGTGGTAGGTCCTATGTTTAGAGTCCTTGAGGATGGATTTTAAATTGTATAAATTGTAAATGCATATAAATAAACATTTATTTGGGTGGTGAAGGTTATGAATTGGTATTTATTCATTATTCCGTCTATGGAAATAGACTCAGAAGCGCCCCCTCGTGTCTGAATACGGCTACAGCAGGCCGGTGACCCGCTTTCCTGCTTCGCTCCGGATAACACGTGGCTCATTCGCCTGTTTTGGGTAAATGTGTGTCAACAGTTTAGTAGAGTATTCCTTTTAAGTCTTTAAGTATTTCTCATTAGCACTGAAGCCCCTTGTAGTTCATATCTCCTCAACAGTTCAAGAACTGTTCGAAGTTCGTTAAATTCTAAAATAAACGGTATAATAAGTTGCAGTTTTTTGAGTAACAGACGGGAAGAAGAGTCCTTTGGGCTTCAGGGTGTCTTTTTTTTTGAAGAATGAGGCTACCACAGCGGGCCAGTGGCGCAATGGATAACGCGTCTGACTACGGATCAGAAGATTCCAGGTTCGACTCCTGGCTGGCTCGTTCATTTTTATTTTTATTAGGATTTGAATAAAACCAAATGCAACAGTGGTTCTAAGTAGACTTAACATTCGTCATACGTACTTTAAAAATGTTTTTTATACAATTTCCATACATTTTTAATTATTTGTATATTATTGTTTGCCAACAGAACCAACAGGAAGTGGTAGTAATGGACATCCGTGTGGATTACAACACTTTGGTGTGTTTGTTTGTGTGTGTGTTTGTGTATGTGTGTGTCAGTGCACCTGTGAACACAATACACTCCCACTCTAACCCACAGGTCGGGAGTGTATTGTGTTCACAGGTGCACTGGCATAGTGTGTGTGTGTGTGTGTGTGTAAGAATAATCTATTAATAAAATAAAAGCATAATTTACATAATAAATAAGATATATTATACAGCTTATAATATAAAATGGTGAGGAGAGTGAGGGAAGACCTGGAGGTTTGTATTAGGGACGGGTTGGGGTAGGGAGGACATGGGGGTTAGGGTAAGGGGTAGGGAAGACATGTGGGTTAAGGTAAGGGTAAGTGGAGACATGAGGGTTAGGGTATTGGTTAGGGAAGACATGGGGGTTAAGGTAAGGGTTAGGGAAGACATGTGGGTTAAGGTAAGGGTTAGTGGAGACATGGGGGTTAGGATATTGGTTAGGGAAGACATGGGGGTTAGGGTAAGGATTGGGGAGGCCCTGGGGGTTAAGGTAAGGGTTGGGGAGGACATGGGGCTTAGGGTTGGGGAGGCCATGGGGGTTAGGGTACGGGGGGTAAGGGTTGTGACGACCCTCTTGTCTGCTGGTTCTCCTGTTTGTGTATCTGTGCTGGGAGCCAGTGGGCGGAGCTGAGAGGGTCATCAGTTGACGTGCTGCACCTGTGTAGGTTGGGCCTGCAGGCTTTATAAGTTGGCTTCTGGCATTCTATATACTATTGTCCTGATTCTAATATAATTTGGTGTTTTAATCTTTATGTGTGGACTGCAATCGTTGTTGCGACTACTGAGGCTGGTCGTAACGAAATGGGGGCTTGTTTGGAATCTCTAGTTCCCTTACGAGAAGTCTAGAGTTTTGATTCTCGATTGGATTTAGTGGTTTTGTGATAAATCAGCAAGATTTGTATATGCTGTAGTTTTGGTTTGCGCTGTGGGTTTCGCTGTCTAAGTCATGAGTTGGTTTGCTCGTTTTGAGAGAGAGAGTTCCCTATATGATTCTATTAAGTTTTGTCTTTGGTTGCTTTGCCATGTGGGAGAGTGCTTGTGGTCCCCTGGTTTGTGTTGGTCTAGTTAACTGTTGTCCTCAGTACATTGATCTGGTAGGGACAACCGTGTTTACCTCACACTTCGAGGTCTAGTGGCTGATCTCACGAGGAGAACGGTCGGTGTGTTTGGTTTTCTTAGTGTGCCAGAGACCGCAGTTAGAGGTTCAGTTTGTCAGAAAATGCCTCAGGAGCACTTCCTTAAGGTGTGCTAGTGCATAAGTACCGCCTGCCAAAGAGATCTACAAACATTACATTTGTTACATACAGAGACATGGTAACTCATGGTAACATGCGCTTAGTGGCCGCTTCCAGACAGTTTCTGTGGGGATACGCAAGTGGAGTGGAGTGGAGGCATGTCTCGTCTCTCACATGTCAATTAACTGCATTTATATAGCTCTTTTTTGACCAGTGTGGCCACTCAAAGCTTTACAAGTCAAGCCTCGCATTCATACACCGACGGCAGAGTCAGCCATACAAGGCGACAGCCAGCATGTCGGTAGCAGGTAGGGTTAAGTTGTCTTGCTCAGTGACACCTCGACAGGGCATCGAACCAGCAACCTTTCGGTTGTTGAGAGCTCTACATCGTGAGCTACTGCCGCCCAATGTAGCTGCAGCGGAGCTCCACAAATTTGACGATTTTGACGATAAACCGTTTACAACAGACTGCGTGCCAGATGCCTTGTGTTTTGATGTGAGGTGAGTTGTGTTTTGATGTGAGGTGAGTTGTGTTTTGATGTGAGGTGGGTTGTGTTTTGATGTGAGTTGTGTTTTGATGTGAGGTGGGTTGTGTTTTGATGTGAGGTGGGTTGTGTTTTGATGTGAGTTGTGTTTTGATGTGGGTGAGTTGTGTTTTGATGTGAGGTGGGTTGTGTTTTGATGTGAGGTTAGTTATGTTTTGATGTGAGGTGAGTTGTGTTTTGATGTGAGGTGAGTTGTGTTTTGATGTGAGGTGGGTTGTGTTTTGATGTGAGTTGTGTTTTGATGTGAGTGAGTTGTGTTTCGATGTGAGGTGGGTTGTGTTTTGATGTGAGTTGTCTTTTGATGTGAGTTGTGTTTTGATGTGAGGTGGGTGTGTTGAGTGGGTGTGTTTGATGTGAGGTGGGTTGTGTTTTGATGTGAGGTGGGTTGTGTTTGATGTGGGTTGTGTTTGATGTGGGTTGTGTTTTGATGTGAGGTGGGTTGTGTTTTGATGTGAGGTGGTTGTGTTTTGATGTGAGGTGAGTTGTGTTTTGATGTGAGGTGGGTTGTGTTTTGATGTGAGGTGAGTTGTGTTTTGATGTGAGGTGGGTTGTGTTTGATGTGAGGTGAGTTGTGTTTTGATGTGAGGTGAGTTGTGTTTTGATGTGAGGTGAGTTGTGTTTTGATGTGAGGTGGTTGTGTTTTGATGTGAGTTGTGTTTTGATGTGAGGTGGGTTGTGTTTTGATGTGAGGTGAGTTGTGTTTTGATGTGAGGTGAGTTGTGTTTTGATGTGAGGTGAGTTGTGTTTTGATGTGAGGTGGGTTGTGTTTTGATGTGAGGTGAGTTGTGTTTCGATGTGAGGTGGGTTGTCTTTTGATGTGAGGTGAGTTGTGTTTTGATGTGAGGTGGGTTGTGTTTTGATGTGAGGTGGGTTGTGTTTTGATGTGAGGTGGGTTGTGTTTTGATGTGAGGTGGGTTGTGTTTTGATGTGAGGTGAGTTGTGTTTTGATGTGAGGTGGGTTGTGTTTTGATGTGAGGTGAGTTGTGTTTTGATGTGAGGTGGGTTGTTTTGATGTGAGGTGGGTTGTGTTTTGATGTGAGGTGGGTTGTGTTTTGATGTGAGGTGGTGTTTTGATGTGAGGTGGGTTTTGATGTGAGGTGGGTTGTGTTTTGATGTGAGGTGGGTTGTGTTTGATGTGAGGTGAGTTGTGTTTGATGTGAGGTGAGTTGTGTTTTGATGTGAGTTGTGTTTTGATGTGAGGTGTGAGTTGTGTTTTGATGTGAGGTGAGTTGTGTTTCGATGTGAGGTGAGTTGTGTTTTGATGTGAGGTGAGTTGTGTTTTGATGTGAGGTGGTTGTGTTTTGATGTGAGGTGGTGTTTTGATGTGAGGTGGGTTTTTGATGTGAGGTGGTTGTGTTTTGATGTGAGGTGGTTGTGTTTTGATGTGAGGTGGGTTGTGTTTTGATGTGAGGTGGGTTTGATGTGAGTTGATGTGAGGTGAGTTGTGTTTTGATGTGAGGTGAGTTGTGTTTCGATGTGAGGTGAGTTGTCTTTTGATGTGAGGTGAGTTGTGTTTTGATGTGAGGTGAGTTGTGTTTTGATGTGAGGTGGGTTGTGTTTCGATGTGAGTTGTGTTTTGATGTGAGGTGAGTTGTGTTTTGATGTGAGGTGGGTTTTGTTGTGAGGTGAGTTGTGTTTTGTTGTGAGGTGAGTTGTGTTTTGTTGTGAGGTGAGTTGTGTTTTGATGTGAGGTGGGTTGTGTTTTGATGTGAGGTGGTTTGTGTTTTGATGTGAGGTGGTTGTGTTTTGATGTGAGGTGAGTTGTGTTTTGATGTGAGGTGTGATGTGGTTGTGTTTCGATGTGAGGTGGGTTGTGTTTTGATGTGAGGTGGTTGTGTTTCGATGTGAGTTGTGTTTTGATGTGAGGTGGGTTGTGTTTTGATGTGAGGTGAGTTGTCTTTTGATGTGGGTTGTGTTTTGATGTGAGGTGAGTTGTGTTTTGATGTGAGGTGAGTTGTGTTTTGATGTGAGGTGGGTTGTGTTTTGATGTGTGGAGTGCAGAGGCAGTCACACTAGACTCATTGATTCTCTTTTCTCCAACTTCGATATCTGACAGGTCGATACACTGAGTGACTAAAGTAACTAAATAAATACATTCCAAAACATTTTAAACCATGCTTGAAAACACACATGGTATAGCTATCTGCTAACTTGCCTGCATTACGGACGGTCTTTACATAAGAAAAACAAAAGCGCTCGTGTTCAAACTCTGAGTAACACTCTTCACAAACACAATCCAATTACATTTTAGTAAACTGGGTGATGTTTAAATCCTAAAGACAAAGTTAGGAAAAGAAAACGGCAGTAGGAAGCGGACGTAAAGACAGCTGCGACAATGCAACATGTATTTTGATATTTCAATCTTAATAAATCCTCTAAGGAATTTAAAGAATACTTTGTGTCTGACTGGATTTTAAGAACTTTACAGGGGCTTACACAGCCCGAATTGATGTTGTCTGAGATGGGCCTGGGGGTGAGTTTGGGTGATGTACTCACAGACTTGTAGAACTGATGTTTGATGTCCGCTCTTTCCTCTCAAACTCCGCTGCTCTGCCAGTCCTGACCGTCAACCCCCAGCCCGGACCTACCCAGCCTCTTTGCTGCTTCACTGACATCTCGCAGCATGAAGTTGAGGCCATCATCGAAAAGATGAAACCCTCCACCTGTGCTCTGGATCCCTTTCCCACAGCCCTGGTCAAATCTAACATTGGTGCCATAAGTCCCCTGATCACTTTAGTGATAAACCACTCCATCCAGTCTGGTCATGTTCCATCCCCATTAAAAGCTGCTGTCATCAAACTACTCCTCAAAAAACCCACCTTAGACCCTGAAGTCCTGGCTAATTAGAGACCCATCTCCAACCTGCCATTTCTATCAAAGGTGCTGGAGAAAGTATTTGCCATTCAGATTCACGAACATCTCAAACACAATAACAATAACACAAAATTCCAGTCTGGTTTCCGCCAGGGCCACAGTACAGAAACTGCCTTAGTCAGGGTGACCAATGACCTGCTGATGACAGCTGACACCGGATCTCTATCCCTCCTCATCCTCCTGGATCTAACTGCAGCATTTGACACCGTCAACCACGACATTCTACTCCATCGTCTTCGCGCGACAATTGGACTCTCTGACTCTGCCCTAAACGGGTTCACCTCATATCTCACCGGGAGGACTGAGCACGTCGCCTTGGGAGCGGCAAAAATCACAAACACACTCTGTGAACTGTGGTGTCCCTCAAGGATCAGTCCTCGGCCCCACCCTTTTCACCATATACATGTCCCCCCTTGGTCGTGTCATCAGCCGGCATGGAATATCATTCCATTGCTATGCTGATGACACACAGCTCTACATCAGAACAAACCCAACCCCCTCCACACCTCTGCCATCATCCAACATAACCACATGCCTGCAGGAGATAAAGGTGTGGATGAAGCACAACTTCCTTCAATTAAACAGCTCCAAGACTGAAGCCATTCTAGTTGGCACTCCACATCAGGTCCTTTCATCCTCCATCACCAGCATCACCTTCTCCGGTCAGAACATTTCACTCATCAACTGTCACCAATCTGGGTGTTAAAATGGATCCTCATCTGACCTTTGAGGCCCGCATCAAACAAACATGCAAGACCTCCTTCTACCACCTCAGAAATATCGCTAAACTCCGCCCCACACTCAGTCTGTCAGATGCTGAAAAGCTTGTCCACACCTTTGTCTCCTCCAGGCTAGACTACTGTAACGCACTTCTCATTGGGATTCCTAGCAAGAACATCCAGAAGCTGCAATACATCCAGAACAGCGCTGCTAGGATCCTGTTGAGAGTGCGGAAGTATGAGCACATCACGCCCATACTCAAATCATTGCACTGGCTCCCGGTCTCACTCAGGAATGACTACAAAATCACCCTCTTCACCTATCAGTGCATTCATGGAAATGCTCTCTCATACATCAAAGAACTGCTCACGCCACAAACCTCCACGAGGAGCCTACGCTCTGAAAAGGCAAACCTCCTCCTTCCCCCAGGACCAAACTGAAAACCATGGGAGACCGAACCTTCTGCTCCGCTGCTCTGAGACTGTGTAATGCCCTCCCAAACCAGCTGAGGACACCACAGACTGTGGATGTTTTTAAAAAAGACCTAAAAACACATATTTTTAGAATAGCCTTTCACTAGATAAAAAAAAAAAAAAAACCCACTGGTTGCCATGCCGGCGTAAACGTCGCTGCTTTTATTCTTTTTATTTACTCTGTAGCACTTAGAGTTTTGCCCACGCAAATTAAAAGTGCGCTTATGAATATGTGGCTTCAGATTGGGATCCCCTGGTCACTAAAGTGTGGATAAGAGGTCAGAGGAAACACAGCGACATGGCTAAAACATTCTCTCAAGATTAGTATTTGCCATATGCAACAAGAACAATGGAATGCTTACTCCCTGAATCTCCTAAAACACTATACTATAAAAATACTATACACAATAAAAATGACAGTAAAAAGAACAATTAAGTGACTGACGGATGATATGTACATGTGTTGAATTGTGCAAAAAGCATTCAAAAGCATTTTGCCAAGTGCCAGCAGTGCAGCAGCCTCATTAATATAGTCCAGAAAGTCCAGCAAAGTATGATAGTGTGGATACAAGATACAAGTTATGTTTATTGGCCAATTGCAACAGGTACATTGGAATGCTTACTCCCCATTCCCTCCCACTGTATACATCTCCAAAACAATACCATTAAAATAAATATAATGAATATAAATAAACCAAAAAAAAGCAGCAAAGTGACTGTTAAATGATATTTACATGTGTTGAATGTACAGTACATGTTTTCAATTTTTCTTTTTTTTTAACGTGCCAGTAGTGCAGCAGCATTGTGAATACAGTGCAGTACAGTGCAGTAACTGGGATGAGTCCAGAAAGTCCAGCAGAATGTGTAAGTTAATGACATGTTATGAAAGTGAAAGTGGCAGCACTCCTAGTAGTTCAGTAGGCACACTGCCTGCCTTCTTCTGACATATGGTCCTAAAGATCTCCTCAATGCATGGAAGTGCATACCCGATGATCTTTTCCGCCCAACCTTCTGGATGGCTTTCTTGTCCTGTGGTGTTGCTGTACCACACAGTGACACCATTCGTCAGGATGCTCTCTACAGTGCCACGGTAAAAGTTCACTAGCCACCGTTTGCCTGTGCCGCTTTTCCTGAGGGCATAGAGTCACTGGTATGCCTTCTTCAGGTCGTCGGAGATCTGTGGTGCTAGGAAGCCGAAGCAGCTGATGATTTCCACCAGTGTCCCATCCAGGCTGATGGTGGAGTGGGTGCCCCAGTGGCACAATGAGCTCCTTAGTCTTGCTGACATTCAGTGCAAGGCTGTTGTCCTTGCACCATCTCTTCAGCCGGGACTACCTAATCTCTTTACTCAGTTTCGTCGCCCTCGCTTATCAAGCCGATGTGGTATCGTCTGCAAACTTGATAACCCGATTGTTGCTGTGCGTGGCAGTACAGTCATGTGTGTACAGTGAGTAGAGCCAGGGACTGAGGCAGCAGCCTTGGGGTACTCCGGTGTTGAGGACCAGAGTGGATGAGATGTTGTTCCCAATCTTCACAACTTGAGGCCTGTCCGTCAGGAAGTCCATAATCCAGTTACAGATGGGGGCGCCCAGACCTAGGTCCCTCAGTTTCAGGACCAACTTGGAAGGAATGATAGTGTTGAACGCCGAGCTGTAGTCAATGAACAGCAGTCTGACATAGGTGTCCCTTCTGTCTAGGTGCTCCAGGGCTGTGTGTAGTGCCAGGGAGATGGCGTCGTCTACAGACCTGTTTGGTCTGGAGTGGATCTAGGGACTCAGGGATGGAAAATTGTTTCTCCAGGCACTTCATGGCTTTGGCTATATGTTAAAGCCACTGGACAATAATCATTGAGGCTTGTTACCTTGGTCTTTTGGGGTATTGGCACAATGGTTGTCTCTTTGAAGCACACTGGGACGACAGACTGTTGCAGTGATGCGTTGTAGATGTCCGTGAACACAGGAGCCAGATGGTCAGCGCAGGTCTTGAAAAAACGGGATGGAACTCCATCTGAAGCAGCTGCCTTTCCTGCCTTCACCCTCCTGAAGGTTCTGCAGACCTCGGACTTGGACAGTTGTAGAACCTCTGGGTGTTCAATTTGTTAGTCGGCTCAGAGTTCCCTCTTTCAAAGAGAGCGTAAAATGTGTTCAGCTCAACTAGGAGGTTGAGGTCTTTGTTGGTGACTCCCCCTGAGCTCCCCTTGTAGTTGGAGAGGACCCTCAGACCTTGCCACATATGTCTGGGGACAGAGCCCCCAAACTGTGATTACAGTTTGTTTTTGTAATTTCCCCTTCTTGATGGAGTTCATACATTGTAGTCGCCTGTTGTGAAAGAGGTACTCTGTTCCCTTAGTTTGTTCCGTATGTTTGCATGTATATGTATGCATCCCCTGGTTGGGATGCATTCCTCAACTAGCGACACACGTTTCCTCACAGTTGTGGGCGTGGTCTTCAACCTCTGTTTGTAAACAGGAAGAAGAAGCATGGTAAGCGTGCTGTATGGTGGTATGGCACTCTTATACGTTTAATGTTTTTTGTGTTTTTAATAGTTTTGTAGTGGGTGATTTTTTCATTTTAATATGAATGTTTTCCCTCCCTGAGGGAGGCCTGATAGAAGGAAAGGCTGTTTTGACCCATGGCTGCTCTATGTTCTTATTTGGGTTTTTCAGCCTGGCAAGTTCCACCATCGTGTGCTTGCCTATTTAATTTGAACTATCCCAGTTCTTAATTTACAACACTGACCCTACCATGTACTGTACATGTTCACACATATCACACACACAAGACATGTCGTTGATTACTTGAATAAATGTTATGTTTGGCATCATTCTTTGTTGTCGGTCTCTTGTGTTATGACTCAGGGGAATCCAGCCGTAACGGGGTAAATAAATACATGTGGAAAGCACACTCACATCCAAGACTTGGAGAGATAAAACGTTTGAGAGCAGGTACTCGAATAATCCAAATGGGACAGATGCATGGGAACACGAGAAAGAGACTCGGGGAAACCTTTTTCAGCCGAGTCATAAAATATGAAATCACTTGAAAGTAGGCAAACACGAGGGAGAGAGTTCACACTCTATCGCTCCACCTTTTTAGAGAAGATTTTTATTGTGAATTAGATTTAGATGTATCATATATATATATATATATATATTACATATATTATATCATATATTTATATTTGGTCATATTCATTTTCTGGCATTTCCTTATCTACTCAAGTTGTAGATGATGGTATTATGACACAAATATGTTGTTGAATTTGACCTGGAAATTACCTTATTTTTTAGGAAATATTGTTTTGGGATGCAAAGCTTTTTTTCCCCACTGTATTTTTGGTGAAAAATGAAACGTAATTCAGATTACAAGTTTATTTTCAGGCTTGTAGGCCGGGCATATGACTGAACGAGCCATATGGAGCCATATGGTTCCTGGCCCTGTAGTCTAGCCATGGCCATGGCTCGAGGCAATAAACGAAAACATTTGAAATCGACGTACTTAATTTGCTTATCGGTTGTGAGGCTTATTGCAATACCATTAAGTCACAAGATAAAAACTGTACAGTATATGGACTGAGGTAATAAACATCGTGATTGATTGACTTTAATCGAGTGTACTCAAAAAAATCAATACTGAACATTAGGGGGAACAAATCAAATCATCAAGTCTCAGCACTATTGATTTCAATGTCTGTATATAATAAAACAAAGCGATAGACTGAAAGACTATTAGCTATCATTGAATCCAGTGTGTAAATTATACTGTCACATTCAGCGGGGGTCTGCGATGTTTCACTTCAATGTGACGCGTCACAGCTGGGGAACACTAGAATCTTCCAGAATAATTATAATTTCCTGCATAATATACTCTCAGATACGTTTTAGATATTCCAGTAGGCCTTGCAGGTACATATTCCAGCAGGCCAAGTCAAGAGGATGGCAAGTCAAATGTGCAATATAGGCCTATGCAAACTGCAATATACTGCAATATTTGAATAATATAATTTAGGCTAATAATCTATTCTTTCCACAGCCCACTCAGAAACAATTGCAAAGATTGATAGACATTGTGTCACGTATATTGATACAAATGTAAAGTCCCTTTTGATTGGCTAAACATTTTCGGGTGTTTTAAGAATTCTATGTGTTTTTCTTATCAATGCAGGCTATAGTAATGTTAAACTCCCCTTCCCCACCCACACCCTCACCCTCATTGACTCACACATGTGCTTAGGGTAAAAACCTTAGTCTGCAGTACACATGCACCGGCATGTCGTCCACAAGATGGAGTGGTTAGTCCCTGTTGTACACCGTGTGCACAGGGTGGAAAATAACTTTACACCAGCCGAGCTAATATTTGCAGATGGTTAGACGCCAAAAAGAATAATTCTTGGGACATTACATCACTGAGTGGTAGTTACTATATTATATAGTATACATTGTAGCAGTAGTAGTAGTAGTATAATAATATCATATAGTATATTATTATTTATATTTGTAGTAGTAGTAGTAACAGTATGTTTATATATATATGTATATATGTAGGTCATAGTAAAAACGTCCAAGGAGTTTAAACTTTGTCATCTCATCATCAAAAACAACAACAACAACAACAACAAGCACCCCACACACACACCGTGCCCAGCCGAGGAGCCACGTGACCACCAGCAGCGACTCCTGTTTACCTGCGCGGCGCCGCACACACCGCCGGCCGCTGATTGGTCGCTTTTGTTCCGTTCCCGCGTGTGTGTGTGTGTGTGTGTGTGTGTGTGTGTGTGTGTGTGTGTGTGTGTGTGTGTGTGTGTGTGTGTGTGTGTGTGTGTGTGTGTGTGTGTGTGTGTGTGTGTGTGTGTGTGTGTGTGTGTGTGTGTGTGTGTGTGTGTGTGTGTGTGTGTGTGTGTGTGTGTGTGTGTGTGTGTGTGTGTGTGTGTGTGTGTGTGTGTGTGTGTGTGTGTGTGTCGCCTGCCCTCGGTGACGTCACGGGGAGTGCTGCTTTCTGCCGCTCGCCGCCGCCGCTCGAGAGGTTGGTTGTCAAGTACTCACAGTTTCTCCGCGAGCGCTCGGAGTTCAGAGGACCCCCAGAGCCGCACGGAGGGCGACCTTTGAGACCCAATCCTACAAGCCGCAGGTAGGAGACTGGAGAATGGGTTACGGGGTGGTTGTTGTTGTTGTTTTTTAATTTACAATTGTGTCATGTTATTTATATCTGTAAGAGGAGAATCCGTAACGTTGCCGTTGGCCAAGTGTTTTGACAGCTCAATAGAGCGTACAGTACATGTATACAAACCATCATGTCGTGTACATCAATATTTCGTCCACTCCACTACTGGTGTGTTTTAATTATGAGCGAAATGAAGGGAGAAACCGAAAGGGGTTTCAGCGCGTAACTCGGGGTAAATAGGACCGGCGGGCCGGTGTCCACCCGGCGGACCGGTGTCCCCCCGGCGGACCGGTGTCCCCCCGTCGGACCGGTGTCCCCCCGTCGGACCGGTGTCCACCCGGCGGACCGGTGTCCACCCGGCGGACCGGTGTGTCCTGCAGAGCTCCGTCCACATCTAACTGGGTATTAACCGGGCTATTCGACCCAATGCAACTTGTGAACAAAAATATCTTTTGACGATGACCCGAATGACATAATAGAGCATGTTGTTCACCAGAGCCAAACTACCCCCCCCCCTATTTATCGGTTCTAGATTGTATAGATTGTTATATTTCCGGCGATATTTCCTTGATCATTATAATGTATTTGAATTGGTTAAAATATGCTCTTTTTTTGTTTTGTGTTACTAATGTTTGTGTCGGTATGTATCTCTCTTGTGTATCACTAATATATGTACTCCTTACAAGGTGCTAACCTCCAGCTCCTTATCTTCACCTCCCTCCCTCCTCCCTCCTCCTTCTTTTTTTATGAGCCTCCACCATAAACATTTGACCGTAAACTAGTAAACTATCCTTAATGGCCGCAGCTTACAAGGAGAAGTCAGCTTATCAATAAATAAGCTTGCTTTGGAAGGAGATTTGTCCTGTGTCACTTACACCCACATGTCCTACCAGCAGGCTGGGCAGAATCAGACTGGGGCCAGTGGGGTCATTTAAGCCAGCCAAGCAGAGAGACAGTCAATCAGTTAGCCAGCCAGCCAGCCAAGCAGAGAGACAGTCAATCAGTTAGCCAGCCAGCCAGCCAAGCAGAGACGGCCAGTCAAGCAGCCATTCAGTCCGTCAGTCAGCCAAGGAGAGAGACAGTCAGTCAGTCAGTCAGCCAGTCAGCCAAGCAGAGAGTCAGTCAGACAGCCAAGCAGAGAGACAGTCAGTCAGTCAGTCAGTCAGTCCGTCAGTCAGCCAAGGAGAGAGATAGTCAGTCAGTCAGCCAGTCAGCCAAGCAGAGAGACAGTCAGTCAGTCAGCCAATGAGAGAGTCAGTCAGTCAGTCAGCCAGTCAGCCAAGCAGAGAGTCAGTCAGTCAGTCAGTCGAGCAGAGAGACCGTCGGTCAGTCAGTCGAGAGACAGCAGATATCATTGATAGTAATCAGGTATCATTAGATATTGAGAGGGGCTATCACATATGGACCTGTTTGTTTTATCTAATCGTTACAGTGGTTGTTATTACATTCATTATATATAACATATATCCTACACATAATTAATAGTATTAATATTGTTGTATTATCATCTTTGCTGAATGTTTAATGATTATAACGTATATGGTAAACACACTAAAGGGGACCGGCATGTCGCTGATGTAAAGCCAGGCGTTAGAAAACCATTAGATCTGAGACCTTTCTGAGTCATATCCAGGGTCATCAGCTCCCAGGCTGCTCTCAAGTAATCAACAGGGAGGCACTGTTCCACGTCTGCACAAAGTAAACAAAGTATGTCAAATTACAATGGGACATCCAGGAGAGAGAGAGAGAGAGAGAGAGAGAGAGAGAGAGAGAGAGAGAGAGAGAGAGAGAGAGAGAGAGAGAGAGAGAGAGAGAGAGAGAGAGAGAGAGAGAGAGAGAGAGAGAGAGATGTAGTCTTGTGAGGTTGGTCTGTGATGTGGGTGGGCAGCGTGAGAGACACACAGAGAGAGAGTGTCCTTCACAATGAGGTTCATTTGCAAATACGGACCACAAGTCGACCCGCTAGTGGGATGCTGGGCTTATTTAAAATGAGAGAAATTTGTGTTTACCCAAATGTAATCAAATGAATACGGGAAACAGCATCCATGCGTCCATCATGTAAAATCTGCATTACATTAAGTCCTTTTTTTAGATATTGATATATTATATTTACTTTATGTATTACTTTATATACTCGGGTTTGTTTAGCAAGTAATAATCTGCGGTTCCCTCTCTCATTCTGGTTCTTTTTCTCTATCTCCTTTTCCTCTTCTGCTTTTTATTATCACCCCCCCCCCCCGGCTATTTATATGTGGACTGTCTAAATGAAACTACATTAAACTGCAGTCAATCCAAATGAGATAATTTGTGAAGTGCTGTCTGGCTCTGAGATGAAAGCCTCTTCCCAATGTCTGGGTCATTCTGTGAAGTCCTCCTTATCGGCCCTTTCTGAATATCCTGTGAGATGTCAAACTGGTGTTTGGGTTTCACTTCAGGTTCAGGTAAACACATTAGCCCACATAATGCATGCAGACATTAGTGTCTATTGCTTACAAATACTTAAAGTAATATTGGTTCAAGCTCTCCCAGTGAATTAGTCTAATTGCAAAACCAAACAACCGTGGGACAGTTATGAGATGTTTTCCACGTGTCACAGAAAATACGCCTGCCTTCAGGAATCTAGAAGTAGCCTGCTGCCATGTGTTGGATCACAACTAACCAACAACGGCTGTTTCTTTCGGTAGAAACGCACTTTTATCGAAACATTCAGTACATACAACTTCCTCTTTTTTGGTTTGCCGCTAAGATTTCTATCGCCTCGCTAAACGTGGCATCGAAGCGACATCCCACTACTCGCTCTCAACACACTCAACTTGACATTACAGCGTGTGTGTGTGTGTGTGTGTATCTGTGTGTGTGTCTGCTCTGTCCATCGTGCCTTCACAGCAATGGGAAACCAGTGAGTACCATGTATACCTTGAGCAGGGGAATGCTGCATGTTATGTAGAACCTGTGTAGAAAAGTAATGGTTTGCTGTTCCTCTGTGGTACCCCCCCAAGCGTTCCGATGACTCTTAGTAATTTGATGGCTTAAGTTTGTCCCTCCCCCCCCCCCCCCCCCCCACCACCACCACCACCATCCCCCCACCCCCCCCCACCACCACCACCATCCCCACAGCCTGAAACTGGCTACAACGTTTGGACTTTATTGTTTGTTCTATACCTGCATGGTCCCCTTCTGTCTTTTCACCTGCTTCTTTAAGACGTAGTCCTGGTTCCCCCCCATCAGTCCGTTGTCTACAGCTCTCTGCTGAGTGCAGAGCTTCATGACTTCCACATGCACTGGGTGTACCGGTTGAAATACAGCGTTGATCGAGCTATTTAAGGGAACTGAGTTGTACAGTGGCTACTTTTTGTTCTATGTTGTTATTCTTAATGAAGTCATTTAAATCACAACCGTTTAATGAATGCGACAGTTAACGGTATATAACAGTGTGTTAGCACCTATTCATGTATTCATCACTTATCACAAGGGCCACACATGTGCATGAATATTTATCTTTGTGTCTTCATTTAAGATGAGGGCAAACCGACCCCGGCTCACAATATTCTTCATTGTAAATAGGGCTGCTTAAACCCATACCATTGCATTTTATGTTACTTAATATAGAAATCAAAATGTTAACTTGAAAAGGTTTGCTAGGTTTAACAGCTCGAAAATACATCCATTAGCATCAGATTTGAAGCACGGCTTCCTTTCCCCCTACTTGACTTGAATAGTCTTGAATATTACTAGTGACTGAATATGACTAATGACTCAATATGACTAATGACTAGTGACTAGTTACTGAATATGACTAGTGACTAGTGACTGAATATGGCTAGTGACTAGTGACTGAATCTGACTAGTGACTAGTGACTGGTGACTAGTGACTGAATATGACTAGTGACTAGTGACTGAATATGACTAGTGACTGAATATGACTAGTGACTAGTGACTGAATATGGCTAGTGACTAGTGACTGAATATGACTAGTGACTAGTGACTGAATATGGCTAGTGACTAGTGACTGAATATGACTAGTGACTAGTGACTAGTGACTGAATATGACTAGTGACTAGTGACTGAATATGACTAGTGACTAGTGACTGAATATGACTAGTGACTAGTGACTGAATATGACTAGTGACTAGTGACTAGTGACTGAATATGACTAGTGACTAGTGACTGAATATGACTAGTGACTAGTGACTGAATATGGCTAGTGACTGAATATGACTAATGACTAGTGACTGAATATGGCTAGTGACTAAATATGACTAGTGACTAGTGACTGAATATGACTAGTGACTAGTGACTGAATATGGCTAGTGACTGAATATGACTAGTGACTGAATATGACTAGTGACTTGTGGCTGAAGATCACTAGTGACTTGTGATTGAAGATCGTGATTGACTAGTGACTGGATATGACTAGTGACTAGTGACTAGTGACTAGTGACTAGTGACTGGATATGACTAGTGACTGGATATGACTAGTGACTAGCGACTATTGACTGAATATGACTAGCGACTAGTGACTAGTGACTGAATGTGTCAGTCTATAGTCTTCCATCAAGGTGCAGGAAGCAGCTGGAGACGGATGCTAGCGCCCACAGCAGTGTGATTGAGAAAGCACTCAGGGTTAGAGTTACAGCACACCATGTAGTGTAGTGTAGTGTGTGTGTGTGTGTGTGTGTGTGTGTGTGTGTGTGGTTGACTGGTGTTATAGCCCTTTGTCACATTTGACTAGACTTCCTCCAACGACTTCCCTTGCACCGTGACTTTGCATGCTGGTCTGCCATGCCTCATTTAGACCCTTGGCTGTTGTTGTTTTCCCTAAATTGCTGTTTGTTAGCATGCTTTACCGTCGACCGACGGATTCCATTACAACCTGGGATAATGTCCAGCGGTGAATGTGGATTCCTCCCTATATACAGTACATGAGGGGCTTTGAGGTGGGCTGATCCCGACACCTCCTTCTGTCCCTCTCTCATGTTGTTTTAACGAAGATGAGATCGAGATACCATTCAAGATTCAAGATTCAAGATTTGCCATGTACAATGGAATGCTTCCTCCCCATCGCCCCCCACGGTGTGCTCCTATAGTACCATGAACCCCCCCATCTGGTTCTACAGACGCACAGAAAGCCTCCAGTGTACCACGCCTTCCCCTCCCTCGAAAAACAGAGACAGCAATGGCGTCGCAGACCCTTCTCCTTTCCCTTTGTGCCGTGCCATGGCGGCGGCTACGTATGTGTAGCGTAATTAGCCACCAACTGTCACGGCGGCTTCACGGCTTCCACCTTCCTCCCGCCGTGAGACATACCGCCACCACGATGCCTCTCGGACGCCGGAGCAGCTCCCTCTGGTTGCCATGACGACACACGTGAAGCTGACTTTAGATCTCAGCGAAGCCACTACCTGGTGTGTGTGTGTGTGTGTGTGTGTGTGTGTGTGTGTGTGCGCACAGCCATTGGTTGTGTGTCTGCACGTGTGTGTTGGGGTGTGTACTAAAAAGTTCCCAGGCCGACAGCACGTGTCAACAGCTATGTTTTTGTAACACCACGACCGGTAAGTGTTACTAAGTCAGGTACCTGCTAATGACTCATTTCTATTGAAGAAAGGCAAACTGCAAAGAACAAAACGAAGCCAGCAAACCCAACCCCCCTCCAAGCGGGTTTCATCCACCGCTTACCGCCTCCCTCGGCGGCAGCTCGTTCCAGAACAACGTGTTACATCATCGCCAGATAGACGGACGGAGAAGTTGCCAGGCAGGCAGGCAGCAGCGGGAGAGTAGGGGAGGAGAGGAGGACTGATATGAGTCGGGCTATTTCAGTCGCGTTGGCCAGAGTTGGCGGGGCCTGTACCGTCTTGGCTGTGACTGCGATGTCCTCCGGTGGAATGTGTGAGGGACGCCCCACCGCATGCTTGCTCACGTCAAGGAAATGCATTTCATTTTGCACAGGAATTCATGAATAGGACCATTGGTGAATGGTCAGGGACAGTGATAGCAGCGATGGGAGCTGAGGCTATCCAGTCCACCCAATAGATTATTTAAATAGATTCCTGAACCTATGCATCATATTTGTTTATGACAGAGTGATGACAGTGACATGCCTGCGTTGTTTTAAACGCCATCATGTGTGCATTGAGGAACTAAGAAAACAGGACCTGCCAGATTATTGTGTCACCTGAGATTCCTTTACATGAGTTGAGCAACACACACTTATTATTTTACCATTCTTGTTGGCTTTGTTACCTGATAACTGGTTAAGTTACATTTCAGGTATGACTAAGACATCCAAACTTCTTTCAATGTTTCTTTTGCATCATTCTCAAAATGAACATGGCAGGAGACAATTCCAATAAAGCATCTTTAATGCACTTTTTACGTGATTTATCAAATTAAATATTTGTATCAATATGAAATGTGTATATATATATATATATATATACATGTATACGACTTGAAAACAAGACTATTATGAACCGTGGCGCTTGATCCATTGTCGTCACTAACCCTCGTCCTCCCTCCTATCGCCTCCTTCCTCTCTGTTTTCTTTCTTTTCTGCTCGGCAGTATTGCCACCGACCGCCCCGGTAAGAACATGCCGCTGGGAGACGAGTGCCATGACTGGAAAAAGAAGACCACAGACGTCAAGGAGAACTACGACTTCAAAGACGTCCTCGGAACGTAAGTGTGCCAGTGTGTGAGAGAGAGAGAGATAGAGTGAGAGAGAGAGAGACAGAGAGAGAGAGAGAGAGAGAGAGAGAGAGAGAGAGAGAGAGAGAGAGGAGAGAGAGAGAGAGAGAGAGAGAGAGAGAGAGAGAGAGAGAGAGAGAGAGAGAGAGAATATGGATACAGATAGAGAGGAAAAGAGAGAGATGCAGAGAGATAAAGAGGGATACAGAAAGAGAGAGAGAGAGAGAGAGAGAGAGAGAGAGAGAGAGAGAGAGAGAGAGAGAGAGAGAGAGAGAGAGAGAGGGGTGAACATTGACCAGAGCCTTGGCCAGCCTCCTCTCTCTTGAGTAGCTCTAGAAAGTCCTTCTTCATTGCGGTACGACATGTGTTTACTTCTCTTCGCCATGACGTTGTAGTTTCTTCTGGTGAAACTGTTCACAGTTCCCTTCCTTAACGTACTTCCGCCACTATGGTTAATGTAATGGTGATGCTTCTTCCTGGGTACTGGGAGAACAACCTCAGATCAGAAGCATGGTCCTCACTGGAACCATGTTGCATTTTGAATTTAGCTTGATTGAAATCTACTGTGGACAAAGCGTCATCTGCGTCATCTTAGAGTGAACCGTACACAAGTGGTGTACCCTGCAGCAAAAGCAATGCTATACTAGCTAGTAGGCCCCAGATAATTGCTATTATCGTCAATGTGTGGACACTTTGGCAGTTGCAAAAGTCTTGGGTTCATAGTTCAGAAGAGGGGCATTTCCATCATCATTGATGATGGAAATGTGTGTTTAATCCTTCCTCACTTATTCCCAGCCATGGTCATGAGGCAAACATGAATGTGTGTGTGTGTCACACACATTCACTCTCTGTCTAAAGACAGAAAGTGATTCCTAAAGCCAGCTTGTGAGAGAGTGGTGTGCGATTTCACGTTTCACCGCTGTATGTAACAATCTGCTCCCCCTGCGGCCCACCAGGACATTCCTCAGTACGCTAGGGAATTCTGTTGTCCGCTGACCATGAGAGATGTGTGATTTGACCTCTGAACCCGAAACCAGTTAACAGAGCGCTTCTGGGGCGTCCTTGTCGCTGGCAAGGTCTCCACAGAGAGAGTCTGACGGCACGGAGAACTGCAGGCTTCCTCTCAGTGGTCAGGAGAGCTGCTGCTATGGAGACGACTTTTACCATTACTTCCTAGGTCAGTAAAAACCAAGGGTAAGAAGGCGTAGGCTGTGTGCTGTTAGGCAATAAAAAAGTGTTTATTTATTTGCCAGTTTTATTTTTGCCATCGAAGACTAGAGGAGGTTTTGTTTTCGTCCCTGTTTGTCTGTTTGTCTGTTGGCAAGAGAATGCGCTCTACTGAGGGCTCTCGAGTTGTGTCCTGTTAGCACTGCACTAGTCTGTTAGGACTGAGGTGCCCTTGAGCAAGGCACCAGACCCCTACCCTACACTGCTCCCTGGGCGATGTATATAGCTGCCTACTGCCCCTAATACTAGGATGGGTTAAATGCAGAGAAATATTATATATATATATATATATAATTTATATATATATATCATTTCACTGTGTATGTACATGTATGTGACCAATAAAAAGGATTCATTCCTCCAGATTTAGATAATATTTTGGTTATCCAAAGCGACCTTTACATTCTTTTAGCTGCGTGTTATTTGGGAGCCGGTAGCGGTTTAGCCATCCTTGCTCTAGGATGCTTCCAGTTAGGCTGCAGGCATTTTACAGTCTAGGTTTCCACACATACACGAGGCCTTCTTGGGGCAAACCTTATTGTTACACTTTAACACTTTACACAAATGTTTGGTTTTGCCTCATCTAGCAAGACAATGTTATTCTGAACACACAAGTGTGTGTGTTTGGATTGTGTCAATAGACTTCCAACGTCTGTGAGCGGGTGTGTCTCCCTGTCTAAGACCAATGACTGAGGTCTTATATCTTGTCTTATCTTCTGCCTGCGAGACACTGCTTCTCTCCCCTCCCCTGAGCGCTCTGCCATTCGACACCAGCCATGAATCAGTGTTGGTTCTATCAGCTCTTTATCACCACCACCCTCTCAAGGGGTCCCTGAGACCCAGGCAGGACGCTGCCCCCTAAGGCAGGGAAAACTCCAGGGGGAATCCCATAGTACAGATCCGCCTTTAAGGGCTGATCTTATGTTTTCTTTGGCATGTTTGGGGCCTTTTACGATATTGCATAACCTTTAACCCTATCTATATATTGACTACATTACATGCACTTAATTTGGTTATGATGAATGATTTGTTATGATTTGCCTTCTGCATGATTTATTACCACCGCTGTATGTAGCCAGGTCCCTATTGGTCAATTGCGTCTAAATGTTAGTGAAAACTTGGTTATGTTTGTTGTTAAGTGTCCTCGTGGGACCATCCTGATAGTCACACCGAATCCGTTTGGAATAGATTTTCGCCTTCAGGTTTCTGTTCATCTTTTAACACTTGGGTGTTCTCTATTTCGGATAACAACACTTTTGATTGCTCCACTTCTCCATCAGCTGTTACACTGGTGTTGTTATATAACATCTGTTTGATGTCAATGTGTTTTCCGCTGCGCTCTGTTCATCGTCCGTCTTTTGTACCAGCTGCCTATGTCACGGTACATGGTGGTTGGTGCCAAATTCACGGCTGTTTTTCACAACAATCCCGTGGCCCAAAGTGCTAAGGTGTATTTTGAATGCGGAACGCCGGCTTCTATCTTGGCATCAAACCCGCGGCTCCTTAGACTTGTCAGGTTAGGAAGAGTTGCCATAGAAATATTGTATACAGTATATACTGCGGTGGCCCTACAAACAGTAGTGCAAATGACAAATGTAGTGCAAATTTGCAGTGTTTATAATGTACATAAAAACAGGTGCAGTGGGATGAACATCACTACACAGAACAGAACAGTCCAATAATAGTCCAACAGTACAGTATTGTCGTTACACGGAACAGTCACTGTCAGTGTTTGTCAGTGTTCCGTTCTCGTATGGCACTGGGGTAGAAACTGTTCTACAGTCTGCTTCTCCGTGATCTGATGGACCTGAAGCGTCTCCCAGAGGACAGCAGGTCCACCGGGTGAGGTCCCGGGTGGGAAGAGTCTGTCTGGGTGTTGGCTGCTCTGCTGAGGCAGCGGGAACGGAAAATGCCCCCAGTGTGTGTTGGATGCTTTGTTCACACCTGCTTGTTTTAGCTAAGGCTTAGCTATACGATGCTTATTGACATTTGACAGTGTGACCTGTGCAGGATGTGTGTCCAAGGTGGCGTCTTGTCTTACTTAAAAACATTTTTTTAAATCTACAGTACACATGACACAAGTGGAACGAATAAGCATTTCGGTAAACAGTCTCATATGAGCATGTGACGATCAGGTTGTGTACGCAAAGGTTAGTGGTCAGTGGTTTGTGAGTCACCTGGATTCAGGAGTGTGTGTGTGTGTGTGTGTGGTCTGGTGACACCTGATCAGAAGGATCTATCATAACAATTACTTAACAACATAACAATAACAATGGATTAGAATCACTGAAAGTGGAGTCCTACTTTTCAGTGTGTCCCTAATTATCAAGTCCTCTTTCTGCTTCCTTCTTCACTGTTTACGCTCTCTCTCTCTCTCTCTCTCTCTCTCTCTCTCTCTCTCTCTCTCTCTCTCTCTCTCTCTCTCTCTCTCTCTCTCTCTCTCTCTCTCCTCTCTCTCTCTCTCTCTCTCTCTCTCTCTTGCTTTCTGTCTCTGTCTCTGTCTCTGTCTCTGTCTCTCTGTGTCTGTCTCTGTGTGTCTGTCTGTGTGTGTGTGTCTCAGTCTCAGTCTCTGTCTCTGTGTCTCTGTGTCTGTCTCTGTGTGCCTGTCTGTGTGTGTGTGTGTCTCAGTCTCAGTCTCTGTCTCTGTGTCTCTGTGTCTGTCTCTGTGTGTCTGTCTGTGTGTCTCTGTGTCTGTCTCTGTGTGTCTGTCTCTGTGTGTCTCTGTCTCTCTGTGTCTGTCTGTGTGTGTCTGTCTGTGTGTCTCTGTGTGTCTCTGTCTCTCTGTGTCTGTCTGTGTGTGTCAGTCTCAGTCTCAGTCTCTGTCTCTCTGTCTCTGTCTCTCTGTCTCTGTGTCTGTCTCTGTGTGTCTGTCTGTGTGTGTCTGTCTGTGTGTGTGTGTCAGTCTCAGTCTCAGTCTCTGTCTCTCTGTCTCTGCGTTGTATGTATTGTGTGTGCTCCATGTTGTGTCTCCACACGCATGTACTGTATGCACATACAGTATGTACGTATGTATACAGTATATGCATTGTATGTTTATCCTGCCTCCTTCTTCTCCACAATCATCCCTGCCCTGCCTCCTCCTCCTCCACCACCACCCCCGCCCGCCCTGCCTCCTCCTTCTCCTTCTTTTCCTCCACCTCCACCACCGCCCTGCCTCCTCCTCCTCCACCACCACCCCCACCCGCCCTGCCTCCTCCTCCTTCTCCTCCTCCTCCACCACCACCACCATCTCCACCTGCTTCCTCCTCCTCCTCCTCCTCCACCACCCCCGCCCTGCCTGCTCCTCCTACTCCTTCTCCACCGCCACCCCCTGTGGTGAGGCCGGTGATCTCCACACAAACACCACACACCCACGGGTGGGGTGGGTAAGGCGGTGTGGTGTGTGGAGGAGGTGGAGGAGGAGGTGGAGGAGGAGGTGGTGTTTGTGCAGAGATCACCGGCTCACTCACTACATCATCGTTTGTGTGTGTGTGTGTATGTGTTTGTGTGTATGTATTTGTGTGTATGTGTTTGTGTGTGTGTGTGTGTGCCACACGCTCATTTGCCATCAGCCCAATGATGGTCGTCCTGGCAACAACAGGAGACACTTTCCATAATGGACTCAAACAGTCACTATGGAAACAAAGTTTTTTGATTTGCCAATAATAATCTGCCGCTGGGTTTTGCGGTTGCATATGTGGGCATAGTGAACTAACCTGTCTCTCCTTCTTCTGTGCAAGGAAGAGGAAGTGAAAAACACACACTATCTCTCTCTCTCTCTCTCTCTCTCTCTCTCTCTCTCTCTCTCTCTCTCTCTCTCTCTCTCTCTCTCTCTCTCTCTCTCTCTCTCTCTCTCTCTCTCCCCTTCTCTCTGTCTCTGTCTCTCTCCCTGTCTCTCACACACTCACTGTTGACGCATTTGAATCGTCAGAATAGAACAGAAAGGGTTTTGGTCTGTGAAATGGTCCCCCTCTCCAGACCACTGAGGATGTAGGAGGTGGTGGTGGTGGTGGTGGTGGTGGTAGTGGTGGTGGTGGTGGTGGTGGTGGTGGTGGTGGTGGTGGTAGTGGTGGTGTTGGTGGTGGTGGTGGTGTGGCCGGTGTGGTCTGTGGTTGATGGCTTGAATGTGTAAATGTATTCCCATATCTCTCTCTCTCTCTCTCTCTCTCTCTCTCTCTCTCTCTCTCTCTCTCTCTCTCTCTCTCTCTCTCTCTCTCTCTCTCTCTCTCTCTCTCTCTCTCTCTCTCTCTCTCACCCATTCCTAATGGGTGTCTGCCTTTGCCCAGCTAGTCCCATGTGTCCCAAGGCTCTATTTGATGTGCAACTCAAATAACTCTTTTGATTGGACGGCAACCAGGAAGCGCGTGCAAGCATCAGGGCCGTCCATTGACCCTGTTCTGGTCTGTAATCAATAGACCATACAGAGGGCTCTATAGTCAGACACCAGGTCTCGTAATATGTCTGTATGGAACAAAACCATCTCACCCACGTAGCAATCAACACAATTAAGTTTGGTTTCAGTTTCAGTTTTCGCCAAATCTCCATAATATGCATTTTAATCTTGTTTTAAACGCTGGCCAAGCACATTCCTAGCCGGCCCAAAGTGGGCCTCTTCTTTCAGGGTGTGGGTCCAGGGCGTGGTCCAGGGTGGGGGTCCAGGGCGTGGTCCAGGGCGTGGTCCAGGGCGTGGGTCCAGGGCGTGGTTCCTGGTCCAACACACTTTACGCTGGTCAAACACAAGGCGTGGACCAGTGAACGTTATCTCTGTTGTTAACAGCTATAGGAAGGACCAGAATAGCAAGTAGAGGACACTGTAGTGGTTGTTTTTCTCTCATCCTCTTCGATCAATGGGTTCGATGGATGGTCCCTAGTGGTGCCTGGTAGTTTGCGTGTCCCTCGGGCTGCTGGCCTCGCTGGTCCCATGGTTCCTGGATGGATTTGAGAGGAGGACTATGTGGGGGATGCTGGTAGGGGGAGAGTGTACTAGTGGACAGAGATACTAGTCCCGTCAGAACGGGACCAGGGGGGTTAACCCGATCGCATGGGGAAAACACTGAGACTCTGAACAGGTGAACAGAACTTACCTGTGAGTTTCCAACGTTATAAACAGTCCACAAACATCGGAAGGCAAGGTAAACTGAGGAATCCACATGTCCATAATGCACATACAGAAACACATAAAATAAATAACCAGAAGATGTCATGGCAGGTTTTAGGTGACAGGAAACAGTGCAAAAGGAAAGGCCCTGGTTGGGCAAGATTATCATATCTCTCCCTGTCTTTGTTCCCTGTAGGTCTCTCTATCTCTCTCTTTTCTCTGTAGGTCTCTTTCTCTCTCTCTCTCTCTCTCTCTCTCTCTCTCTCTCTTTCTCTGTAGGTCTCTCTATCTCTCTCTATCTCTCTCTATTCTCTGTAGGTCTCTCTGTTCTCTGTAGGGCTCTTTCTCTCTCTCTGTTCTCTGTAGGTCTCTCTATCTCTTGCTATCTCTGTTCCCAGTAGGTCTCTCTCTCTTTCCCTCTCTATCTCTGTTCTCTGTAGGTCTCTCTATCTCTTGCTATCTCTGTTCCCAGTAGGTCTCTCTCTCTTTCCCTCTCTATCTCTGTTCTCTGTAGGTCTCTCTATCTCTTGCTGTCTCTGTTCCCTGTAGGTCTCTCTCTCTCTCTCTCTCTCTCTCTCTCTCTCTCTCTCTATCTGTGCTCTCTGTAGGTCTCTCTGCTCTCTCTATCTCTGTTGATTTATTTTCTGCCTGTTATCTCAACACACACACACACACACACACACACACACACACACACACACACACACACACACACACACACACACACACACACACACACACACACACACACGCAGACACACACACACACACACACACACACACACACACACACACTATTCCTAGACGTTCCCTGAGTTTCTCTCAGATTTAGGAGTTGTGTTTTCACGGCCCCAGAGATTCACGGTGAGTGACGGCCTCTCCACTTTCTCAGTCGTACACCAAGTTCTACAAACAGTGTGAGTCACTCACCGTGAACACAGTTACAGTTCTTAGTTTTGACGTGTCCTAAGCGGAGAGAGAGAATCTGTGTGTTTCAGAGAGATCCCTGCTGCTAGAGATATACAAGCGGTGAGTCCAGGACACGCATGCGCTTCAACAAAGACAAAGTATCCAAGGAAAGGCCTATGAAATACGACGTGACCCTATTCCAACACGCTCTATAGTTTCCTAAAAAGAAAGCGACCTTTCAAACCCTAATCTTTATTCTATAATACTTTGTATGTATGTATGCATGCATGTATGTATGCACTTGGTCAGACACAAAATCACACCAGTGGCGGCATATTTTCTGATTTATTTTTCATTTTGTCTTCTCAATTATTTGTATTCATTCATAAAGTAACCCGAACACACATGGCACATGGTTTCACAGTGTCTGGTTGTCTCTGGTTGTCTGGTTTGTCACCTCCCTCACCGGGCGGCCGTGCAGGGCTCAACGGTTCCTATCTGCCATGAGCCACCGCCCGCCCCGTGGTCCAGCTGGTGACGGGGTGGAGCTGTGGAGTGCAGGGGAGAGTAGACTCAGAGACACGGATCGGGACGCCCCGCTCCTGTCAGAGCTCTTGGTTCTCTGCTCTCCGGTCACACCTCTCACTGTGAGAGCCCTCTGCTGCTGAGTGGATAGCTGTTCGATAGCACTCCATTCACTGTGTGTGTGTGTGTGTGTGTGTGTGTGTCCATAGCTGTGTGTGTGTGTGTGTGTGTGTCCATAGCTGTGTGTGTGTGTGTGTGTGTGTGTGTGTGTGTGTGTGTGTGTGTGTGTGTGTGTGTGTGTGTGTGTGTGTGTGTGTGTGTGTGTGTGTGTGTGTGTGTGTGTGTGTGTGTGTGTGTGTGTGTGTTTGTGAGTGTGATATCATCTTGGCCTAGAAATAAAAATATAGAGTGTTTACGGATGAGGAAAATAGGCAGCAGTGCAAGGATTAATTCTAAAAACATAAAAACACATGTTTTTGTATTTAGCATTGACTGAAAATGTATATTCATAAACAATAAATAAGGCTCTTAGGGAACCACGGTTGAACCAGACTAGAACTAAATTGTCCAGTTTTCGCACAGTTGATGGATTCTATTGAAGACTCACTCTAAGCTGAGTCATTCCATTATTCCTGTTCCCCCCGTACCCTTTGACCTCTGTACCTGCTGTCACAGCAGTCACTAGCCTCGCTCTGCAGGAAGTGGGCAGGTCAGTGGCCTGAGGCGGTCAGGTCCACTGACCCCAGGGCCTCCATGGTTCCATATCAGGTGAACACAAGCAATGGTAGCAATTGAGCAAGCTGCAGAAGTGGAGGGCTGAGGGCTGAGGGCTGAGGGCTGAGGGCTGAGGGCTGAGGGCTGAGGGCTGAGGGCTGAGGGCTGAGGGCTGAGGGCTGAGGGCTGAGGGCTGACTCCAGCTGCTTTTGGTGTGGAGCCAAACACACGGGTCATGATTTTCACTCTCCATAAATCTGTCCCCAAAGAAGAAGTAAAAAGGTCCACCAGGGCCGTGTATTGGTGCTGGTCACGGGACATTATAGACCGTTTATAATGTGTTGATGCAGGCCTACACAGCATAGTCAGGTTGTGTCAAAAAGTTTGGTTTGAGTTGGAGAACGACAGAGAAAATGTGTGAGTTGTTGAATCCTCAGAGGATTATTAAAATGTTATCTAAAGTCATGGAGTTTGAATGGAAACTATCAATGAATGAAAACCAAACTAAGACTTGAGGCGCGCAAACCAGGTTTGCGTACGTTCTGTACGCCGCCGGTGTTGTTGTAACCCTTGTGCGTAACCATGACGCCGCAGAGGGTAAGCGGTGTAGGTTGGGGTTGTTTAGTCTGCGGCGGGATAGGGGATGGCTGGGGAGCAGCTGTCTCTCCCAACGTGAAGCAGTACACAGAGCGCTTCCAGCCCCTCTATTATTCATCCCTTACTTACCCTGTCCTCCACTCTGTTTGGTCTGTTTTACATGGACGTAATGGACCTATCGCTGTTCCTCGGGGGAGGGATTACTGCCCAAAAGCCGCAGCCCAAAGATTCACGCTTCTGAAGACGAGATTTTCCCAAAGTTACGAAGTTTCCAAGAAAGTGTGTTCTGCGGACCATCTTCGTCAATCTCGTTCTTCTTAGAAACTGTTTTTTTGTTGACTTCTCTACAAATAGAACCCGAGGTCACGTCAAACATATTAAGAGCCGAATGAATGAGTTATTATGGGCAACTGAATGAACAGTCCACCTTATATGGGTCACAGCGCTTTGGTCTCCCTGTGTGCCTCTTGGTGTTTGGCAGTTGGTCGGTTTGAACTGTAAGGTAGTCTCACAAATCCGACTTTAATAATCTAAAGTGTGACGCAGACAAGCTCAAATCTGGGTCGACAGGGCATTTCACTTTCTTCCACTACCTTCCACTCAAGGCATAACCCCGCCCCTTTCAGTTTCTGGTTTCCTGCCCAAGGCTCCATGCCATCTCCCCCCCAGAAGTTCTGCTATAACATAGTAGGACCGCTGGACCCCAGACTAACTATAAGGTAATAAGACATGAATGAATGAGTATGACTGATACTGCTTCTGTCCATTCATTCACTTTTAGTGTTGTCTCGTACGTTTCCACTACTAGTCGAGACCACCTCGGGTGAGTCCAAGTCCAAGTCCACAGTTACAACATTATTAGCATAGTTTATGTTCATAACAAAGTTGTACCATTACGTGACTAGAATTTGATGCGTCTATTCATTAAAACTCTGAAAAAGTAGTACATTGTAAAAGTAGTAAAACAATATGTAGCTGTGTGATTTCGAACACAGCTTTCGTCTGTTCTCAGCACAAGCCTTCCGAGGTTCCGATTTATCCGAGACAGATTCAGAGCAGAGTCAAATTCACTCAAAGGCTGTTAAAAACCGACATGAGTAAAACAACCCGGTGGTGTCACCAACACTGACAGTAGAACAAAGAGGGATATATATAGTGTGTGTGTGTGTGTGTGGGGGGGGGGGGGGAGTCCCTCAGGGCTGGACCTCTTAGTTCAGTACAACATGTTAGTATGACAAGCTGGTAATTCCCTCTCAACTGAGGTTAAGCTCAAATAGGCAGAGTGAGTAAGACAGTGAACACACTGCCCTGTGCCCTGGCTCCTTGTGTACGTCCATGTCACATCCCCCTTGCTCTCCCTTGCTCTCCCCCTCTCTCTCTCCCTTGCTCTCTCTCGCAAGAGCTTTCTCTCTCTCCCCTCTCTCTCTTTGCGCTCTCCCTCTCTCTCACTCCCTCGCTCTCTCTTGCAAGAGCTCTCTCGCTCTCTCTCTCTCTTGCAATCTCTCTCGCTCTCTCTCTCTCTCTCCTTCTCTCTCTCTCTCTGTCTCTCTCTCTGTCCCCCTCTGTCTATTTCTCTCGGGCTTTCTCTTAAACACTCACTCACACACACACACACACACACACATGCACGCACGCACGCACACAAGCACACACACACTGTCATTTAAATGTTTCCCCCCCAAATATGCTTTCATCTGACATCAGGTCCAGTGGGAATGTGTGTGTGTGTGTGTGTGTGTGTGTGTGTGTGTGTGTGTGTGTGTGTGTGTGTGTGTGTGTGTGTGTGTGTGTGTGTGTGTGTGTGTGTGTGTGTGTGTGTGTGTGTGTGTGTGTGTGTGTGTGTGAAGAAATAAATACAAGAAAGACAGAGTTGAGATTATTTTTAGAAGTTAGAATAAGTCAGACGTCAGACAATAAATAAAAATCTGGATACAAATTGTGGGCGGAGCTCCTTCTGGAGCGCTGGAGGCTCCCAGCCGGACTTACCCTGTGGAGTTTGAACCTTTCTGTCAGTTTGTCTTCTGGTCTTGAATGCATTGTACTGAATGAGGGGCAGGCACCAGCAGAGCTGTGTTCAGCTGCACACACCCGGCCCTGACCTCATTCTAACAATGTGTCACACACACACACACACACACACACACACACACACACACACACACACACACACACACACACTGAAACACACATGCAGACACACACATACACACACACCCAGACTGATATGTGCAGAAACAAACACTGATACTATATGTGCACGCACACACACTGATATGCATGTACACACACACACACACACACACACACACACACACACACACACACACACACACACACACACACACACACACACACACACCTTCTATTTGGCCGACTTGTTCCTCCTTGCTGGATCCCCTCTTGTTAGAGTTGGACGTGGTTCTCTTTCCTTCTGTTAGATCTTCTAAGAGGGGATTGTTATGAGCTGGCCAAAGCAAATGTGCTTCTCGGGTATATGAAGATATATATTTTTTTTTTTAACTAGACTGAACTGTCAAAAATGTTACTATTATTAAAGCACATATTTGTTTTTTTATTTCAGAAAGAATGCTTAAAAAACAATGCACCTTAACGTGTATGTTTAATCATTATACAATGTTCTTTCAAATAAAAAAAACACGACCCACACAATGTACCATAGACGTCTTTGACTCTGACTGATTCACTGCTTTGATTCTGACTAATTCACTGCTTTGATTCTGACTGATTCACTGCTTTGATTCTGACTGATTCACTGCTTTGACTCTGACTGATTCACTGCTTTGACTCTGACTGATTCACTGCTTTGACTCTGACTGATTCACTGCTTTGACTCTGACTGATTCACTGCTTTGACTCTGACTGATTCACTGCTTTGACTCTGACTGATTCACTGCTTTGACTCTGACTGATTCACTGCTTTGACTCTGACTGATTCACTGCTTTGACTCTGACTGATTCACTGCTTTGATTCTGACTGATTCACTGCTTTGACTCTGACTGATTCACTGCTTTGACTCTGACTGATTCACTGCTTTGACTCTGACTGATTCACTGCTTTGACTCTGACTGATTCACTGCTTTGACTCTGACTGATTCACTGCTTTGACTCTGACTGATTCACTGCTTTGATTCTGCTCTGGTCTCTTTTTTTGATCGCCGTTCAAGTCTCCTCGTTTGTTGTCCTCTGGCAGGCGAGTGGAGAACAGTCTTGTCCAGATGGACCTAATTTTAGACTTGAACTACATGGCCATGAAGAGGGCTGGCCATCCTCTCATCATGTCACGATGGCAGATAGAGGAGAAAGGACATTTGAAACGACAGGATGCAGGGATGAGTGCTCTGCCAACACGCACGCGAGAGAAAAAGAGATTTTCACATTTCACTTTGGCGCTTTAGGTGCGAAATGAGGACAACTAACAATTAGCTACACCTGCCTGTCACGCACTTCTGTCCACCACCTGCAATACTGTCCACCACCTGCAATACTGTCAAACACCTGCAGAAAAGTCCAACGCAAGCATTCTTTGAGACCGGGGGAAATGTGCTTGGTCAGCTGTTCCTAAAATTAGAACAACAGAATGACAAATGAAGGCGCGTTGTATGCAAGGACGAAACACGATAGCAACCGTTTGCAATGAGTTCCACATGGTCCACTTTGGGTGGAGTAGCTGAGTGGGTGGAGCTGATGGAACAAAAGTTGATTGATCAGTTGTCACCCACCACCTATGAATGCTTCTGTAGGTTCCTAGCGCCTCATCTTTTGAAAACGTTGTCAGGGTTGTCAAACCACCGGCCCGTAGTTTGGTGTGGGCTCAGATGTTGTGTTTGGTTAAGCAGGTGGTTGGTTGGGTTTATGGATCCCACAGTGGAAATATCATTTTTCCATCTTTGTGGCCAAGGCCACAGTTGGAATGCTGATTGGCCCAGATGGTGGATTTCTCCGTCCCTTTAGAGCTTTTCACAGTTGACACCAGATTGTCATCGGTCATACCTTCTTGATCTACCTCCCATTTCCCAGCACAGGCATTATGGCAAAGATGACCATAAAACCAAGGATTTTGTATAAAAACTAACTAACGTAACATTACTTTGAGTGTATATTACTTTCTGTGTGTTCCTATTCCTGTTATAACAGGAAGTTACAGGATTACCAGAATGCCCAAAAAGCTGCACATCATGTGGTCTCATATTTCCTTTACCCCAGCTGGACCTGCACGTATACCAGCCCTTTAAATAGATCGAACCTTCCACTTTTTGTATTGATAAAAGGAAGCTAAGGGAACTACTGGTACTCCACAGGAAGGGAAGAGGGGGACCAGACGCTGTCTCTAGGTTACAGTGATGTAACAAGGGGAAGAGGTTACGGGTCCTAACCTCTTCACACCACAAAACATTATATTGCCCCAAAATATTAGCTTTTGTTCTGCCGTGCCAGGCAAACCTCAATTAGATTGGTATGCTGGATTTGGAAAGAGTAATATCAACCTTTTTTCCTTGAGATCAGGGGTCATGAACCGGTAGTCACGTTACACGGCCGTGTGCACAACAGAATCCTAGTGGGTCAAGTGATGCGTCAACTCATGTTTGTATAAGATTTATGTAAGATAACAGACAACAGTTTCATGTGGCTTGTATGTATACAAGATTACCGCCAGGTGTATGGCGTTCATGATGGCATGAGAACGGCAACTTGAACCGTCATGTACGCGCCCTCCGGGTTTTACGACAGCGATGATAAGATGGATGACTAGAGGCCAAAGTGACACCATGATAATAATCCTGCTCTCTCTCTCTACATGTGGTCCGGATCACCGCTGTGAGCCGGGAGGATTTCACTTGTGACTTTTATTGCTATGCAAACTAAGAGTTGATGGATACCTTTTAGGTTGAAAGAAAGGACAAACAAAGCATTGACCAGAGAAGCCTTAACAAGGTGTTGTGCTGTGGTGTTTGAACACGGATAAAGAGGCCTTTCGTGCCTCTCTCTTCAACAACAGAGCCACGTCCGTCAGCGGATCTCGGGTCAGGCCCTGAAGAGTAAATATTGACACTGTGTAAGTCTCGGAGCACTTAATCACTTAAGCTTCTTTGCCGCTCGTCTACATTGGGGATCATGTGCATTGTGTTTGCGAGAGTGCTGTTTGGACAGTGGGGGTTAAGTGTGTCTTTATTGAAGACTTAGCGGCTAATAGGCTGTGGAACGTGTTTGTGGCGGTTGCGCCCGCCACACGCCACACGCCACCAAACCGGCTTTGCTGGTCTCTCTCTGGGACGCGCAGGAAGATGACCAGGCAAACCAGTGGATTGGTGCAAGTTGGAGTCCACATAACAGTCAGAGCAGGTGGTGAACGCTGACATGTCAGAGAGTGTGTGTGTGTGGTGGAGGCTGGTTTAACCTGTGGGCCTTGATTACTCTGATGCACCACAGGTGTGCAGCCTCACCCAGAAGCCCCAGACTCTAATCAGTCTGACTCGGGCCAGGTGAGGCTGCTTCAACCACACACAACAACACACACACACACACTCCACAGTAGGGCTGTGAATACGATTATTTTGATAGATATTGCTATTACGATTTGATGATCATTTTTGCGTCACAATAACACATTTCACCGAAAAACCATAATGCTGTGACATTTGTTGGGGCCTGTGCCAAACAAACATGTTTTCTTACATCTGGAGAAAACATGTGTAAGCCAGGGCATCTCCGCAGCACAGTACTATTTAATAATGTTAAATAGCTTTAATAGCTTTAATAGCTCTTAGCATGTTGTATATTCTAGCAAGTGTATATCCTTATGTTGATAACACGCTCTTATCTCAGCTACATAAGCAGGTGACCTGGCAGTACACAATTGTGTTATTCATCTTGTTAATATGAATGCTTGTGAACTGCTGTATTTTGATGTTTGCGTACCTCAGTGTTATGCTATTGTCTGCTTCAACTAATGTACACCTTGTAAGTCGCTTTGGATAAAAGCGTCTGCCAAATGTCCTAAATGTAAATGTAAATGTAATGTAAAACGTAAAATGTACTATTTATAATAGTGTTGTTTTTACATTTACATTCATCCATTTTACCCTCAAAACATTGCAGCTCCGGCGATGGATATTGCACTTGGCCATATTGCAGTGTGGCGAGTGGTTGTGTTCATTGTTCAGTCCTGCTCCAGCGCGCTCCTCCTCTGGGCCACAGCCCGTATCCTGCTGACCAATGTACATTTAGACAAGCGCCTCACACGCCTCTACTTTCCACTATCAAAAATTCATAACACACCCATCAGCAAATTTCACAAGCCCCTGGTGGATACACGGTTATTCGTGTCTGTTGTTGTTGAGTCGTACTTTATGAGCACTCGCTGAATCTTTGTTTAGTGCCAAAGGACACATGTTTTGGTGTTCTGTGTTTTCATTGGCCGATAGCAGCGTTAGGTTTGGTCCCGCTGAGTCTATGGTCTCAGCGACGCCGGAGAAGTGTGCATGCGTGTGTCTCGTCAGTGCTCTGGCCCGCTGGCAGATGTCATCATTGCTGCTGGGCTCTGCTTTTCTCGTCGGCCTCTGGAAGAAGTCACTGACCTCAAATCTGTTGTTTTTCACTTTCTCTCCATTGTCCCCATTCCTCCCTCGTCACCATCTGTCAGAACACTTGTTACCGCAGCACATTTCACCGCTAGCGCTGGCCTCCTTCGCTCGCTAAACTACGCTAATAATGAATGTAGCCGCGGGCCCATGTCCCGACTTGTTTAGAGTGAAGCTTAACCCTGGGATTGTTTCCATGCCTGCAGGAATGATGCCAAATGGAATCAGTAATACACAACGTCTTTGATTATTATACTCTGAGAGACGGCCAATATATATAAAAGTATACAAATATGCTCTTGGAATTACGATTATTGAACACTAGTAAAGACCAAACTCTCCTGGGTATTACAACAGCTTTAGAAGAGCATCTTTATTAGTGATTATCTTAGTTCTGCTTAGTTCTGTCTGACTGGTGCCTCAGTCAGCTTAAATGTAAAATGTGGTGGAAATCACGGTGGAAATATGGGTCATGGATTTCAAGACAATGCTGTGTTATTCTGCTATTGTTTACGTGATGGGAGGAATATTGAAGCTTGTTGAATGTCAACAAGCTTTCCCCGCTGTAATATGTTTGATGAACAGCTTTCCGTTGCCAACATGCTTGGTTTGGCAAAGGAAATAGCCTCTAAAGTCTCAGAGCGGGAGCCGAGGCTCTAAGTGGGAGTATGGAAAATGTCCACTATATCCTACGCAGGAATTTGAACTCCCGACAACATCCCTTACAGCTGGAACTCTTCCCAAAGTCAAAGTGGCCCCTTTGTGCCTCCCACAATAACAACACAGAACCCCGAAACCCGATTGGTCGAGAACCGATCACTGAAAATATATAGTTCTGTCGTCCTGGAGATTCATTGATACGGACGTAATATATCTTTATATGTTGCTGTTCTGTGGTCCTACCGTCGGTCTTCTCTGTCTGCTCACTGTCGTCAAGGCTGGGTGGTGAAAGCTTCTGTGCGACAAACTGTTCAGTTATAGTATAAGTATTTTTGTGACAAGAAGCCCTTCTCCTCTCAGGACCTTGTTTTGTTTCACTTCCTACCGGTAGTTTCCAGAAAACTGACACCAAGACACCCAGACACAATCAGCTATTGTACTGCGGCAGGGGGGGAGGGTTTGGAACGGTCTTAGGTTCTAAATAGTTTAGTTTCCTTTCCTGTTTGTTTGTACCATTGGATCAACTGTCTATGGCTCAGAGGGTTGTGGTACTTCCGGATTGAAAAACAGCATCAATCCTTCACTGGTGAATGTAGCAGTGTTACCTATACTAATAGAGAAAGGTTTTGCACATTCAGTGACCAACCGTCAGATGTGTACATGTGGGCAGAGAAATGGAAGCAGTTAGATTGCAAATCTGTGGGGAACCACAAGAGAACGAGACAACGTTTGACAAACTTCCTCTAATGAGTGCATCCTCATCCCAGATTGCTTTCATAAATCATAACAGAATCCATTCCACAATAGAGAGCATAGAGAAGAGTCTGGCCGCCTTTTAACTTTCACCCTTCCTTTGGTTTCATCTTCCTCTAGTTTCACATTTACTATCCACAAAAGTGTCATTTGTATTATGCATGAAAACTGTATGCATACCCATCCTGTAAGCACTCATACTAACACATGTCATGCTGCTAATAAAATATTCCGTTGAACCCCTATAGGTCTGTAAGACCTCCCTAGGTTTGGGAGGGGGTGCTTACATAGAGAGAAAGAGAGAGAGAGAGTGTGTGTGGTGTGGTGTGTGTGTGTGTGTGTGTGTGTGTGTGTGTGTGTGTGTGTGTGTGTGTGTGTGTGTGTGTGTGTGTGTGTCTGTCTGAGATGCAGGGTTCTCCAGGCCTCGAGAGCTGCCTGGAACTTGGCCAAACCAAAAACACACTGTCTGTGGTTGGAGGAAATCTTTTTGTTCTTCTTTTCATCAGAGGTCATGGGAAAATGCTTACAAACTTCTGCTTAATTGCAACACAGCTCAACCTGTGTCGGCCGGCCCGCAATAGTCGGTTGTTCCTTCAGGATCTCCGTGAAGGGGAGGAGAAGAGCGGGCTGGAGAGAAAGCATGACGACGAGTGTACATCCAAACAGAGGACATTTGCAAACTGTGGCCATCTGGCTTTTTCTTGTTTGTTTGGCAAAAGCTAAAAGTGCTGGGCTATGAAATTGTTATGATCAAAATACATTTTGTGGTTGGGCATTTGGGTGACCGCCGGTGCCAATGCACAACACCCACCCTCGGCAACTGATTTCTTTCATCCCACCATTTATACAAAACAGTTTTAGGACTTTAAAGCGAAGACATGTCGAAGTGGTGGGAAGTGTGCTACAAATAACAGGAAGTGGTCATCTCTACAACAACAAGCCGGTAAATAGTCAGAAACCCCGCTGACAAGGAATCCAGGATTGAACAAGGACTGAACATGACTTGACTGGTTATCTAGCAGCTGGTCCGAAGCCACTAAATCAATATTCATTAGATACGGGGTTAGCTAATCCGTCGTCACAACGTTAACCCGAAGCTTGGGTCAGCACCGGGGGGAAGAGAGGAGGGGAGGAGGGGGAGACAGGGTCCTCACCCGCTGACAAATGAGCGCGGGGGCCCGGGATGTAAACACTGGGCAGGTCTAGCGGACCCCGACTGACGGGGGCTCCTGTTGTTTGTGTGTTTCAGGGGAGCCTTCTCCGAGGTGGTCCTGGCCGAGGAGAAGAGGACCCAGAAGCTGGTGGCCATCAAGTGCATCCCCAAGAAAGCCCTGGAGGGCAAAGAGAACAGCATCGAGAATGAGATCGCCGTCCTGCACAAGTGAGTCAGTCGCCTTTCGCAGTGCGTTCATTCATATTTACATTCATACCTTCACAGAGTCACAGCACGCATGGAAGCATGTAAGTGGGCAGTAGACTGAACTCCTGCCCATCGAGCAAGGCTATTAACGAACAGCTATTAACTCACAGCTATTAACGAACTGCTCTTAACGAGCAGCCGTTAATGAGCAGCTCTTAACGAACATCACTTAACGAACAGCTCTTAACAAACAGCCCTTAACGAGAAGCTCTTAACGAGAAGCCCTTAACGAGCAGCCCTTAACGTCGCTAGTGATCGGCGATGTATGGATACACGGCGTAGTTTTGTGAAGCAATGGCAGCCGACGCCACTCCCCCCGGTGATTGCGGCGCGGTAGAAGCCTCCTCCGTAGAAGTGGTAGAGACGCAGGGCTGGGGCGGAAATGACTGAACTACGTCGGGTCCTAAAGCTATTTATAGAGGCCTTGTTGCCTGGGTTACGTGAGGCTCACATTCAATGCCGACATGCAACCATCCTTAGGTGAGGTCTGTGGAATGGGAGGAGTGGGGGTCGGTTAGGGAGCGTCTATTTATTTAATTATTTGGAGTTTGGGCCTGAGGACGTAAGTCTGAAGGAGGCGTTCCTCCGTCGGGAAATCATTCTCACCGTGGCTCATCCATCGCTGCTCATTCCTTCACTGATGGACGCCAAGACAGCGTTATCATCACCACGGGGATGGATGTAGGGGGAGTGGGGGGGGCGGGGGTTAATATTATTACATTACAGGAGAGATTGAGATCCATTAGCAGACGTCAGCTCGTCACGTGGTCGCCGTTAGGAGAGGCGAGGTCCCGACCCGGGTTCCCCCTGGACCAGGCTCTCCGGCGGCGGACGCCGGCGAATGGCGTCCGCCGCCGATTACGCTGCAGGCTATCTGGAGAGGGAGAGCGTTGAGACCGCGTGGTTACATCATCGTCCTTGGGGGTTA
>CM051002.1:19732521-19750021 GCA_027704905.1 Muraenolepis orangiensis | reverse complement strand
TCTCTCTCTCTCTCTCTCTCTCTCTCTCTCTCTCTCTCTCTCTCTCTCTCTCTCTCTCTCTCTCCTTCTCACGCTCACAGACTCAAACATGCCAACATCGTATCTCTGGAAGACATCTTTGAGAGTAAATCCCACCTCTACCTGGTCATGCAGCTGTGAGTACCAACGTGCACACGGGGGAAGAGTGATGTGTGTGTGTTTGTGTTTTGTGTGTTTGAAGCTACACACACACACACACACACACACACACACGCATGCACACATACAGACAATAACTAAACAACCATATAGACACATGTAACGTTCACACTCATTTAAACCGTTTGGGGGAGAGGGAGAGGGAGAAATAGAGATAGAGGGCGAGAGAGAGAAAATAATTAAAGCCACCTGCTCGAGAGACTGGTAAGTGGGGTATGTGAAATATGCAATATGCATAAACATTGTATGGAATTTGAGGTGAATAAACATTGGATCAAAGTAAGCTCACATCCTGTTTTACCGCATATGGTCATGGGGCCCGGCCCCCACCAATCTCAATCCAAATAATATAGGATATGATAATTGAATAATAGCCTACTCTAAAAACATACACGCCTCAAAGATGGCATTGAGAAGGAGTTACAGCACGGTGCTTTAACTATACAGTATATATTATACTATATACTATATATATATATAGTATATAGTGACTTAGCCGTTTGGTTGTGATTTCTGAATGTATAGTGAGAATTATTAAACCCTTCATAGTGCCCTCATCATATCCCACAATGCATTGTGAAGAGTAGTGTACAACCGATGGTCACTAACCCAGCATAGAGAACATCAACAGACAAGAAGAGACGCCCACCGGTAGATCTGACACGTCTGTTATGAGACAGTGACGTCATTAACGGTCCCAAAGTGTTATAACTATATAGTCCTCTACATTGAACTACTAGAGAGGGAGTAGGGAACGAGGGAAGGATTTCACTATATAGTCCTCTACATTGAACTACTAGAGAGGGAGTAGGGAATGAGGGAAGGATTTCACTATATAGTCCTCTACATTGAACTACTAGAGAGGGAGTAGGGAATGAGGGAAGGATTTCACTATATAGTCCTCTACATTGAACTACTAGAGAGGGAGTAGGGAATGAGGGAAGGATTTCACTATATAGTCCTCTACATTGAACTACTAGAGAGGGAGTAGGGAATGAGGGAAGGATTTCACTATATAGTCCTCTACATTGAACTACTAGAGAGGGAGTAGGGAATGAGGGAAGGATTTCACTATATAGTCCTCTACATTGAACTACTAGAGAGGGAGTAGGGAATGAGGGAAGGATTTCACTATATAGTCCTCTACATTGAACTACTAGAGAGGGAGTAGGGAGTAGGGAAGGATTTCACTATATAGTCCTCTACATTGAACTACTAGAGAGGGAGTAGGGAATGAGGGAAGGATTTCACTATATAGTCCTCTACATTGAACTACTAGAGAGGGAGTAGGGAGTAGGGAAGGATTTCACTATATAGTCCTCTACATTGAACTACTAGAGAGGGAGTAGGGAGTAGGGAATGACGGAAGGAGGGAATGATTTTAGACACAGCCAGGGTGTTTAATGTAACCAAATCTCTTCACACCTAAACGTGTTCAAGATTCAAGATTCAAGATGTTTAATTGCCATTTGCAACAAGTACAATGGAATGCTTGCTCCCCAAAACAAGACTATACTGTAAACACATGAAGACCAGGATGGGGCCAGGCTGACTGGGGAAGAAGCCTCATGGAGGTTTCATATTGGGGGGTGAGAGGTCTGGGGCCGACAGGACGCATGGGACACGTAGAACTCAAATAAATATGTGTTCCGGGGACCATAATACACATAGAAATACTAAACCAGATGATGAACCAAGACAAACACAAATCACACAAAATGGTTAGGGATATTTTAGCTACACAGCAAAAGCTAAGTCAATGGAAACATACGGTGAGTCTAACGGCAAAAAATAAATAAATTATATATATATATATTCTCCCCTTTCCTCTCTTACCCCCTGTCTATTTTTAATCTATTTAGTTGTATCTTTCATCGTGTATTCCCTGATCTCATTAGGGCTACCTGTGTGTGTGTGTGTGTGTGTGTGTGTGTGTGTGTGTGTGTGTGTGTGTGTGTGTGTGTGTGTGTGTGTGTGTGTGTGTGTGTGTGTGTGTGTGTGTGTGTGTGTGTGTGTGTGTGTGTGTGTGTGTGTGTGTGTGTCTGGTGGTATTATTGTCCAGGGTGTGTGTGTTGATAGGAGAGCTAAACTGGTTATGTTTGCATTAGGCCTAACCTCTGTGATGTTAGTGGACGAGGTCTGCTCCGTTCTGTTGGCGGCTGGTTTTGCTGCGCTGCCTGCTGCTGCTTTATTCTGCTTCTAGTGGATGCTGTTACAGTAAAAGCAACACGTTCAGAGGCCTCCCCCTAGTGGTCAACAAATAGAATTACATGAAGGGACGACAATATTCTGACTAGTGATATGAGGTTTGCAATCGAGTCCTCGTGTGTTTAAGTGGGAAGTGTGTGTCGGATTACTATAAAGTGGTTTAGCAGAAAATAAATACATGAATTAACTAATAACACATTACAGTTTTTTCAGATATGGAAGTTAAGGGGGGTTAAGCGTGTTAAGCTCACAGATGCCTTCAAGCTAAGAGAGAGTTAACCCAGTACCATTTGGCTACTATTCCCTGCCCTATGTCTATGGTTGGGACTCACTATACTAGTGAGGTCCCACCGTCCTATCTGGCGTTCGGCTGGCAGTGTTAGTAACCGGGAGGCTGTGGGTCCCTCCATGCAGCGTCTCTGGCGGCGAGCTGTTCGACCGCATCATAGAGAAGGGCTTCTACACGGAGAAGGACGCCAGCAAACTCATCCAGCAGATCCTGGACGCCATCAAGTACCTCCACGACATGGGCATCGTGCACCGGGACCTCAAGGTGAGCCCGAGAAACCCTCTGCGCAGCTTAAGAGTTACATTACATAACGATCATTAATTAGACACGCTTTGTCCAAAACAACTTACCATAAGGTCATTCAACATAGGTAGGCAGGGAACTACTAGTCCTTCCTAACAAGCCTCCAAGAGCAGAACCAGCGCTCAGGTCAAAGTACAATAAGTGGGCTTCCTAGATTTGACCCAATAAGTACATCAAACTGAGGCTACGACCAATAGTGAAGCCAGAAGATTATTTGTTACTAAAGAGTACATGTTGGGGTGTTCGTCATTTGCATGTGTATATTTACAGAGTAAACATTGAAATATTACATTCACTCTCCGCCAGTTGTGATGTAATGATCATGGGTGTTAGCCCAATTACATCATAAGGACATAATTAGGCCTTGACCCTATTAGGATGATTCTAGGGAGACAATTATGTCAGATCTGTTATGTCATTATGCCTGAATTGATTTACTTGTTTTTGTGCATCAGATGTTATTGAGTATAATTGTAGCTAGGACCTCCATGGCTGTTGGTACACACGGTTTGTAGTGAAAGTAGATCCGCGGGTGAAGGGACCGAGTGAGGACAGGGACACTCTGAGAGTGTCCCTGTCCTCACTCTTGTGTCCTTCCATGTGTTCCACGGGGGGCTCTACAGCCGGAGAACCTGCTGTACTACAGCATGGAGGAGGACTCCAAGATCATGATCAGTGACTTCGGCCTGTCCAAGATCGAGGCCTCTGGCAGCGTCATGTCCACGGCCTGCGGGACGCCGGGATACGTCGGTACGCTGTGTGTGTGTGTGTGTGTGTGTGTGTGTGTGGTGTGTGTGTGTGTGTGTGTGTGTGTGAGTCAGGCAGCGCATTAAACACTACCCTTTCTTAACCCTCAGCTCCGGAGGTACTGGCTCAGAAACCGTACAGTAAGGCGGTGGATTGCTGGTCCATAGGAGTCATCGCCTACATACTGTAAGTGACTAAATGCAATAGTTCTATAAACGCAGGTTTAGAACCACTGGCCTCCCGGCTTCAGCCACAGTGCTTAGGTCAGTGAGGAGTGAATCCTCCCGTGGCCCCTGGGGTCCGGTGCTCCTCAGAGTTTCATGAAAGAGTAACCGGGCCCTCCTCTGCTGTCCCAGGCTGTGTGGCTACCCTCCCTTCTACGACGAGAACGACTCCAAGCTGTTTGAGCAGATCCTCAAGGCGGAATATGAGTTTGACTCGCCGTACTGGGACGACATCTCTGAATCTGGTAGGAAGAGAGCGTTGTCGCTAAAAACCCATGTCCTACAAAAGCACTGTAGTGGAGAAAGATGGTGTTTTTTCAGCCGCTTGGCCGGCTGTAATCTTTACAGATATAAATGAAGGCTGACATCATGTTTATTTCATTATGGGTGTGTAATTACAGCAGATGTCCATGAAATATGGTTTCCTGTTGTTTCATCTTAACAGCCAAGGACTTCATAGTGCATCTGATGGAGAAAGACCCACAGACACGCTACACCTGTGAACAGGCACTGCAGCACCCATGGTAGAGCAAACACACACACACACGCACACATACACACATACACACACACGCACGTGCATCCACACACACACATATGCATGCACACACACATACAAACACACACACACGCACGTGCATCCACACACACACATATGCATGCACACACACACACATACAAACACACACACACGCAGGAACATGCACACATGCATGCGTGCACACAACCTTAACACAGACCCAAACAAACACACACACACTCCCAAACACACACACACACACAGACACACAGAAACACAGAACCAAATACACACACGTGTGCACACACAGACATACCCAAACACACACAGACCCAAACACACACACACGCACAGACCCAAACAACACATTGAGAGCATTCACACCAACACACAGCCGGTGAAAGTGTGTGACATGTGTCTCCGCTGTGTGTGTGTGTTGTGCGTGCTGAAGGATCGCCGGGGACACCGCCCTGGACAAGAACATCCACGAGTCAGTCAGCGCCCAGATCAAGAAGAACTTCGCTAAGAGCAAGTGGAGGGTGAGGCTCTCTGGGTTCCATGTGGAATGAATTCACTCACACACCGGTTCATTCATTCCCTGCCTAGTGTCTGGGGCCCTCGAAGCACGAGTGCTGTGGAGCATATAAGTGGAACAATAGAAAAGCAGTTCCTCCGCTGTTTGTTTAGGGGATTGTAGGTCTCCGGACGTGATTTCAAGACATCAGTTAAATTCAGGAAATCAATGGTACAATACACATTTATTATTTACATACTGGTACTGGGTTTGTTACCCATGGACACTCACACCACCTCACAGAGACACAGGGAATACATCTTGTTGATCAAAGCTCGCTGTACACAGTAAACACACTGGGTTGACACATTTGACGTTAGTGTTACAACCCTAGAAATAGCTCACACACACACACACACACACACACACACACACACACACACACACACATTGTGTGTGAGTGACCGTTTCCAGCGGTTTATTCCCGTCACATTTGAGAAGTTGAGAATACTATAAAACGACAATAACAAAAAGAACAATAAGAATAATAGCGTGTCTAATGGATATATATATATATATATATACACATGGCAGATGGTGCAAAAAGCATTTTAAAGTGACCGTAATGCCACTCCATAGTGAGTGGTAGTGATCATCATAAATAATAAAAGTACAGAACAGTACAGAACAGTGCCGTAACGGTAATGAGTCCAGTGTTGGTTCTACAACGTTAGTACAGAACAGTGTCCAGTGTTGGTTCTACAACGTTAGTACAGAACAGTGCCGTAACGGTAATGAGTCCAGTGTTGGTTCTACAACGTTAGTACAGAACAGTGTCCAGTGTTGGTTCTACAACGTTAGTACAGAACAGTGCCGTAACGGTAATGAGTCCAGTGTTGGTTCTACAACGTTAGTACAGAACAGTCCTGTCACGGTAATGAGTCCAGTGTTGGTTCTACAACGTTAGTACAGAACAGTCCTGTCACGGTAATGAGTCCAGTGTTGGTTCTACAACGTTAGTACAGAACAGTCCTGTCACGGTAATGAGTCCAGTGTTGGTTCTACAACGTTAGTACAGAACAGTCCTGTCACGGTAATGAGTCCAGTGTTGGTTCTACAACGTTAGTACAGAACATCGCTGTCACGGTAATGAGTCCAGTGTTGGTTCTACAACGTTAGTACAGAACATCGCTGTCACGGTAATGAGTCCAGTGTTGGTTCTACAATGTTTTCATGATGTTCTCTGCTGGGTTCCACAGCAAGCGTTCAACGCCACAGCGGTGGTGCGTCACATGCGTCGCCTGCAGCTGGGGACCAGCAACGAGGGCCCCAACCAGCCCGGCATGCTGCTGCCGGGGGACCTCGAAGGTAGCCAGACATACCAGCACCCCACCGCGCACCACTCACATTCACCACCTGAATCTACCTGACGTTAGTCTCCAAAAGTGTCAATCCATCATGTGACTGGAGGCGGGACCAGCTGTAGTAAACTGTGGCAAAAAGTGTCTGTCAAGGTTTCAAGTCAACACCATGTAGGCCGTCGCTGTACAAATACACATATTCGGAAAGCTCCATCTTACCGCCCACAAATGAGTTTCTCTTTGTGGGTGAAAAACAAACAAAAAAGGAAACAAGGCGGAACTCCCGCCCCCTTGCAGTTTCTGGTTTCCGGCCCAGACTCTGTCCCGCCTCCCCCACTGGATCCCAGATGAACCAGACAGACCCACTGGGGCCAGGATCAAAAGTACAATGGGCTGATTAAGGCATTACATTACATTATATTACATTACATGACATTACAGTCATTTAGCAGATGCTTTCGTCCAAAGCGACTTACAATTAGGTCTAACAATTATCCAACAATAGGCGGGCAAGAGAATTACTAGTCACCAGAAGTCATAAGTGCATTCTCTTCCTACCAAGCCTCCAAGAAGAAGATCAGTGCCCAGGTAAAAGTATAATAAGCTGGCTCCCGAGATTTGACACAATAAGTACATCAACCAGGGGCCAAATAGTAAAGCAAATAGACACAAGCTAATAAGCAAAAGCTAATAAACAAGCACTGGCAAACAATATAGCTAACCTCTCCCCTCCTCTCCTCTCCCCTCCCCTCCCCTCCTCTCCTCTCCTCTCCTCTCCTCTCCCCTCCTCTCCTCTCCTCTCCTCTCCTCTCCTCTCCTCTCCTCTCCTCTCCTCTCCTCTCCTCTCCTCTCCTCTCCCCTCCTCTCCCCTCCTCTCCTCTCCCCTCCTCTAATCTCCCCTCCCCTCCCCTCCTCTCCTCTCCTCTCCTCTCCTCTCCTCTCCTCTCCTCTCCTCTCCCTCTCCTCTCCTCTCCTCTCCTCTCCTCTCCTCTCCTCTCCTCTCCTCTCCTCTCCTCTCCTCTCCTCTCCTCTCCCCTCCCCCAGAGTCCCAGGGCGACTGCTGCCAGAACGCCGACAGCGGGGCGGGGGAGTCAGGCTCTCCCCCATACCACAGCCACCCCACCAGCAGGGTCTGACTCACCCCCCTCCCCCCCCACCCCCTGACACGCCCAGCGGCCCACTCTGACCCACCAACCCAGTGACTCTTCTGTTTTGACCCCCCCCCCTTGGGGGGGGGTGGACCCCTTCCCCTGAGGCATGTGCATCTCTCTCCTCCACCACGTGTCGTACGGTCGGAAAACCTCCCACCTGTCGCCTGCCGGGGGGGAGGGGAGGGGCTACGCATGTCCACTCTTAGGATAAGGAACGTGGGATGAAGAGGAGGAGGAGGAGGAGAATTGTTGCTGGTGGTGTTGTTGATAGGGATGGTGATGCTGATGGTGCTGATGGTGCTGATGATGGTGATGATGAAGATGATGGTGAGGAGGGTGATGATGAAGATGATGATGATGGTGCTGACGATGATGATGATGGGGCGTTGGCGGTCACAGACCGGGTGATAGCGATGGATAAGATGACGGCGGACGGAGGAGGGGCTTTAGGGGAAAGAGGCCATGACGCTCCCCCACCCCCTCCGCTCTAGTGTATTATGGGTAATTGTGGGGTTTTTCGACGCAGCAGGACAGAGCCTCTTTCAACAGGATTGAGGCTTTTTATTGAACCCGACACGTCGCTTTTTAATTTAACGTCATGTTTATGTTTTATTTGTTCTTTTTTTTGATATATAGTATATATTTATGTGTCCCGTGTTTTCATGCCCTCTCCATATTCAACCTTAACATATGAGACATATTTAATCGGGCAACGCTACTACAGCGGGTTAACGGAAAGAAGTGTGTGTTTCTGAACATAGAAAAAGGGCGTGATTTAGGGAGGAGGCTGAGATGGGGTGTGGCGCCCAGGTGGGTGGGCGGGGCTTACTGACAATCACAGGTGTGTGTGTGTGTGTGTGTGTGTGTGCTAGTTAGCGACGTCTCGGGGTTGGGGTTCCTCTCTCTCTCTCTCGTCTCTTTATTTCTTTACTAACTCGACACGGGGACATGTCGTTGTATTCGGTGCCTTTAGGATGAGTTTGGGAGATGTGTGTTTCACCTGGTAGCTTCGAATACCAATGCCGCTCTTGCGGCTTTTTTTTGTTGCGGATTTCCCCCCAGATATTTCATATATATATATATATATAAGATCATTTTCTTTAAAAAAAACGTGAACGCTGCCGTTCGATTTAGGTTTGATTTGGTTCGGGGTTAAGCCAGTTGTGGATCTCTAGTTAGGTTTTTCTCCACTGGACCTTCTCTTAAAAGCCCCTTTCATGACTTATTGTTAAAAACGAAAAGCTAAGTATTCACATACTTTGAGACACAACCCATGCGTTCATTCTTCCGGCGAAGAACATCTGTTTCTAAGATGGATTATGTCCTCGACTAACTCACTTCCACTACGACGACCAGAAGGACAGGGGAGAGAACATCTAACCCCATCTCTAACTGGACCGCCATGTGTCTACAACCTCCTACTCATTCATTCAGTCATTTACTGCCCAGAGAACACTGATTAAAAACAAATGAGAATGTACATCCCATCATCGTGTCACATTATCATTCCATCCCTTGTCCTGTGTGTGTGTGTATGTGTGCGTGCTTGCGTGTGTGTGTGTGTGTGTGCTTTCCTCTGTGTGTCTGCGTGTGAGTGTGTGCTTTCCTCTGTGTGTGTGTGTGTGTGCTTCCCTGTGTGTGTGAGAGTGTGCTTTCCTCTGTGTGTGTGTGAGAGTGTGTGCTTTCCTCTGTGTGTGTGTGTGTGTGTGTGAGAGAGTGTGTGCTTTCCTCTGTGTGTGTGTGAGAGTGTGCTTTCCTCTGTGTGTGTGTGTGTGTGTGTGTGTGTGCTTTCCTCTGTGTGTGTGTGTTTATGTGGTCGGTGTGGACGGTTGGTTCTATGTGAGGAATGAGCTGATGCTTCACAGTCCTAGCGGTCGTTGACCCAAACACTTAACATCTTATTATTATTTTGCGGATACAAAAGACCTCCCAAAAATAGTCCTTAGTCAGCAGTGTGCTGTCTTTATATTCTCTTTAATGGCTTTTGAGGAGAATCCAAAGATGTTTTGTTTTTTTCTGTGTGAGAGATGATTGTGAGCTACACTCATCGAGATGGTGGTGGACCGCCGTCTTCAGGTTTCTTTCCAGTGATGAAGATGAAGAGATTTAAAACCTATTTAGTGTCAGTGCTGTAACGCATGTTGTCGTAGTGTTGGTTGCGACAGTCTGCCGTTATTATTGTATAATTATGGTTGCTCTGTCGCTGATATTATTGTATAATCCCGACACCCTTCATCAGAACACAAGACTATAGCGAAATTATTTAAATAATTAAAGGTAAATAATAAAATATTATATCATTGATAACAGATCCCCTTCTAACATCTCAGCCAAATTAGATTTTCTCCAAAATCACATTATTATAATTTTTTAATTTTTTAATTTTTAAGCTTTGAATACATGCTGAATTTGGTTCTGATGGTGCGCCCTGGAGATTCGGGATAGGTTGATGGGTGCAGACGTGTTGAGGTCTTATGAGTTAAAAGTGGTAAAAGTAGTTCTCTCTTCTGCTCGTCGGTTCGAACTTTTGAATTGGGTCCGAGCTTCGTTAAAAGTAATGCTTCCAGCTATTGAGCTATTTGGTGAACATTGTAGTGTTTTCTTTTAGATAGCAATATGATGTGTTGCAGTAAAATGCCTTTTAAGGGTTTTTGGGTGTATATTTTTGACATATTGTGCGTTATTGTGACAAATTTAACCCAGACACACAGAAACAGACACTGATTACCTCAGTGTGGTCGAAGGTCAATACATCCAATCAGTTGACGTCATCTAAAGCAGACCCCTAGCGTTAAGAAATCTGAGCATGTCATATGCATCTATACCAGGATGTAGATATCCTATGAATATGAATATGTATAAGTACAATCTGTGTGTGAGTGTGAGTAAGTGGGTGTGTGTGTACGTGTGTGCGTGAGTAAGTGTGTGTGTGTGTGTGTGTGTGTGTGTGTGTGTGTGCGCAGTACAAAACAAAATACCAACATTTGTTTTGTTTTTAACTTCAATGAATCACTCTATTGCTTGGATCTATCGCATGAATATTATATTTAAATATCATGTTTCAAATGAATACGATATAATGAGGCCCCAGGTCGGACGGAGCCCAGCACCCCAGTACCTTAACCCTCGAAAGGGACATTTCCATTCATTTTTTCCCCTCCCAGCATGTTGACTTATCCCGGTGTCAGAGGACCAAAGTCCATATAGTTTATATAACAACTTAATAATAATTGCGTTGCTCTTAGCGGTGTTTTTTGTTTGTACAGAGCATCCAATTGACTATGACCATGCTTCGTGATTGGAGGGAACCGTGCAGCTCTTAAATATGAACTATTCGCTTGTTCAGGAATTCATCTCTCCTCCATTTTGCTTTTCACTCTTTTACAAACCGCTTGTCCGGAAAATAAAGTACCTTTAGTCATCGTTATATTGTACGAATGATGATATTTGTACCGTTATGAAATTTGCTATTTTTGTGAACGCCGTATTCGGCTACAGCTCTGACTGTGCGGATCGACGCAATGACCTTGTGGACGCAATGACCTTGTGGACGCAATGACCTTGTGGACGCAATGACCTTGTGGACGCAATGACCTTGTGGACACAATGACCTTGTGGACGCAATGACCTTGTGGACACAATGACCTTGTGGATTGTGGAACGTTGACGTGGCGAAAAAGTCAACAAACTTGTGCTTGGAACAGATCTGTAAGTGAAGCGTTGGTGAAGTGTACTCATTAAATATCCTGTCTATGCATCAGGTGTCCGAGTCTTATCTGTCTGCTACGTCCCCTCCAGCTACTGGAAAGTACATTTACTAAGTACTTACTTATTACTTCTACTCCGCGATGTCTCCGGGAAACACGTTACACTTCTTACTCCACTACATGTATGTCCGATAAATGTAGTGGAATTAGAAGTTTAACATGTTCCTCTGAGCTTTAGTGAGCGAGCTTTAGTGACATTACTTTGCACATTCAGATTAACAGTACAAAATATAACCAAAAATACATGATATAATTATATCAATAAGGCTTTATTGGTCCCCAATTCACAGTTCAGCAGTATATCATTTATATAATATATATGAATACCGGTATATTACAATAGCTCCACCTTCAGCAGCTGCAACGTTAAAGCACGAAACATTAGTGCATCAATATGTCAAATCAAATAATCTAAATTATTCAGAAACTGGTCATTTAGCGTAATGAGTCATTTTACTTTTGATACTTGAAGTATATTTTGACGCTACTACTTGCTATGCTGTGCTTTTGCTTGAGTAAACTCTGCACTTTGGCGGCCCCTCTGGTCGGGATGATGAACTGCACTAAGTTTTAAGAAGCACACTTCCCACAATCCCCGACTCGGTAATGACCTAAACAAACTCAAACACACGTGGAGCAGACTGGAATATGTACTGTACTTCTGTGGACTGGAAGGATGGCTTCAGGTAACTAACCCGATCAAATTTTTTATGTGCATGTAGGTAAATTATATTTTCCAAGCAACACTTTCTGTTTATTAGTACAGTATAAATAACCTGAAGTGAGCTGTGATATGTTGGCCTCCAGCTACCTACACAACACGACCGACCGTCTCACTGGTTCTGATCAACTGTTAATATTATACATAATAACCACCACTTACAAGAAAGTTAAACATGTTATACTTTTTCTGTTTCGTGTTCATAAAAGGAAAGCATTTTTGCTGCAAATAAACTAGTACAAATACATTACTGAAATGACTTCTGAAATTAGTTCTGCTTAAAAAGCCTGTAGGTGTTATTGATACAACTCAATGTTATCTATGCATGTAGGTGTTACTGATAGGGTGACGTGTGAAGCACCTTATTCCCCTAGCCACGACACCATTCCCCACCCTGTACTAGCCAGCACAGTGAAACACTAAAATAATACATTCACAGGGTCTCATGCGGTCTCATGCAAGAAAACAATATTCTTTGGGGGTATAGCTTGAAGCCAATTCATAAACGAATAACAAACACAGGTGAACATTGGACTGTAACAAATAATAACTTGTGCAACTTTAAGTAAAATATGGGAATACTTCTTCCACCGCTGATGGAAGATACACCTGGTCGCCCGGGGTCTTGTGCTCAGGGGGGTCACTGATGTGTGATGACAGGTCTCTGGATGTTGAGCACATTCCTCACACCCAACCGCTGCCCGATCTTCACCCTCTCAGTTCTGGACAACGCTGCTTCTGTCCGTCATGGATGCTGGCCGCTGTCATGGCCAATCCATCCAGCCCAGCCTTTCTACAGATGTACATTGTGGAACAGCTTTACACCTGGTCATAGTTTACCTTTAATATATTTAGCAGAAGCTTTTTTTATCCAAAGTGACTTGCAAGGGAAGTTGAACAATCAAAGTATTGATATACGACCAATACTGGCGCTGCTTCTACAAACTTTAGGTGTCCATCATGACCAACGTTTCCCAAAAACGAGTGTACAGGAAAAAACCAGGGTTCCTAAAGTTCTCACGATTAGTGTGTTCTAGTGTAACGACAACCATGTGTTGAATACAAGAACCAAGGACTTCCTCAGAGTCTTCAACACTGGAAGTCAAGTTTAGAATGAGGCAGGCCTATCTATGTCTAAGTAGAACTAGAGCATCTTCTAGAATAGACTGGGGAGGGGACTTGTAACTTGTGGGTCTCTCCTCTCTCTCTCTCTCTCTCTCTCTCTCTCGCTCTCTCTCTCTCTCCAGCCCTAAGGAAGGAATGCCTGGTAGTTGAGGCTTGTGGCCTGGCGTGGAGCGGAGGGATGGCGCTGCCTGTGGTGTACCTCAGCCGGGGCACAGCGGACAGGGTAGAAATGATGCGGTCGACCCCGAGGGCACGAGACGCTGCCAGCGTAACAGGAGTGAAATAGCAGGGTTCACCGGGAGGGAAGCGCTGAAAGAGCTCCGGGCTCTGTTTAGACACGGAGCAGCAGGGAAGTGGAATGACCGAGGGCCAAGGTCTCAAAAAAAACATGGACCCGGGAGCTGAGACCGGGACTCCACCAGCACACAACTGGAGAACACCCCCCCCCCCCCCCCACCGCAGGGCAATGATGGAAATAAGAAGTGTGTTGTGTTTCTCCTCAAAGTGTGTGTTCTTGTTCTGTGGGACCCAGGGCCCTGTGGGGTTTCCTCGGAGCCATCGGAGGTGGACCGGAGGTTCCGTTTTTTTCGCCCCCGTCTGTTTGCCTGTTTGCGAGATAACTCAAATAGTGATGTATAGAATTGGACAGAACTTGGTGGTTAGATTACTTATGGGCTAAGGAACAGTTTAGATTAGATGTTGGCCCAAATCCGGATCTGATTCTGGGTCCAGGGGACTTGTTTATACATGTGTTGTCTTTGGTGTTGTGTAGTTATTACTTCCTGTCATTGTTGTAAATAATTCATACAGTTATCAGTGAATGGGGAGTGAGCATTCCATTGAACTTGATACACATGGCAAAATAAAGAATTCTCAATTGTGAATCTTGAATCGTCCACCAGTTAGTGTCTCAAGATGTTGGAGATCTGGGAGAGGTCAGACCCAGACTCCTCCTGTCTGCTCCTTCCTCCTTCACGCTGGAGATAAGATGATATTAGATTTATTGATCCCTCAGGGATCAATAAATCTGGGGAAATATCTGCAGTTGTTGGATGTTCCTTAACCACCTTGATCTGGACCACCTTAATCTTCTTCTCGTCTTTGAATGTTATCGTCCAAGTGATGAGTGATGAGAGTCATGAGGGATGAGGACCATACAGAGATGTGCTCTGCACTGTATCCACTCCAACCGCAGGGCAACCCCAAGACTCATGACCGTAGTTAGTGATTAAACTGTAGTTAGTGATTAAACTGTAGTTAGTGATTCAACTGTAGTTAGTGATTAAACGGTAGTTGGTGATTAAACGGTAGTTGGTGATTAAACGGTAGTTGGTGATTAAACGGTAGTTGGTGATTAAACGGTACACACGTGGGTCCAGCATCAGGAGCCACATGTTACACGACCACACAAATAAGTAAATACCTATTTACCGCTACAATATTGACTAATATTGCAATAATATATGATGCCATTGTGTACTTTAAAATTAATTAAGCGAACAAAAAACTACAAATAAATCAAAAGCGATTGAAACATGAATTAACGTTGAAAAATGAGTCTAGCATACGGCTCTGCCATCCACCGGCTGTGACTCACTGGATAACATTGGGCTGCTTGTGCAGTATTGCGCATTAATAATTAATGAGTGCATATTGGTGTTTTTGTTGCCAGGGCTGGATGTACACTGCTTTTAGTTACAGTGCTTTAGTTGATAAACTCCTCGGCATTTCAACTGCCTCACGCGTCACGCCACACCGTCTTGAACGGCAAGGTGACAGAAGAGTTAAAATGCCTGGCTCAAGAGCATCTCAACACTTGAAAAGAAGTAGATTGAAACCAGCAGCCCTCTACATTCCAGTCACGCCGTTCTACCTCCTATGGCGCTGCCTTGACAATATATGTCAATAAAATGAGGTCATGCCAAAGTGTGTGTGTGTGTGTGTGTGTGTGTGTGTGGTGTGTGTGTGTGTGATGTCCTCACCCTACTTGAGTTCAAAAACCTGGTTTGGCTCCTAAACATAATCTAATTCCAAACTAGCTGCAGGAGTCAGGAACACTGGACAATTTTTTCAATAGAAAAAAACCTTCTCACTAATGACTTTTGTCTGTTTTTCCGTTTTCTGGTCCCAATAAAATAGCTGGCAAAGGATTATATGGCATTGAATACAAAGCATATTCCTTTTCTACATGGTATGGGAAGGACTCTACGTAATTAGACACAACAAGAGAGAGAGAGTGTCTGTGTATCTGTGCGTGTGTGTGTGTGTGTGCGTGTCTGTTTGTGTATCTGTGTGAGTGCATATGTATTTGTGTGCGTGTCTTGAGTAAGTCTTCATACTGCAGTCCTATCATCATACGCTCTCAGCTCCACCTATCCCCACCGTGGCCACAGAGACAAACCAAAGGGTTTCCATATCCTGCAGAGTTCCAATCAGGTCCTCCACCGCGGCTCTCCCTGTCCTAACCTCACAGGCCGGCTCCATCCTGCCCACACTGTCCACAGCGCCTCTCACCCTAACTACCTCTCCCCTGGAGGAGAAGTCCACTGCCCCATTTCACCCTAACTCCCTCTCCCCTGGAAGAAAGATCCACAGCACCCTCTAAACCCTACCTCCCGTTCCCCTGGAGGAGTGATCCACAGCACCCTTTAAACCCTAACTACCTCTCCCCTGGAGGAGAGAACCACAGCCCCCTCTCACCCTACCTCCCTCTCCCCTGGAGGAGAGATCGACAGCCCCCTCTCACCCTAACCTAACCTGCCTCTCCCCTGGAGGTGTGTGTGTGTGTGTGTGTGTGTGTGTGTGTGTGTGTGTGTGTGTGTGTGTGTGTGTGTGTGTGTGTGTGTGTGTGTGTGTGTGTGTGTGTGTGTGTGTGTGTCTGTTTGTGTGTCTTTGTGTATATGTATGTGTGTGTCTGTTTGTGTGTCTTTGTGTATATGTATGTGTGTGTCTGTTTGTGTGTCTTTGTGTATATGTATGTGTGTGTGCACACGTGCATGTTGGGAGCATTCAAAGAAAAAATACTTAAGTCAAACAAGTCTTGAAACAACATTGTTATATAAAGTTTGATGTTCTTTTGATATTCTAACCTTTACGCTTCATGTCAAAAGTTAGTGCCTGGTTTCCACATGTTTTGTCACAGTTCCATGTTAAGTGCATGTTCTGCGTACATGTTATTCAGAGTACATGTTATGCAGTACATATACGTGTAAGGGGACCCCCCCCCCCCCAACCTCCGAACAATCCCTCCACAGCGCTGTAAACATCCTGAACGGAAAATATGGCCACGCCGAATGCAAGGCTACTGAGTGCAACCGACGGAGAGGGAAAAACACACACACACACACACACACACACACACACACACACACACACACAGGCAGAATGCTGCACCGCTAACTGCAAACACATGCATTCTTGATGTTTGTTCCGTGGACACAACAGATCTACTCCCAGAAACAGAACCACGTAGTCTTGCGACGAGGGGAGATGTGAGTGGTGAGTGGAGAAAGTCTAATTTTAAACGTTAATAACAACCTTTAGTTGTCTGTGTACGCAAAGTGCTGAGATTGGGGGAAATCCCACAGCTTTGCTCTCTCACAGTGTCCCACAGTCAGTCTGAGTGCCATTGGTAAAACAACAGAATTCCACTGAACATCCGAGGAAATGCTTTTTGCACCATCCACCATATGTACATATCATCCATTACACTCTTTATTGTTGTTTTGTACTTTTGTGTAAAGCATTGTTATAGTAAAGTGGTGTTTATAGTATATAGTATTGTCAATTAAAGCGTTGCATATTATAATATGGTCGTAGACGTTCAGAATGTGGGAGTGCATGGGGCGTAAGCATTCCATTGTACCATTGTTACACATGGCAAATAAAGAATCTTGAAACAATATCCGAATTTGAATCATGAATCATGAATCGTGAGTATTGTACAGTATAGTATTGCATAGTTTTTATTGTAAAGCATAGTATTGTTGTATAAATGCATACGGCGGGAGGGAATGGGGAGTAAGCATTCCATTGTACTTGTTACCCATTACACACGTAAAAACATCTTGAAACTATCCAGGTATAACATATAGTTTACTCATTTGACTCGTGCCACTTTAGTTTTCGTGTGATTGTGAACATGAGCCATTCCTGCCTAAGCTGAAGTCCCAATAAGCAGAGAGCCTGATGTGTTCTCTACTGATCTCCTCTACTACCGTCTCTATTGATCTCCTCTACTGATATCCTCTACTGATCTACTGATCTCCTCTACTGATCTACTGTACTGATCTACTCTCCTCTACTGATCTCCTCTACTATACTGATCTCCTCTACTATACTGATCTACTCTACTGATCTCCTCTACTGATCT
>CM051002.1:19700021-19727521 GCA_027704905.1 Muraenolepis orangiensis | reverse complement strand
CAATCATAACCTCACAAACCTAATCTGGTCCCACATGCTAGGAACAAATAGTCCTAATCTGAGATGGTCTCTTACTTTTCTCTCTTTCGCTCAAGCATCGAAGCAAAGCGTTGAACGTTTACGGCAGCCGTCATAACGCATCGCGTGTTCGGAACTCAACCCAATCTTACGTCACGTTAGTGAGTTCATCTTTTCAAACCATACAAGAACACCACCGCCGTCGGTGCACCGCATGAAAGACAAAATACACGTCTTGAGTGTAAAAGATCTGGACGCTTTGCTTTCCGATGTGGAACAGGGCCAAGCGGTGCTGAACGCACGGCGGTCTCTCAGTTGGAGTGTGGATTTCCTTCTCCGAGCCCAGTACTTCCACATGGGCTGGAAGTGAAACACCACAGTAAACTCTACTCATATAACTGCTGGACGGGGTTGGAGGAAATGTAAAAAATGTGCTGCCGGCTGCCTTCCGTGGTGCCTAGCTCGTTAGCATATTAGCAGGTATTCTTTTTGGTTTTTTTACACGCCACATTCTCACACGTGCTATTAATTATGTCACAAGCACCTCTGTTGGAGTGCAATCTCCAACCCATAAAGTCTAACCTCCGTGTAAGCGATCGCACACAACACTCAAGAGACAGGCCATTTCCAAAAAGGACAATTCCTGTTTCTTAGTGCAGAAACCTGGGGCAGAGAACTGGGTGTTCTGTGGCGGCACAGGTTTGAGTTTCATTCGATCTACAGATGGTTCCTATTTCCACGTCTACCCTGATGTGTTTTCACTCTAAGCTCCTGTGTGGACAAATACTTGGGTAATTGGCCTTGGAAAAAGCCCAGAGACCAGGCTTGAGATGCCTTATAGGAGTTTAGCATAGACCTGCTGTGAGGACACAGCAACGCTGCTCCAACTACAACTACAACAGAAACACCAGAAGGAGGATGTGGTGAGGATCGCCACGACTACAGATTGCTTCTTGTTGTTGTCGTAGCACAACGACAGCACAAGTTCCAAAACGAAAAAGGGGTGCTATGGTTACCGCAACACTGAGAAACAGGAATCTGAATCGCTGAGTCTCGCCATTACCCAAACAATGCTTTGGTCGGAACAAAAGCGTAACCTGGAATGAATCAATTTGGAACTCGACGTAACATCAACTATGTCATGGTTGTGGGAAAAGCGGTTAACAAAACATAAATGTTTTTTGCAGTCTGTCCTCCAAAACAACAACAGTTTTGCTGTTGTGCGCACACTAGCACTGGCTCTGTGTTACTGTGAGCCTGAGTTCAGATATTCACTGGTAGATACAGTAGACATCATGAGTTAATTTAGAATCCTAAAGCATTCCTTTTTATGTCTATAATCCATAATCAAACCCACAACAAGCCGTATAGAAATTAATTGACGTTGACACACAATTACCTTTTGGAAACCTGTGCGGATTTTTGCAGGACGGTGAACCAATGTCTGTGACATGTTCCCGTGTAACGATAAGAGACTTGGTAAGAGAGAGCAGATGTTTGTCTGTACTGCAGCACAGCCAGCGGCCCAGTCTGGCCGCATTAATGGGCAACTCTTAATCTCTACAGCATGCAAGCAATTAGACAACCCCAAGCATGGGAAGATCCAAAGACTTTGACTGCATGCATCACAGTTAGGGCCGCAAAGGATGGTGCTGTACTTCACCTTGATGCCCCCTCACACAACCCCACTCCCATGTTTTAACTCTGAAGACACAAAATACGCTTTTTTTTCCCATTTCCGGACTAAATTGGTGGTCATAAAGTTGAGTTTTAATTGTCGGTTGCTGGCGGGATTTTTTTTTTGTGAGCCGAGCCACAAAAGAAAAAGAAGGGAAAAGAAAGAATTGGTAACAAAAGAGGTTTTAAAGCAGATGTTTACAGTCCACACAGCCGGTTGTTGGGTCTCACGAGGCAGGCACCGGCCTGTTTCTTTCACTTTGTATTCAGGAGAATCGGGCACTGCACCACGCGATCTTGGCGCAAAGTTGTCAGGTCTATTGTGGGTTCTTGGGTCGTCCAAGTGAAAACAAATCTGTTTTTCTTTTAGCTCAGGAGAAACCTAATCAAGAACCATCTGTCTGCATCACGTCACTTCCAACGCTGTTCTGTGAGTGTAATGAGAGACCCCAGCGAACAGGGGGGTCATTAATGGAAAAACTGAACCACATTTTTACTATTTTCCAAGTTGACTTTTTAACCTGAAGGATGGAAAGGCAGGGCGGACACTGCGGCGATGACAACGGCCAGTCTTTAGCGCTACTAAAAGGACAAGTTGCGCTGCCTCACCCTGCTGTCCTCCTGCGCCTCCCACTCCGGCGTGTAGGTGTGGACCTGAGTCCCCGCCGTGCAGCTGGAGAACTGGAACAGGCTGGAGAACATGCGGTGGTTCTCGGCCGTGTCCGGGAAGATGGGGTCCTCGAAGTTGACACTGTGGGGGAGGATGCTGTAGTTCTCATCCATCCTATGGGGGGGACATGGAATTGGCAGTTATGTACACGGTTCGACTGCAAGCAATTAAGATGGAACCAGTTTGGATGGAAGTAAGAACACTGTTCCATGCATGACCCGTGGCTGAGTGGTTCTGCCACCAGAGGCTCATCGGTGCGCTTCAGCCAAATTGTGGAATTCATTGGAGTGTTGAGGAAGTGTGTGTTTGTCTTTCACACAGGGAGGAATTAAGCTCCATTAGATGTGTGTGTTGTCTAACTGTAAATACTGACTTAATTTAGCTTGGAATTAAAAGTAACCTCAGTATACATTTGTGTAATATGACATAATAACATATTTAATAATATATAATATAAGTAACAGTGAATCATGTTTCTAGAATTTCAATTTCAATTTTTGGGATGACAAAGATGATGCTTTCTCCAATTATTAAAAAAATAATAATAAATAGTAAAGAGAAAAAGAGTGACCTGTGCAACAAACGGAAAGTGAGTACAGAGACAATAGTCCTTACCGAGCATCATTAAAAACATATATAGCCGGATACTGGATATATCAGTCTCATGGATTTGTATTCAACCGCTGCGTACCCAGTGGATGATAAGTCGTATAGAGCCATGCTGCTCCTCACCTCTACTGTGGAGGGAGGAGGTGAGGAGTAGCATGGCTCCAAGTCGTATAGAGCCATGCTGCTCCTCACCTCTACTGTGGAGGGAGGAGGCGAGGAGTAGCATGGCTCCAAGTCGTATAGAGCCCTGCTGCTCCTCACCTCTACTGTGGAGGGAGGAGGTGAGGAGTAGCATGGCTCCAAGTCGTATAGAGCCCTGCTGCTCCTCACCTCTACTGTGGAGGGAGGAGGTGAGGAGTAGCATGGCTCCAAGTCGTATAGAGCCCTGCTGCTCCTCACCTCTACTGTGGAGGGAGGAGGTGAGGAGTAGCATGGCTCCAAGTCGTATAGAGCCATGCTGCTCCTCACCTCTACTGTGGAGGGAGGAGGTGAGGAGTAGCATGGCTCCAAGTCGTATAGAGCCATGCTGCTCCTCACCTCTACTGTGGAGGGAGGAGGTGAGGAGTAGCATGGCTCCAAGTCGTATAGAGCCCTGCTGCTCCTCACCTCTACTGTGGAGGGAGGAGGTGAGGAGTAGCATGGCTCCAAGTCGTATAGAGCCATGCTGCTCCTCACCTCTACTGTGGAGGGAGGAGGTGAGGAGTAGCATGGCTCCAGGTCGTATAGAGCCATGCTGCTCCTCACCTCCTCCCTCCACAGTGGAGGGAGGAGGTGAGGTGCAGGGTCCCATGCGAGACATCAAAAGCTTGATTACACCCGTCCATCATCACTCTGTGACTGTGACTGTGTGTGTGTGTGTGTGTGTGTGTGTGTGTGTGTGTGTGTGTGTGTGTGTGTGTGTGTGTGTGTGTGTGTGTGTGTGTGTGTGTGTGTGTGTGTGTGTGTGTGTGTGTGTGGGGGGGTGGGTGTGTGTGTGTGTGGGTGGGTGGGTGGGTGGGTGGGTGCGCACAGGCCTTGCATGTTTGTGTACTTGATTCCTAAGTATACAAACACACCTTCCCCTGTATTCCATGTTAGTGCTGGTAATGATCAGAATCAGCTTTCCTTCAGCTCGCCACTCGGAGGAACAATGACTTCATTGCGTTTTGAGTCGTGCATCCAGAGAGCCGTGCAGTGGGATCTTTTTATTGGATATTTACCAGACCCAAGCGCTCCAACGACAACACACAGAGCTAAATTAACCCCACAACCTCAACCCAAATGTAGAGCACACACTTTCCCATGACTCAACAGAACATGGTAACCATTTTGTAAGATACAGAAACCACTTTTTTGTAAACACGCAATGTCTTTATAATCTCCTTTGAGTTATATCTGATGTTTAGCTTTCTAGCTGTGATCCGGGTCCTGGTCTCCTGGGGTCCGTTGGAGACTGGGGAGGTGGCTCTGGGCTCTGTCTCCTTCATGGTCTACTGGGAGACCATAAGGGAGGACCAACATGTATTTCTCTCCATGCTTTAGCCCGCCGACCCGGTCTGTCCCTGGTGTGGGTTTTTTTTTTCTATCAAGTGATTGATTGGGGAAAGTTATTTTGGTCTGGGACGATGTTGTCGGGGGTTACTTTATTACAGGAAATGGAACCCACTGGAGATTACACAGCGAGTGACTCAGCGCTGACTTGTTGATTCAGGGCCTGATTCTCAGAGTTGAAAACGAAAACAGTGAAAGTGTACGCCTGTATTTTCTTTTGTCTCCTTTTTTTTTTAGTAACTGTCTCTTGCTGACTAAAAAACAAATACGTTGGACTGGTTGATTTAAGCCGACCTTGCCTTCTATTTATCCTGCTGAGTTTGCAATATCTGCGCTAACTGACCTTTACGCACTCTTTTATTCGAAGCGAACCTACAGTTCAGATCCACGTTACGGAGGAGCAGGCGTGGAGAGGATGCCCGCCGGAAGACTGTGGCATTGGGGTGGTGGGGTTAGAACCCACAACCTTTTGGCTCAGAGTCAAAAACCCTGGCATCCTGAACTATTCTGCCTCCCTCCTTGGTGATGTGACATCGCACCATACGCCATAAGGCCATGACAAAAACCCCTTGCCTTGCCTCATGTCTTTCATCATTCCCACTTCTTTGCATATGAATGACGTGTCCGTCCGAGCGTCCATTGCGTGGCCCTGTTGTTCTTGGCCATCGTGTCCGTCTCCCGCCGTGGGATCTTAGTGGAAGTTTAGCTCGCTGATTGAGGACGGCCTGTGAATGTCTTGGCTGCTTGTGTGTTGGAGCGGAGCCAAGCAGACTGAAGCTGAGGTATTAGTTCTCTGGGTTGTTGGGACACATGTGTTTTGGAGCTCGGAGGGGGGGGGGTGATGCCACTCGTGTGAGAGGGAGCAGGGAAGAGGCCAGCGGGAAGAGGTCAGCGGGAAGAGGCCAGAGGGAAGAGGCCAGCCTATCATATCATCACCAGGCTAACACTTGAGTGAGGATTCTCCCAGCTCGTCATCCAAGCCGCCTGGCTGTGAAACGCTGCAGGCTGGGATGCATGGCGCTTGGCCCGGTGCCACACAAGAACAAAGGCATATTGAAACGACACAATGCTTTGGACACCTCGCCTAACGTGTAACAAATCCATTAAAGATTAGGATTACACTAGTGCTATTGTGGTGGATAGACGGTGAGAGAAGGTCCCTTTGCCAGCTTTTAGGAAACGTTCCTTCCCTCATCATTGCTACTGCCGTCATCACCACAATGCATGTTCTTCTAGAAGTGCGGCTTGTTGGTTGTTCAGGAGTAGGCATATAACATTCTAACACAGGACACACACAACATTGCACGAAATGACTATCATCTCCCTCCACAAACTGCCAGATTGATGGAACTAATTCATTCAACAAGTGTGTTTCAGCGTCAACCAAACGTTGTGTCAGCAACACCCAAAAAGGTCAACGTTCCCATCTTTGCGCATTCCACATGTGGGTCTTTATAGTCATTAGGCATTAATGGTGCGGTACAGGCCTAACGTAATCCATCACCCCCGGCATGTCGTCTTGGGACGCCACTTTTCAGATTCAGATTTCAACGAAATCTGAATCTGAAAAGTGAAGCATCAGCAACATATCAGGTTGATTTCAAAACCGAAACGTGACCACCGACCGGGGGGGGGGGGTCCTTCTTACCTTAGGAAGAAGTAATAGGAATTGTTCTCCATGACGCTGTAGGTGAAGCAGGGGAAGTAGCCAAGCCCGGTGATGTTCAGCCGGGACCCGGCCGGTACCTCCATCATGCTGCCCCACGCCTGGTCGCACAGCAGCTCTACCTCGGCGCTGTAGAGCAGCTCCGTGTCGTGCTCCCACGGCAGGTAGTTGGACACGCTGTACGAGTCCTTGTGCAAGCCGAGCACTTTGGCGAAAACGATGATCTCCGCGAGTTCGGCGCGACACCCGTCCGTCTGGTGTCTCCAGTCGTGGGGCAACTGGCAGCCCAGGCAACCCACATCCAAAGTCGCCCCTGCTAGAATACCCGTTAATACAATGATCCACATCTTAGGCTGACACACACTTAGAGTCTCACGCGCGAATTAGTGTCTGCTGGAGTGTGTGGGAATTGTGCGTAAAAGTTGTGCAGCCGTCTCGGTGACCCGCAGGGTGGCAATTACAATACGCCAGCGCGTATTGATTAGAAACACGCTGGAAATCGATATAAACCGAAAGAAATCTGGATGTGAAAGGGGTCCCTTTGTCTTCGTCCACCACTATCACTGTGTGCGTCCAGTGAGCCTCATTACACCATCCAGCATCTTCTCAGGTCCCCTTGGACACGCAATTACATTTCTCATATTTTGCAAATAAAGTTCACCAGACCCGTTATCCACAAATTCCGTTCTATCCGGCAGCACTTAAGATGATGAAGTCTGAGTTCGAAGTCACTCTTTCTTGTCCCTTACAAAAGTTTGACGGGAAAGAAAATACATGAAGCTGCTTTGGCTCATGCATTGAGAAGGAAAGACCTTTTACGCCCCCTAGTGGCATTAATATATATTTTCATGATATGTACACACTCCCTTAGATTCTTAGATTATATTCAACATTTTAAATTGTCAGTGTTCAGCACAAGTACAGTACAGCGAAAAATGATTTGGCATCTAACTAGAGTTCAAATGTTGCAGTAAAGTGTATGGAAATATATAATGTACATTGGTTAAATAAGATGTAAAAACTGTCTACTGAAAAATTAAGTTATAGAGTAGGTATGAGACATGTGCAGAATAATAATATAATATAATAATACAGCCCTTACTGTGTGTCACACACACACACACACACACACACACACACACACACACATTAAGATGTATCAATCAACACGTTCTAATTCTAGCATTGACGAATGAGAGCGGGTGTATCAATCAAAACGTTTTAATTTGAGCATTGACCAATGAGAACAGGTGAATCAATCAAAACGTTCTTATTTGAGCATTGACCAATGACCTTTTATCGTCGTAACATTTACCAGCTTGCTTTATTACAAACCTTACACTCAATAATAACGATGCTCGTAATTGTTTTGTTGTTACGTATTGTTACATTATGCTGTCAGGTTCGTCTCGGTACACTTTCTAACCCTTTTATACATGCATCTACTTAGTTATTTTGTTAGAATACGGCTCAGCAGGTGTAAACATTAAAATAACATGCCTATTTTAATTTCCCTGACTTAATTTTGTGAACTTATTGCAGTCAGTTTAACTGTTTGGTAGAAGGGAGTAACACTTCAGAATTGTATAGCTTTGTAAGTTTAAATCTAAATAATCATTTGTAAATCTTCGTCTGTCAAGATATGTTTTTTTCCTCATTTCATTTCATAGATCCCCTTACTGAACTTCAACTCTCTGGAGTCCTCCCAATATGGCGCCATATCACCAACACTCCTATGATGCATCCTGGTGTACAAGCCCTGTTCATTCACCCCATGTGCTCTTGCAGCATCTCACTGTGGTCAGAGTCCTCTACTAGTTTTTGAGTCGTCAGATGAGTATGTCAGAAATGTATAATATTTTCCGTCACCTCAAAGTGTACATCCAGCAAAACGGTGTTTTTAGACAATTGTGGACGCTTGTTTCAGAGCTTCTGCCATCCTTGTAGTAGCTATGGTCTCTCCCCTTGGTCTCTCTATGGTTTCCTTTTTATTGTAACACTGTTAACACAATCTTAGGAATTAAGTCTACAATTACAAACACGCTCGGGGAACTAAAGGTTGTAATAAAACAAGATTAAAAAAAAGTTGAACATGGTAAAGCTTACAGTGGTAGTTTTAATACAGAGGGCTGTCATTCATTGGGGTTATACACTGCGGTATAGGAACATGTGATGTGAATTACCGCCGTCTATTAGATGGCAAATGCAGTGCACCTGTTCTGACGGGATGTTGTGTTGAGGGATGGCCCGTTATACTTAACATGTGGTTCACATGTGGTTTAAGGGATCCGATCCCAAGTGGACGACGTGAGTAGGTGAGTTCATACTTGGCATTAGGAATGTGGGCACTTGAGATCCGATCTTACTTCCCCGCTCTATATACAAATCAACACTTACATCATTTCCGACGGGTGAGTCTTAAAGGAGCCGTAGCTCCTCTTATAGTGTCCAGTGAATGTCTTTATGTCCCAAGTGGGTCACCACACAAGCCCCCCCAGAATTCACTAGAATCGAAAAACGAAAATGAAACTGTCAAAAGTGAAAGGGTCCACACAGCGGGGGGCAACCCCCCTCCCCCCTCCTTATTTACTAAAAGGCCCGCGAAAGGGGCCCCGTAGGGAGGCTGCAAGGGAGTACGGCGGCCATCGCGGCCAATGAAGACACACGTGGCCGACTGAAGAGCCTTGGTGAGGGAGGCAGTGGTGAGGATTTGGGATAGGAGGAAAGTTGCCAGCACTGTCCCGGAGCGCTCTCTGGTGTTAGATGGCAGACCAGGGAGCTGCAGCAACCAGGAGAAACTCACCCGGGACCCGCAGTGGTTGGCCGTAAACTAGCTCCGCAGACGAGGCCTCCAAACGGAGGCCGAGCATGACCCATGGGAGTCGGTCGACCCAGCCGCAGTCCGTGAGGCTGGCCCGCAGAGCGGCTTTCATGGAGTGATGAAACTGCTCGCAAAGCCTGTTGGCCTGTGGTTTGTATGCCGTGGTGGGGTGGAGTTTTACCCCAGGCTCTCAGTGACAGCAGTTCAGAGCTCTGACGTAAACTGGGGGTCCCTGTCATAGGTGAGGTCCGATAGTGTGCCAAAACGGGCCACCCAGGATCCGACAAACGCCCGAGTCACGTCAGCAGACGTGGTCGATGACAGTGGAACGGCCTCTGGCCACCTGGTGGTCCTGTCCACCATGGTGAGGAGGTGAGTGAACCCCCGGGAGGGGGCCCACAAGGTCTACGTTCATTTAATCAAAACGCCTCTCGGGCACAAGGGGCCAAGGGGTCTTTGTGTGACCGTGCACCGTGGAGCCAGCCCAGCTCTTGACGTCCTTCCGGAGGCCAGACAAACTTAGCCCCGACTTGCTTAGTGGACGCCTTCACTCCCCGGTGCCGTGAATGTCGTCAAAAACACAACGCCACCAGCTAGTGGGAACCATAGGGCGGGACTGACCTGTGGAGACGTCGCAGAGGAGTGTGTTTGTTGAAACATACTATTGTAAGTTTGACTGTAATGTAATGTGTGGCTTTGACGTCATCAAACACCACATCCTCCAACCCAGTTGGAGCCCAGTGACAGCTGACCGGTAGGCCTGCACTTCCATGTCAGCGGCCTGGTCGGCAGCTATGACTGCATAGTAGAGGCCTGAATGGACGGCCGCCCACACCGGTTGGGAGAGGCAGTTGGCGACAAAGTTATGCTTGCCGGCTAGGTGTTGTATGTCTGTGGTGAACTCTGAGAGAGCTGACGCTGTTGGCGGCCAGACCACGGCTCAGCGGCTTTGGCCATGGCAAACGTCAGTGGCTTGTGGTCCATAAAGGCGGTGAAGCGTCGGCCTTACAGCAGGGACCTGAAGTGTCGAATAGTGAGGAAGACCTAGGAGCTCCCGGTCAAGGTGCTGTACTTTTCGTTATTGCGTAGCTTGCGGCTGAAAAAAGCAAGTGGCTGCCAGGCACCACACACCCACTGTTTGAACACCACCCCCACTACGTAGATGGAAGCGTCATTAGTGAGGGCGTTCGGGGCAGTGGGAGACGGTGAGCCAGCAAAGCAGTGTTGGCCAGCACATCCTTGATGTCGTTGAATGCTATGTCCCTATCAGGGGACCAGTCAACATCGCAATTCAGGGCGCCATACCGCATGAGGTGAGCCGCGCGGGGGTTGAACATGTTATTAAAGTCCACCATGCCCTGGAACTCCTGCAGGGGGAGCGGGAAACTGGGGATCCACCCTGGCGGGGAGTGGAACGGCTCCCTCCGGCAAGACACAGTGTCCGAGTAAGTCACACCGGCCAGGCACTTAACGGGTAACGATGAGTCCATGAGCGCTGAGCCGCTCCAACAGCTGCTAGACGTGTTTCAGGTGCTCCTCCGCACAGGTGCTGGCTACGAGAATGTCATCAAAATAAACAAACAAAAACTGCATTTCTTGCAGCACAGTCCATAAGCCACTTGAATGTTTGTGCCGCCCCCTTGAGGCCGAAGGGCATCCGCAGGAACTCAAACAGTCCAAACGGCATGATTACTGCTGTCTTTGGCACGTCTCTTGGGTGGACCGGTACCTGGTGGTAGCCACGCACCAAGTCCACCTTGGAGAAGATGGTGGTTCCCACCAGGTGGGCGGAAAAATCTTGGATGTGTGGGACGGGGTACCTGTCGGGGGTCGTGATGTTGTTCAGGCTGTGGAAATCCCCGCAGGGGCGCAAACCGCCGCCAGCCTTCATCACCATGTGCAAGGGGGAGGTCCATGGGCTGTCAGAGTGGCGCACAATGCCAAGGCGCTCCATGGCATTGAACTGAGGAGGCGGAGTCTCCAGTGGCAAGCATTTTGGACATGCCGAGTGTCCCCACACCTCCAGGCTTGCACAGGTACATTGAAAAATAAACGGTGTCGATGAGGTGACAGTTCGTAACGGCCACCAGCAGGTTGACACACAAAAAATATGCGCCCAGGGGCCCGGGGAACCGACATGGTCATGATGAATTCCCAGCCAAAATACTGCCCACTGAAACACACCTCCACGTAGCTGGTAGCGTAGGTGCGTATCGGTGTGCCATTAGGGACGTCCATCGGGGGGCCGTATCGCCAGCAATGGTGTCAGCAGCCGATGCAGGGAGGATGCTGCGCTGAGCACCCGAGTTGACCAGTAGCCACCGGCTGGACAAATCGTCCTTGATGAACAGCCTGCTGTCTCCGCCAACAACCTGGAGTTTCCCTGGTTGTTGAAAGTGCATGCTGAGAAAAAATCCTATCAGCAGCCAGTGCGTGATAGTCCTTGGTGGAGGAGAGGGGGAAGCTGGCGCAGAAAAAAATGCAAAAAAAGAAAAGCAGGATCTGCCGAGCCCAAAACAGCCAACATCCTCTTCAGCAATTCAGGCGGTTTGCTGTCGCCAAGTCCGGTGAGTTGGGAGAGTGGACAACAGACGGGCCACCTTCTCTATCTCAAACAGCTCGAATGTTCTTAAAAGGATCGCTATGAGGGCAATGAACTTGCCGTCTGCCGGCGGAGCCTCTAGCAGCCCCATCGCCCATTGTCGTGGCATCCAAAGCTGCTATCACATGATAGTATCTGGTTATTCCTCTCAGTGTGGGCTTCAATATGTTGAAACCACGGCCGGGGGCTGGGCTGCCAGAACTCGGGCAACTTATTCGCTGTGGCGTAGACGTTAGCCGGAGCTACTGCCAGCGCTAGCTTCGAGCATGATTTTTTTTATCAGCGTTCGGGGTCACCAATGTTGGAGTGCGTAGAACCGAGGAGACGGTAGACGTTTTCGAGTCGAAACGTTTACTTCCCAACATGAACGTAATACAGCGGCAGTAGTAAAGCTTACAGTAGCAACCGTAACGAAAGGCGAACGCAAAACCAAACCGGTACCATAAAACCCCTCAAACCACCAACTGCTACCCAGAAAGCTCCTGGGTTGAACTATCTTAATGGAGCCGTACATCCTCTCATAGTGTCCAGTGAATGTCTTTGTCCCAAGTGGGTCACCACACAACCATGATCGCTTTATTTCTTAAATTATTAAACCTATTAAACTCATAATCCCTTCACATAATCCCTTCATTTCCTGACTTTTATTAATAAGGATTACCAGTAAACTGGAATACCACAGGTACTAACTGTCCGGTTTTGTTTGTCCCGCCTTGAGCAGATCCATTGTGAACATTTAGGTTTTAGCTCCAAGCTAACAGCAGCTAGCCATGCTCTTCCCTTCATTCCTCTGCTTTCTCCAGTATCTGATTCTTGTCGTGTCGATGTCAACGTGCCTTGCAGCCTCCTCTGCCCCAAACTGTAAGCTCTCTATAAAAATCACCTCAAACGTTCATCTGGTCTGCGCCATGTTTGTTTTCTGCTCTCCGGTAGCTCTGTGTTACGTCACACGGTAGAAGCTAGCGTAGTTACGTTATAACAGGCACCAGGAGTTTAGCCTACTATTAAGTCTTAATTAACAGTATTAACGGGGCTATAGTGTGGTTCTATATTGTTATAGCGACGATCAGCACGTGGCCAGAGTTGGCTGTACAGGTGCTTGTCCCGGGTACAATAGGCTTTGGAGGAGCTGGTGACATCCGGCCAGTGGCACACGAGGGCTGCTGTCCAGAGTGACTTTTCTGGTGATTGGAAGAATCACACCAGTACACTGGTGGAACCAGACTGTTGGTTGAATGGACCAACGAGAGAAGAAGGGCTAGTTTATGTGCCATGTGTTTCATGTTTGGCATGGCAAGATGTCACACAATACTATAATGCTGTACGTTTCTAATGTGTTAGTTATAACTGAAGTAATGACGACCTGCAGGCTGCAGCAATACTTTTAATGCTTCAGTAACTGAGAGGATGCTCAAGGGAAAAGGAAAGTTAAGTTACAGACAAGTTAAGAGGGACTGAAGCTTTTTAAAAATGTTAAACGTTCCTGCTCTGATCCCATCGTGTTTTAATTATTCTAGTAATGTTTTATTAATATTTGTGTTAATAAATGTGTTTTATGATGTTCAAAAAGTGAATAACTTAATAACTCAAACTGGAGTCAAACACGTTTGAGAACCCCTGGTGTACAGAATGTAGTTGATCTGACATTTAGACAGGAGATGACAAAGGTAATTATGGCACACCATTGTTTTGTGTGTAAACATGAGGTCAATTGTGCAAAAATCATTGTTGCAATTCAGCAGCATCATGAATGCAGTGCAGTAACTGATACGTCCAGAAAGTCCAGCCAAAGTATGATGATGTATGCTAGTGTAATGTACTATTGATGACCATGTCAGTGCGCTACTACAATGATAGTGGCGCACTGCCTGGGGATAGAAACGATCCTTAAACCTGGTGGTCCTGGTACGGATGCTGCGGAACCTGTGCAGGTGACCGGTTCTGCAGCATCCGTACCACAGGACCACAGGCAGTGCGCCTACTGAACTGCTCGGAGTGCTGCCACGAGCATAACATTGTCATAGTGGGGAGAAGAGACGTTCACATGTTGTGCAAGAGCGCCCTCTTGTGACCACATTGACTCAGTTAAAACGCTTATTTGGTCTACTTTATTGAGACTAGTGGGTTGAGGGGTTACAACTTTATTTTTAAGCCAGCGTTTAAATAAAGTGTATTCGGTGTTGGAGCTGTCAATAGCGACGGTTGTAATACGTTTATTATGTATTTATATACATTGCAGTTCAGTGTTTTTTTTCCCCTAAAGGAGTCGCTCCAACTCATTGTTATGCCGAAACCAGGGATCGAACCAGGGACATTTAGATCTTCAGTCTAACGCTCTCCCAACTGAGCTATTTCGGCACATGTGTAAGCCATGCTATGTGAGAATCCACACTTGTACTGCACAGCACAGTACAGTACAGCGAAAATAATTGAGCATCTAACCAGAGTGCAAATGTTTCAGTATAGTGCATACTAATATATCATTTCCAGTTTCCAGTTGCTAAAAGACAGTCTACTAGGTATAAAGTTGGATATGAGCATAATAATAGGGGTATGTAATTATAAAAATCAGGATAAATATATATAAAAGTATATACAACAGTTAGTGGTTACTTTCCATATCGGTCGATAGTCTTACTATTCGCTTTATGCCAAGAAGATGGTGCTGTTTGCAAAGAGTTGAAATCCCTCATGGAAATTCACTCGCTACACACATAAATCATATCATCTAAAGTACAATTTTCCAATTTTTCCCGTTCATTATATACAATATGCGTATCTGATATTCTTCAGTAATGAGTTTGTCAATATATATAATCTATATCATGGGCCCAGAATTTATGGATTATTTGGTATTTTATTCGCGATTTAAATTACTCGGACTACGGTTATCTTTGATGACAATTATGACGCTTATAAATTCAGTCTACCCCCAACCACAACCAATAACCCCAACCCAAACCCCAACCCCAAAAGAGTCACAACTCACGGTTATGCCGAAACCAGGGATCGAACCAGGGACATTTAGATCTTCAGTCTAACGCTCTCCCAACTGAGCTATTTCGGCACATGTTTGAAGCCATGCTACGTTAGAATACAGCACTTTAATATTAACGTTGCAATCAGGTTGCTGAACTTGTGGTTACTTTCCTTCCAAATCGGTCAATTCTATATTATTATATTTTATTATTCAGTGTGTACAGTATTCAGATCTGATATTCTTCAGTTAGGGTTCGGTTAACTTCAGTTAACTATGGATAGAGCCGATATCATGGGCCCCGAATATATTGATTATTCTTTTATTCTAGACCTATGGTCATCTTTGATGACAAGTGTCTTAAAATAAAAGTTAATGCTGGCGACACTAAGTTTGCAAACATGGCCATTAAGTTGTTCAATCTAAATTATTTAAAACAAGCGTTTACGATAATGACTTTGTGGTATTGGATCTAATTTCCTCTTTCCCCCCTCGCCCCCAAAATGAGTCATTCCGGTTTGTAACAACTCGTAGTAATGCCGAAACCAGGGATCGAACCAGGGACATTTAGATCTTCAGTCTAACGCTCTCCCAACTGAGCTATTTCGGCACATGTGTAAGACGCATGACGTTAGAATGGCACATTCTAATATTAACATTTAAAGCATAGGTTAAAGCAGTGGTTGCTGTTAGTGACTATATATTCCATATCGGTCCATACTATATTATTAATACTATTAAGATGCCCTTTAAGTTACACACATAAATCATATAATGTAACGTAACCCATTCATTGTATGCAATCTTTTGATCTGATATTCTTCAGTGATCAGTTAACTATGGATATGGCCGATATCATGGGCCCAGAAATGATTGATTTGTTGTTGTTGTCTACAGGTTCCAGCCTCTGGTGCACTTGGACAGTTGGTCCTTCCTGACCAGATGGTCCCTGTGTGTGGCCAGACGTGGGGCGGGTGGACGCGGTGGTTCTGGAGAGCCGATCTGGGCCACGGGGCACCAAATGGGTCATGGATTTGCGTCATCTCCATTGAAACCTGAGTGAATGGCCCGGAGCTCTTTGTGGTGGCGGTGTGCTCGCCAAGCAGCGCTGTGATAATAAACACAAAGGTAGAACATGTTCTGGTTCTGAAGTCACGGCCAAAAAGTGAAAGAAAACAATGTGTGTGTGTGTGTGTGTGTGTGTGTGTGTGTGTGTGTCTGCCACTGGGCGTGCGCATCTATGAACATGTAAGATAGCTCATCTAGGCTTCGCCCTCAGTGTAAACAACACACAGACACATCACGTCCTTCAATCAACAACATGATTCAGTAGCAAAAGGGTTCAGCATTGATGGCTTAGATGCTTAGATGATGTTCAGCTGTGGGACTGACCTGGCCTGTCCATGGGAGTACACACAGGTGGACCTCTGGCCAGGACCACCAGATGGACAGGGCTGTTGTTCTTTATTCACGGGAGCTCCATTGAGTTCCAGTTCAGTTCCAAGTATCCCCCACAGCCAGACCAGTAAACAAGCAACCAATACTCAGGAGGGTTGCGTAACTTGGGGGGGAGGAGGGGGGGGGGGGGGGGTTATGGTGACTTCTCCAAGAACAAACATTATCCTTCTTAATGTCCTGTTCTGCCATGCTGAGCGTGCTTAATTGCAGCGCCGCAGTCAGTGACTCGACAAAGACAGACACGATGGATGACATTTTAATTTGATTAAGAGTAATTCAGGTCTTGGGTCAATGGACGGCGGGTTCCTGCTCAGGTGGGGGCTATTCTCAGAATAAATAGATGGCAATCAAACGGTAGCAAACAAAGCAATCTTTTACCCAAAGCCCCTGAGGTTTTCATATGCTAATATTTTTCTTTTAGGACGATTTTGCCAAACCCTAATGCCTTAATGTCTGCATGCTCCAGCATTGTTTGGTAATTCACAATGGACACTAATAAACTAATAATAAGCATTTAGCATGAATTATATTTTCACACAACACATCACGAAAAAAACCAACAAGAACGGTTCCATAACTGGAACTCAGTCATCATATTCATAAGGACAGCATGTGACCTCTGCCTATGGTTGGTTTTGTTGTTGTTGTTGTTGTTGTGGGACCAATGGGAGTCATTGTCTGCTCGGTCCGTGAGAGCAGAAACCCGAAGAGCGGCCCACTCACTGCGGTCAGAACCAGCTCTGGGACACACACAGTGCGACGCTTGTCCCAGGCCTCCACCACGTCAAGGGGACCGGGTCATTGGCGACTCCGTTGACGCAGCGCTGCGATGCCCTCCTGACCTTTTGTAAATGCCTTCATGCTGATGTTTACGTCAACCCCGAGTAGTGTTTTATAATTAGTGAATTGTTGTCTCTGGTTTCTCTGTTTTCTCTGACCATCGTCTGTAGCCTCATTTGGTTGACAGTTGAGTTGATCCGTCCTGCTCTTACATCACACATGTATGCTACATAGGCCTTGGACTTATTAACCTCATTTAAAATGTTGCTTGGGGATAATTAGGTCAATGTCTGTGAATGTTTTGGTGCATCTGTGTCTCTTTATTGTCCTGGTTGTGATATGTTATGTGTATAAACATGTATGCATATGTATACTGTATGTTCATTCGTTTCAGGGCTCTCTTCGGGGCAAAAAAAAATAGCAGAGGAAAATAAAGTGAGGAATTCAGAAGGCTTCCTCCTGTGGTCTGTTCAAGTCGTAGCCTGTAGCTGACGTGTTAAGGATCACATTTGGGTCAATGTCAAATTACTAATATATTCCACTGGAGAATGACATCAGCGAAGAGAACGAGCACACACGCACACACACACATACTACTACTTACTACTTAACGGTCTATTTTGATCATTTATCATGACCAAAATAGTCTGTTAGGTAGAGTGAGTGTGTGTGTGTGCGTGTGCGTGTTTAAGTAGTGGTGTTAGTGTGTATCCTCATTATCTTAACGCACGTGGTGCCAACGACATCAAAACCAACGTTATCCTCTACGGGCGCCAACTTCCGGAGAAGTGAGGCATAACTTCCGGAGTGACGTCAGTGACGGCGCGTCTCCAAAGGTTCTCTAACTGTGTGTCACGTGTTGCGGTGCATGGTCGTTTTGATCCGTGTTATGAACTGATGTTAAATAACTAATAAAAATAAAGCAGAACATTGTGAATAACATGACACCACAAACGGAGTTATTAGCTGCAGTCATGGATGCTGGTCGAAGTAGAGAGGCTGTGTTTATTGATGTTGTTGACAACACATTGTACATTTCCTGTATTTATAACTTCTGTTACTACACGAATGTCGCTTAACGCCGTAACGTCTCTCTCCGATATTGAAATATAATAATATCATGCAGTTATGTTCATTTAAAAACAATTGAATGACACGAATTATGCAAAACTGAAAATAAATCGCTTAATCTCCGTGAAGACGATATTAAATGCTCACTGTAAAATATTATTAGTCAAATGTTGTCTACAGATTAAGGGATTGATCATAATTTGTGTTATTTAATCTCAGTTCATTTGACCATACATTGGCAACTGTAGTAGAAATGCTGGAGAGAAAGTGAAACTTTCAAAAGGGGTGCAGGGAACTTTAGGACAAATGTGTAAATAACATTTATTAATCTGTTATTAGCTCTTACATAACCACATGCTGGTGGGTCTTTCCTGTCAGCGGGCAGCCTGTACATCACTGGTATTACAACACTGATGGTATTTGGTGCTGGTGCTAGTATGTATGTATGTGCTGTTCTTATTATTAATTCACACTTGAGATCATGTATAGACAGGCTGGGATGTAATATTGCAAGGGAATTGGGCACACATGCACTTATTGGCTAAGCTATTGGAATGGACTTTTGAGTAGTTAAATATTCTAATGACCCACAAATAGATTACAAGAAACAAGATGTACAACGGAATGCTTACTCCCCATTCCCTCCCGCAGTATGACTTATTAAAACAATGCTATAAAAATACTATATATATATATATAAAATAAAAATGAACATAAAATAACATATAGTGGCGGATGATATTTACATGTTTAAATTGAATTAATAATACTATACGACAATAATACTTAGAATAGTATAATAATAATAATATATAATTAGAATGAATAATGATACATTCTTCTTCTTTTTCTTCTTCTTCTTGTTGTTATTCTTATTGTTATATTACCGGTATGCGTGTGACTATGTAAACGTGTAAGGGGTCAGCTGTTGGTCACCTTCTGGGGTCAGTGGGGTCATGCCTTCTCCCCGACCCCCGGCTCTGATCCATCAGCACCCAGCACCGTCTCCGTCTACCCGACCCCTTCTACCTCCCGTGTGACCCAGACGCCCGGGCCGCGGTCCAGAAGGAGAGCCGCTAGTCCGTCATTAGGGATTAGGTCATCAGAGCTTGAGTCAACACAGTACCTGCACCGTGGGGGGGGGGGGGGGGGGGCTATGGGGAACTCACCCTAAATGTTTCAGACCAACATTGGTTTAGAAAGTAACATTTGTTTGTGAAAGTCCAAATGCTTTGCCTTGAAAGAACGTTTACCTTCAATAGACACTGTGAAGCTTGCGGTCTGCGTGCCTTGTCTGCAGGGTAAGGTAGGATACGTGTATTGAGTTGAGGTGTCGGTAACCAAAGCAAACCATCATTTATTGAACCTGCCGCTGTGTGCTAGCAGCGCCGAGGGCACACTGGCCTCCGTGGTGAGTCGGTCCCTTCCCCGGTTCATGCAGCTCCGCCGATGTCCAAGCTCTGATTACACCTGCACTCAAAACACTCACACACATTCACTGGCAGGCTGCCCCTCACTGCTGGCGCGACATAAAGTGGCGTTGGAAGGTTCAGCAGAGACCACACAGAGGGGCAGGTTTTATATATAGAGTATTTGCCCCTTTATGGTGCGACTCAATCCGGTCACGTAGGCCTTAAGGTGACACGCAGAAATCAGATGACAAGAAGTTCGCCCGCATGGCAGCGTGCTCATTTACACATCAAATACAGTCAAATCATGATGATGGCCCATTATGTATGTATGTATTTGAATATCTATGTTAATGTTCTATGGATGGATGCGAAGGTAAACATGTTGTAATGTTTGTATTCAGACATTTCACCAAAACTAGGCCAGAAGAGCCCATTCTCAGCCATGTGCTCATTCTCCCTTTCTTACAAAGCATGACGTCACCGATGGTGCTTTAAAGATTCACAATAACGTGAACAAAATGAGAAAACAGTTGACCTCTCTCCTCTTCTCTCATACTGTATATCTGTATCTCTTCCTTTGGTGGCTCCGCTAGTGGAAGTGTGTGTGTGTGTGTGTGTGTGTGTGTGTGTGTGTGTGTGTGTGTGTGTGTGTGTGTGTGTGTGTGTGTGTTTGTGTGTGTGTGTGTGTGTGTGTGTGTTTGTTTTTAATCCTATCGTCATGCAATAAAAGCTGAATTATGACCTGGCTCCTGTGCCAGAGTGTTCAGGCTGGAGGAGGAGGAGGCATGGGACATGGATGAGGACATGTTTTACTGCTTTGCTGGGAGACGAAAGGTGACCGCACACTGGCTGCCCCGCCTCCCTTTTGGCCTCTTGTGAAGGCCAGGTCCGGGCTACACGCCAGGACACCGCTTTGACCTTTATCAATAATTTGCGGGCTTTTCCATCCGTCCAGCCAGCGGGAGCCTCGGGAGCCACCTTTCACAGCCATGGGCAGAGGAACTGGGCCCAGAGGAACGAGCGGTCCTTGAATGAAGAAATGCTACTGATGCAAACCTCACACCACACACTGGATGGTCTAGGTGGCTTGATGAGAGTTGGGTTCAGAGTGGTTGATGCAAAAGACACCTGGTATTTGTCATTGGGAGGGCATTGTTGGTCACGGGGGTGTGGCATGCCACGGTTAGTGGACCTGTTAAGGGTTCCTAGGTTCCTAGATTAACGGCGGCAGAGTTCTGATCTTCTGCCATCTACATTCCTCTCTCTCTCTCTCTCTCTCTCTCTCTCTCTCTCTCTCTCTCTCTCTCTCTCTCTCTCTCTCTCTCTCTCTCTCTCTCTCTCTCTCTCTCTCTCTCTCTCTCTCTCTCTCTCTCTCTGGCATCCAGCTATGCCGCGGGCGTTTCATTGGTTACCCCTTTTGTTCGGGGGATTACTCAGGGTTATATTTAACCTCACGTCTCCATTTCCTGGAGTGCAGAGGCGTTTGCCGGTGCGCGTGCTGTGGCACATCATCCCATTCAAATCTCCTGAATACATTAGCTGTGATCTCATCCTTGCATAACAAGGATACCGCCACATTAACAAGATGGTGCCGCTGCCGTTGTTGACGAGTTGAGATCCAGTGCATTGAATCAGCGGGTCGATGTCTGTGAACGTCTCCCTGGGTTGCATCAACACCACAAACGCTTACCTCTTATTGACCTATATTCGTCAATCAGGATTGTCATTTGGGTCACACTTGTCAAGCCCTTGTTTGTGATGCTGCTGAGCATTAGTTTGAGGCTGGCTTCTGGCCGCTAGGTCACACCCCTCTGTCTCTCTCTCACCCTCTCTCTCACCCTCTCTCTCACCCTCTCCCATCTTCTTTGTCTCTCACTTGTCACTTTTGGATCCCTGCCAGTGTTTGATCATGTGCCCCCATATGTTATTTTTGTATAATGGTGTGACCTACTTTCTCCCAGGCCAAACAGAACAGTGTGTGTGTGTGTGTGTGTGTATGTATGTGTTTGTGTGTTTAAATGTGTGGGTAAATGTACCTTGCCTACTGAGCCAAGTTGCGGGGGTGCTGTACCGGTTGAGGCTCTTGTGGCTCTCGAGGGCAGAGGGCAGAGGGCAGAGGGCAGAGGCAGAGGGCAGAGGCAGAGGGCAGAGGCAGAGGGCAGAGGGCAGAGGGCAGAGGGCAGAGGGCAGAGGGCAGAGGGCAGAGGGCAGAGGCAGAGGGCAGAGGGCAGAGGGCAGAGGGCAGAGGGCAGAGGGCAGAGGGCAGAGGGCAGAGGGCAGAGGGTAGAGGGCAGAGGGCAGCGCCATGCGTACAGTCAGAGAACAGAGAAACACTCTTTGCTCCCTCGTGAGGAAACGGGCGGGGGTGTGTTCTGGTGCCAACTCTGATCAAGTTTAAACAGTTTAACCTTTTCATAGCAACCTGTTTTGAATTTAAAAAGGTGAATTATACGGCTGCACAATGTTAATGTTACAGCTATGGAAACTATTGAGTGTTCCTCGGTCTTCACAGGGGAGACCAAGGGCCTGCTGGAGGATTGTGGGTGAAGAACAACTTATCGGCCCACCAGGCCCAGCAGGATTCACTACATCTGCAGGCACCAGGTAGGCCGGGGACACACACTATCGACACACACCTCAGCATCCCTCATCCGGTCTGTCCCTCAGTCCTCCCTCACACCTTGATCCAATTATCTTCCACGGTATCTGTTTTTGTCCACCTCTATTTCCGGGTGATACGATTACGAGAGCAGTTTGCGCGTGCTTGACGTATGCGCTGGAGGTACAGACGGATAGTATAGCCTTCTAGTGTGGATTTCTCTGGTTTCAGTCATCCACACCCGGAGGATAGGGCTGCTGCCGACTGGGGTCAGTACCACACGTTGGGTCCTAGTCCAATGTTCCGTGGCGAGAGCTAAAAGCAACTAAGGGTACAGTTGCTTTTAGCTCTTGCTTTAATCCAGCCAGCCTTTTGTCCAGCCAGCCAGGAAGTGACCGGCTAGTGGAGGAGGGGAACACTAGAGGAGATTTCTGAATGGATTTGATTACGCCATGTTGGAAGAGGAGTTGGAAGCCGGCCATCTGTTTGCGATGGTGTTTCTTTGCAAATGCCCTCTGCACACAGGCAAGCAAATGGTTTCACAGTTTGTGCAGTATATATATGCATCTCTGCCTCTTTATTCAGGACTAAACCATTGTTTGGACCTTGACTAAAGCAGGCTTACAAGGATATTTTGATGTACACCTTGCTATGCTAGTACCGAGATGGACCCCCTTTGGCCTTCAGAACAGCCTTGATTATTTGTGGCATAGAATCAACAAGGTGATGAGGCCTTCCTCGTAGACATTGGACCGTCCATTTTGACATTGGGGTGGCAGGATAGCTCTGTCTGTTGGGATTTGGCTTGGGAACCGGAAGGTCATCGGGGTTCAAATCCCCGAAACACAAGGGCACTGCCAGGGTGCCCTTGAGCAAGGCAGACCAGACCCCCTACACTGCTCCCCGGGCGCTTTATATACAGTAGCTGCCCACTGCTCCTAATACTAGGATGGGTTAGATGCAGAGAAACTAATTTCATTGTGTGTGTACAAGTATGTGACCAATAAAGAGGATTCAATCCTCCAGATTTAGATGATAGCAAACTAACACAGTTGCTGAAGATTTGTCGGCTGCACCACCATGAGGTGAATCTCCCACCGCATCCCGAAGGTGCTCTGTTGGATTGAGGTCTGGTCATGGTCATCAAGTTGAGACATCAGGAAGTGGTGACTGGGAGGGCCATTTGAATGCAGTGAACTCATTGTCACTGTATTGAAATGGCTGCCGCTCACTGGATACTTCCTCTTTTTCTGTAAACCCAAGGGATGGTTGTGCGTTGTGTCTTCCACTTTTCTGATGCTCGGTTTGATATCCAGCAGGTCGTCTAGACCACGTCTACATGCCTACAGACATTGAGTTGCTGCCACCTGATTGGTTGATTTACATACAGGTATTTGCATTAACCAGCAGTTGAACAGGTGTACCTGTGGAACCTGTTCACCATGTGGCTCATGACCATATGTGTCTTTCAGTGTGTTGGGGGGAACTGGGCTTTGTGGTTGCCCCACTGTAAGACCTCTTATCCTTTACCATAATTATCATTATTATCCTTATGAGTCTTTAGAAGACATCTGGTTGAATAATGACCAGAAGCCCGATGAAGAATAGAGGGATATCGCTGGGCTTTTCATACCTCAGGTCCACCCTGGGTTTCCTCTGAGTCTTTGATTACTACAGGATTAATACTTATTTGACAGGAGGTGACTCGTATGGACATTCCTGATTTAATGAAGACAAGGGCAGACAGAGTGATGACGTGCTGTACCTCCCACACAGGAGCCCTCTTCTTGGATCTTGGATTTAGTTCATATTCTTAAAGAAAATGATTATCTGGGTTGTTGTTTTTTTCTTCCTCTGAACGATCTGAAAGTAGTCTGAAAGTACAATGACGCAAGGAGACACCGCGAACATGAGGACACCATGAAAATAACGCTGTCAGGATTTGGTCAACCTTTTGCCTGTTGGGCTGAATCCCTATTCTTAGCAGGACCATGATGTTCAATCCGGTGTCTTTCTGTATGCGTGTGGCATTTTACTGCACACTCTGCATGCAGGTGTGTTCTTTCTAGGAGCTGTGTTGTAGCATGAAAGGTTGAAGCACTTTTCCACTGTGCTCTCTCTCTCTCTTTCTGTATCTCGCTCGCTCTTGCGCTTTCTCTCTCTGTCTCTCCCTCACTCTCTCTCATGAGCTTTTTCTCTCTTGCTATTTCTCTCTCTCTTTCCTTCTCAGTTTTTCTCTTTTCCTCACTCTCTCTGCCTCTCTCTCTGTCTCTCTCTCTCTCTGTCTCTCTCTCTCTCTGTCTCTCTCTCTCCATATTCAATTAAATGTAATTAAAATGGGCTTTATTGGAATAGGAAACGTTCTTTGTGGTACAAATAATGCACATTCAATTTAAGATACACTACAATAAGACATTTTCATCACAACAGATCCTTCTCTCTCAGTATTGTCTTTGGGCTCAGTGGGTCTCAGGTACTCTTGTTCAGCTGGAGTCTGGCCCAGCTTCCCATCAGCCCCCACTCAGTAGCCGTCATCCCCCACTCAGTAGCCATCCTCCCCCGGTGCTTCACCCCGGGGGCTCTGAGCCTCCTCAGCCACCCCTTTTACGGCCCTGCTCATCCTTCATCAGACCACAGTCCCGTGGAGAGACAGCCATGGCGGTGTGTGAGCCAGTGAGCCATACAGTCCATTTGGATGGATCCATCTCAGGTTGTAAGATGGACAGAGGAGGCACAGTGACCTGAGGTCCTCTCTCTCTCTCTCTCTCTCTGTACTGTGTTTTTACTTACTTGTTTTACTTGATGAACATTGCACTTTAATCTATATCTATATATCTATATTTCACCTCATCCCATCTTATTTTCATCTTATTTTATCTTATTATTTAGAAATTTCCTCTATGTTGTATGTATGGCGACTGTTGCACAACAATTTCCCTTGGGATAAATAAAGTCAATCTAATCTAATCTAAATTTGGATGACTGGGGCTTCGGGTGAGGAGATGTAGAACGGGGCTTACAGAAGCTCTCTCCAGAAGACCAACGGCTCTGAAAAGACTGACACGGCAAGTCCAGTTAAAGCATAAATACTTGGAGATGTTTATTGATATACTTTTATGTCCTGACAAGATATTCAAGGTGTGTTTTACGTTTTTTCGATCCCATTTTTTTAATTCTATATTTCTGTCACACAGAGTATAAATATTGATAGTCACGAAGATATAATATCCTGGTAATAATGTGACATTTATCCCAATCATTGGGATACACTTTATATTTGTGTGCCTTGAATGTGTGCCTCTGGTTGGGGTCGTGGCCCCAAAAAAGGTTGGGAACCACTTTCCTAGAAGGACCTACGAGAGCTGGTTGAACAACGCCGTACCATGTGTGACTTGTTCTGAGAGCAGGCCGGCGCAAACTGCGGTGATGAAAGGTGTTGTGGAATTTAAACCTCGCCCTGATTCTTAATCTTTGTATTAAAAAATAATCAAAAGATGTATTGGCCAAACAGGAGAGAGAGTATCCCCAAAGCGTGTACAGTCACTCTCAATCGTTCAACCCGAGCTTCTCTTTGAGGCTTCACTATTCAGGTTGTTTAGAGACCCACAGGTGATAACAGCTACTCTACAGGTTGTTTAGAGACCCACAGGTGATAACAGCTACTCTACAGGTTGTTTAGAGACACACAGGTGAAAACAGCTACTCCCTACAGGTTGTTTAGAGACACACAGGTGATAACAGCTACTCTACAGGTTGTTTAGAGATACACAGGTGATAACAGCTACTCTACAGGTTGTTTAGAGACACACAGGTGATAACAGCTACTCCCTACAGGTTGTTTAGAGACACACAGGTGATAACAGCTACTCCCTACAGGTTGTTTAGAGACACACAGGTGATAAAATCGACTCTACAGGTTGTTTAGAGACCCACAGGTGATAACAGCTACTCCCTACAGGTTGTTTAAAGACCCACAGGTGATAACAGCTACTTCCTACAGGTTGTTTAGAGACACACAGGTGATAACAGCTACTCTACAGGTTGTTTAGAGACCCACAGGTGATAACAGCTACTCTACAGGTTGTTTAGAGACCCACAGGTGATAACAGCTACTCTACAGGTTGTTTAGAGACCCACAGGTGATAACAGCTACTCTACAGGTTGTTTAGAGACACACAGGTGATAACAGCTACTCCCTACAGGTTGTTTAGAGACACACAGGTGATAAAATCGACTCTAAAGGTTGTTTAGAGACCCACAGGTGATAACAGCTACTCTACAGGTTGTTTAGAGACACACAGGTGATAACAGCTACTCTACAGGTTGTTTAGAGACACACAGGTGATAACAGCTACTCCCTACAGGTTGTTTAGAGACACACAGGTGATAACAGCTACTCCCTACAGGTTGTTTAGAGACACACAGGTGATAACAGCTACTCTACAGGTTGTTTAGAGACACACAGGTGATAACAGCTACTCCATACGGGTTGTTTAGAGACACACAGGTGATAACAGCTACTCCCTACAGGTTGTTTAGAGACACACAGGTGATAACAGCTACTCTACAGGTTGTTTAGAGACACACAGGTGATAACAGCTACTCCCTACAGGTTGTTTAGAGACACACAGGTGATAACAGCTACTCCCTACAGGTTGTTTAGAGACACACAGGTGATAACAGCTACTCTACAGGTTGTTTAGAGACACACAGGTGATTAAAGCTACTCTCCAAGTTGTTTAGAGACACACAGGTGTTGGCAAGCTGACCCCGGCCTTCTGGGCACCACCTGGGATCAGGATGTCTGTGAGGCACAGAAAGTCCCAGATAGGTATGGCCAAAACATACCGGAGGTCATTGTTATTGTTACGCATTGTTTTTGGCTCGCTGCCAAGACATTAGCAGCAGACCTAGTTCATGTGTTGGATGATGTCATACGCATGGTCAACTTTGTAAAGACAAGACCTCTGAAAAGTTGCATATTTTCATCTTTATAAGGAAACGGGAGCAGAGCCTAAGGCCTTATTGCTTAGTGCTGGCCCGTGTGTCTGAGCTGCGGGAGGAACTAGGAGTGTAGCATCTTAATGAACTGAACACAAGCAGGGCCCAAATGAAAGAACCTGCTCACCAGCACAGAGACAATAAATGGATTCCGTCCAAAGGTGTGCCTCTGGCAACAACATCTGGAAAGGGCCAACCTTGACTTGTTCCCTCTCACACAGAAATGGCAGGGAGATGTCAACACTGCTGTACTGTGTGAGATAATAGGTCAACAATATGGTCAAACTCTTGGGGATAAGTTGTCATTTTATTTCCCCTCAACCTCCACCGAATGCCTCGACTGGGTTGGGGATCCATGTAGCTCAGCAGCAGTTTGCGAACCAGACATGACTTTGCAGGAGCAAAAGGAACTAACTAAACTCAGACCATGGTTTAGAGCTGAGCTTGGCTGATCAATCTTTGGACAGTTTTGGTTGACGGCGCGGAGTTCCCCATTCTGGCTAACTGATATTTCAACATTGCTTCCATATTTCCACAACAACTATGAGCTCAACTTTTCAGGCATGACTGCTATAAAAGGGTTAGGGGAAGAGCTTTGTGTGTTCCTTT
>CM051002.1:19582521-19690021 GCA_027704905.1 Muraenolepis orangiensis | reverse complement strand
TTTTCGCCCCTGTTTGTTTTGTTTGCTTGTCTGATAGCATCATAACTTGGACAAAAACTTGGTAGCTAAAGAATTTCCTCCTGCTACCAATGGCCGGCCTCCCTGATGAGAGGGTAAGAGTTATGGTTATTAACTTTTTAATTTCTCTCGTGGCCGTCGCCTGTGTAAGCCGAGGTGCTCAGGGGGTCAAGGTGTGGATACGATCAGGGCTTGACATTCACTTTTTGGCTCACTTTCGGCCACTGTGGCTGTGACTGGATGGGCCAATGGAATGAGCCCACAGAGCGCACCCAGTGCTCATGGGAGTTGTAGTATCATGTAGTATCAACTCAAATTGACCTCATTATTTCAGACGCAATTTGTAAACTACAATGATTTTTTTTTCATAGTAAATGCTACCAAAAGGTCACCGGCCAAAGGGGTTAAGAGAGACCGAGTTACAGGCCACTGCCCAATTCCACCGGCCTTTGGCCAGTGGCCGGTGGTAATGTCAAGCCCTGGATACTAGTCAAGTCAAGTCAAGTCAAGTCAAGTTTATTGTCACTTCACAGTTTACACAAGTATAAAGCAGTGATGTGAAAATCTTATGTGCAATACCCGACGACAGACAGCAGTTATAAAATAAGATAAAAAATAGATAAAAATTGAATAAAAATAAAAAGAATAAAGTTAAAAATAAAAATAAAAAAAATAAAAATGCAATTTATAAAATGCAATATATCCGCACAGAAAAGAGCAATATGTATATATAAATCAATGTAATAAAATATACATTGTTATATGCTATACGCCCTTGTTCAGCAGCCTGATGGCCTGACTGTGGAAGCTATCTCTAAGCCTATTTGTACGGCACTTGATACTGAGGTATCGCCTGGCTGACGCTAACAGTGAGAAAGGATGCTATGGATGCTGTCCAAAATGGGAGCCAACTGAGGAATTCTGTCCAGTTTGTCCAGTTTGATTCATCTAGAGGACATAAGTGTGTCCTCTTTCGTCAATTAAAAGGCAATAAAAAAAGTTCCCTTAAGCCTGTAATCTGAACTGCATGCATGAGTTTCCTCATTCCGTTGTTCCTCAACCAGAAACAAACAGGCCATTAAAGTGTAGGGGAACCCCCCTTGAATTAGAATACTATGAGACTCTCCTGTCTCTCTTCACTCTCCTATCTCTCTTCACTCTCCTGTCTCCCTCCACTCTCCTGTCTCTCTTCACTCTCCTGTCTCTCTCCACTCTCCTGTCTCTCTCCACTCTCCTGTCTCTCTCCACTCTCCTGTCTCTCTTCACTCTCCTGTCTCTCTCCACTCTCCTGTCACTCCCTCCACTCTCCTGTCTCTCTTCACTCTCCTGTCTCTCTTCACTCTCCTGTCTCTCTTTACTCTCCTGTCTCTCCCTCCACTCTCCTGTCTCTCCCTCCACTCTCCTGTCTCTCTCTCCACTCTCCTGTCTCTCCCTCCACTCTCCTGTCTCTCCCTCCACTCTCCTGTCTCTCTCTCCACTCTCCTGTCTCTCTCCACTCTCCTGTCTCTCTCTTCACTCTCCTGTCTCTCTCCTGTCTCTCCCTCCACTCTCCTGTCTCTCCCTCCACTCTCCTGTCTCTCTCCACTCTCCTGTCTCTCTTCACTCTCCTGTCTCTCTTCACTCTCCTGTCTCTCTCTCCACTCTCCTGTCTCTCTTCACTCTCCTGTCTCTCTTCACTCTCCTGTCTCTCTCTCCACTCTCCTGTCTCTCTTTACTCTCCTGTCTCTCCCTCCACTCTCCTGTCTCTCTCTCCACTCTCCTGTCTCTCTCCACTCTCCTGTCTCCCTCCACTCTCCTGTCTCTCCCTCCACTCTCCTGTCTCTCTCTCCACTCTCCTGTCTCTCTTCACTCTCCTGTCTCTCTCCACTCTCCTATCTCTCTTTACTCTCCTGTCTCTCCCTCCACTCTCCTGTCTCTCCCTCCACTCTCCTGTCTCTCTTCACTCTCCTGTCTCTCTCCACTCTCCTGTCTCTCTCTCTCTCCACTTTCCTTTCCATAAAGGCACAAAAAGCTCAGAAAAGACATCTAGAACATGAAAAAGAAAACCAAAAAACAAGATATTGTGTCCACCGGCACTTTGACATGTGTCAGCTTGACCCATGTTCAGGGTGGAGCGCGGTGGGGTTGGACGCTCTGACCACTCTACATGGACCCCCTGGGGGACTGTTCAACAACATCTTGGTCAACACAGCTATATAATCACAAAGTGCATGACATCCCCCCCCTTGTAGAACAACTAAAGTAGACCAAAGGTCCTCATGGGAAACATTGAAATATGCTCCCATGAAATTTAAATAACCAGCAGGTTTTTTGCCATTCTCAAGCCAAAAGTATGAGCTGTCCAGGCCTGTTGACGGTATCGCAGTTGTGATTGTCGATTGTCGTGCAGGGCCCGGTCCGGACCTCTCTGGGGTCCAAGCTAAACAACGCCCCCCCCCCCCACACACACACACACACACACACACACCTGACGCCCCCAGGGCTCCCACTACAACCCTCCCACCTTAGAGTCACTAGAACACTAGACCTACACAGAGCCACACGGTAGAGCAAACATCCTCCACGTTTCATCGTGTGAGCTGTGAAGGCTGTTTATGACCACTTTGTGCGTTCTTAGTTCATATACCATTGTATTCGTGATTTGCATTGCTGTATATCTATATCTTTATTTATATATATATATATATATATATATATATATATATATATATATATATATTGTCCTTTCTGTTTCCAAACTCCCAACTTCACCCAGATCGGTGGAGTCCTCTGTTACATCAGAGAAAAACAGCTGAGTTCCGCTTGGCCCTCCCTCCCTCTCTCTCTGTCTTCTCTCTCTGTCTCTCTCTCTCTCTCTCTCTCTCTCTCTCTCTCTCTCTCTCTCTCTCTCTCTCTCTCTCTCTCTCTCTCTCTCTCTCTCTCGCTCTCTCTCGCTCTCTCTCTCTCTCTCTCGCTCTCCCCTCCCCCAAGCATCCCGCTCCCCACCCTCCCCCTCCCTCTCTGTCTTTGTTTGCTTTCTCCTTTCCCTTGAAGGGTTACCACCCAACAACCTGCTTCTGCCTCCTCTGATTGGTGGACGGCTGCAGACGGGAGGGCGGGGCCCAGCACGGAGCCAGCGAGAGGTTTACCAATGGGGGAGAGAGAGAGAGGTTTACCAATGGGGGAGAGAGAGAGGTTTACCAGTGGAGAGAGAGAGAGAGAGAGAGAGAGCGAGAGCGAGAGAGAGCGAGCGAGAGCGAGAGAGAGCAGCTCGGCTGTCAGATCGCTCTGAGACCGCAGTGGAGAGACAAGCAGGACCTGTGCGCTGAGCTCCGGCCCCACTGCAGCAACGGAAAGCCCTAAGCCGTTTGTTTTTTTAGCCGCTCAACGGTCGTGAAGCGGCCGGGCGGGAAAACAACCGCCACCCCGGGACGCCCGCAAAAAGGAGGGAAAGAGGACGCCGTGTGGCCCGAGCCGAGCCTTGTTTCCCTTCCATTCGATTGTGCTCCTTCCTGTGTTGCTTTGTTTTTCCACCAGGAGGACCCCTTCTCCCCGCCGCTCTGCAACAACAACCCACGGCCCCGGCTCCACGTCAGCCCCTCCGCCGAGGGACTCGCACTACAAACCACAGGACACCTTCTGTGGCGGGCCGCACTTTGTCCAACCGCTTCGTGTGTGTGTGTGTGTACGTGCGCGCGCGCGTGACCGTGCACGCCTCCCCTCTCTCGAGCCGGAGACGGCCCCCTGCCGCGGTGTTGTGTGCACGCGTGCGAGGAGCAGTCTAATGCCCGCGGCAGCGTGGTCGGGACCCGAGGAGGATGAGTCCGGCTGTGGATGCTCAGGCCCGGGAGGCCGCCCACGCAGAGCAGCAGCGGAAACTGCAACAGCTGCAGCAGCAGCAACAGCCGCCGCCGCCACCGCCGCAGCAGCCGCCGCAGCAGCAGCAGCAGCAGCACGGCTACCTGGAGAAAGGGGTGATGCTTGAGCCCTTCGTCCACCAGGTGGGGGGGCACTCCTGCGTGCTGCGCTTCGGGGAGCAGACCATCTGCAAGCCGCTCATCCCCCGCGAGCATCAGTTCTACAAGAGTCTGCCGCCGCCCATGAGGGAGTTCACACCCCAGTACAAAGGTACAGGGCACACCGTGTGCTGACTCAACCTGACAACCTGTGTGTCGTGTGGCTGTTGTTGTTGTTGTTGTTGTCTTCTGTGGCGTGGCTGTTGTGTTCCTGTACCCTTTCTTCCTGTCGGCTGGCCATGGTTAGTTTAGCATCCTTTATTGTCGTCTGATGTAAAGCACCGCTGCAGTGATGCTGGTCATTCGTCGTAGACTAGTCGCTCTAGTCGTAGACTACTCTATGTATGCAGGAGGCTAGGATGAGTAACACAAGGGTATTTACTCATTTATAATGCAGGAGGCTGAGGGGAGAGAGGTGGCGGTTGGGTGAAAATACTGTTGGCCTGGTGTCTCTGTGTGTATCCGGCACCACCTGGTTACACCTGGTTATACCTGGTTACACCCAACGCAGGTGTGTCCCTGCTTTGCTCTGTTATTAAGACTACAAGGGGACCGAGAGAGAGGACGAGAGAGAGAGAGAGAGAGGACAAGAGAGAGACAGAGAGAGAGAGAGAGAGAGAGACATACAGAGAGAGAGAGAGAGAGAGAGAGAGAGAGAGAGAGAGAGAGAGAGAGAGAGAGAGAGAGAGAGAGAGAGGAGAGAGAGAGAGAGAGAGAGAGAGAGAGAGAGAGAGAGAGAGAGAGAGAGAGAGAGAGAGAGAGAGAGAGAGAGAGAGAGAGAGAGAGAGAGCGAGCCTGTGTAATATGATCAACACAAAGACAACTTTTAATACACACCCTGGATGCTTGTATTGATGTAATGGACGGTGTTCATTACAACGTGCACACCAGGAAGCAGGAAGACTCAGATCGGTGAAATGTTGCTGGACCGGTTTAAGGGTTGCACTCACACACTCACACATGCTGCTAAATCAAAGAAACACACACTCAGGCACACACACACACACACACACACACACACTGCAACACAACACACGCACATCCACACAGCATGTGGCAGGCTCAGCAGATATTCTCTGCCGTTCTAAATGATTCAGCGCGAAGGCCGAGGTGATACGTGAGACGCTGTGACATCATCAGAGGGGGGGGGGGGGGTGAAGGACAAAAGTGAACCAACAAACCAATCCAAGGCCGGACTGCTCTCCGCCCACGTCCTCCCTGTCCTCCGGACCGCCTGTCCCTAACACACAGGCCCCTTAAGACACAAGTGGCTTAAGACACCCTGCCTGGCATTCAGGCTACAGAGCAGCAGTAGTTCCTCCTCCTCCTCCTCTTTGTCCCTGGAGGAGGAAGAGTGTAAGACGAGCTCCTCTAATCACCCTGGACCTGACGTTTGTCCTCACAAGCCCCTTGGGAACCTGAAGAGTGTGTGTGTGTGTGTGGGGGGGGGGGGGGGTGGTGGGGGGGGAGGGGGAGAGATGCTTGCCTCTTAAATGTCACCAGGGTTCCCACGGTTGTGAAAATCCTGGAAAAGTTATGGAATTAGCCCGTGCAATGTTTAACATTATGCAAAATACAGAAAACACAATTTAATAATATAAATATAATAACAAGTAATACAAGGGTATTACTCATTTATAATGAATGTATAATTTACACCATAACAGATTAACTAGAATGTTGGAATTGACGTCCGTGCCCCCGGACCCCATCATGTATGTGGTGTTTCTGAGTGTTCTGCCCTAGGAGAGGTGGTGCAGCACAAATGTGGCGTGGAATATGAAATGTAATGTCTCTGTACACATGTAAACACAGTCATTCCGGTCCACATTCAATTCTACTTTTATGCCATGCTGCCTGTCTTAGGGCACAGCACATAATTACTGTTTCTTATGATCGCGATATAGGCCTACCTATTTTAAATCAACATAAAGTAATGAAAATGGGGTAACATTTTATGGAAACGTTTTGGAAAGGAATTGGTAAAAATGTGTGGCTTAGTCTTCCCATGTTAAATGTTTTGCCATTGGTCAACATATCCCCATGTACAAGACATGGATTTTATGCTCATGGGTTATGTGGCTTTTATTCAAATATTGGTCATCGTTCTTTTCCCACTAATGCTGGATGCTTTCCAGGGGAAAGTGCAGTCTCGTGCTGTAGGAGTGTGGGGGTGTGTGTGTGTGTGATTGTGGGACACACTGCATCATCAGTGTGAGATGCAGGAGAGGGTTTGCATGGCCTTTACCACCTTATACATGTTTTCTCTGTCCCTCCCTCCCTCCCACTGTCCAGGCGTGGTGTCGGTGAGCTTCGAGGAGGACGACGAGGGCAACCTGTGTCTCATTGCCTACCCGCTCCACGGCGACCAGGAGAACAAGGACCCCGCTGCCGACAGCCAGCCCAAGAACAAGATGCTCCATTGGGCCAACAGGATGGCGTCAGGGCCGCTGGCCGACAATGACAACCACACCGTGGAGGTCCGCGGCCGCCATTCCCGAAAAGACATGGAAAAGAGGTGAGGGAAAAGAAAAAGAAAGAGAGAGAGAGAGAGAGATCAAATCTGGGCAGACGTGGTGTTTTACTTTCTTTTGTTGAGAAATGGTGCTGTAGGCGGGGATCTGTTAAGCGTATAATTGCCAAACTGAAACTGTCTGTAAGGTCACTCGCAATGAGTTCTCTGACGTAGAATAACTCCGTAACCAAACAGGAAACAAGGCGGAACTCCGACACTTACAGTTTCTGGTTTCTGGCCTCTCTCTTCTGGCGTCTCTCCCCAGAAGTTCTGCGATAACGTAGCAGGACTACTGGATCAGAAGTTCTGCTGTAACATAGTAGGACTGCTGGGTCCCAGATTAGGGTTAGAGAAAAGAACCGGATCCTGGAGCTGATCTGTTAAGACCTCCCCCCTACCACCACCCCATGTGGGAATGACAGGATGTTGAGTTTGAGGGGTGGGGGAACAATAAGTCAACACCAGTGACACATGGGACTCCTCCTAGTAAACAGAGAGCCTACTATACTGCACCGCCATACCGCTATTAATACTACTGCCACGGGGCAACCACAGAGGGCACTGGCCCCGGGATAAGCACAATGGTTCCCACACACACACACACACTACCTTGTGGAGATAGACCCCAGCTGCAGAGCATGGGGGGGGGGCCCGAGTTATCTCACACTCGAGTGCTTTTTAGAGGGTTAAGGTCAGGCCTCCAACCTGGGCCAAGATGCTCGAAGAACTTGTCCTCAACGCGGAGGTTAAGAAAGTGTATAGCGTAGTTTAATAGGAATAAAAGCAGTCACCCTCGTCACCTAAAACAGTCAAACATTTGAAACCACAGATTGTGTTTCTCAGTTTCGTCCCTTGGATTTTGGGAGTATATCCTTGCCCTCAAGATTCAAGATTCTCTATTTTTGCCGTGTGCAACAGGTACACGTAAAATGGAATGCTTACTCCACATTCACTCCCCCAGTATACATTTCAACAACAATACTATATTATACTACACCAGGGGTACTCAACTTCAGAGGCCGAGAGGGCCACATTTAAACCACAACCGGTGCAAAGGGCCACAAATTATTATTAACATATATTTGTACCATTCATTTGTACCATAACAATATAACAAACAACTTTTTACTTATTCCTATTGAGAGCTCTGAGTCTGCATTTCACAAATATTAATAACAATAACAATATAACAAACAACGTTTTACTTATTCCTATTGAGAGCTCTGAGTCTGCATTTCACATATATTAATAATAATAACAAAATAACAAACAGTTGTTCCTTATTCCTAGTGAGAGCTCTGAGTCTGCATTATTTTCACAAGTACTTTCAGATCTGGTTGTTGCTCAGTTGTAGCTGCTCTGAGATAGTCTGCCAAATGTCTGTCAATTAGACGGGAACGCTGCTTTGATTTGATTATTCCCATGGCAGAGAAGGAGCTTTCACACACATAAGTAGATCCAAAGCAGGTCACGATTTTAATTATAATTATTATGCATTCATAACCAGGCATGTCGGGGGCCACAAAATAAGCGTCTGCGGGCCGGATGCGGCCCGCGGGCCGCCTGTTGAGTAAGTCTGTACTACACTATACTATACAATACTATACTATAAACAACACTATATAGTACCTACTATATACTATACTATAAACTATAAACAACACTATATATACTAAAACAATAATAAACACAATAAAAATAACAATTAAGTGTCGAAAGGATGAGATATACATATGGTGGATGGTGCAAAAAACATTTCTAAGTGACTGTAGTGCAGCTCCGTAGCGGTGCAGAACGGTGACGTTAATGGTAATGGCTCGAGGGCTCAGGGTTAGGGTTGGAGGCCTGTGAAACCCCATGGGACTGTAACTGTGACTCTACAAACACAATGTGTCATATTTGTACAGCCCAACTGACATTTCAGTCGATCCCTTTTCACTTTATGCCTCGTGAAGTTTTGCTTTACTTTTACCATGTTTGTGTTTTTATCATGTTCTGTTGCCTCTTAGCATATTTAACTAATTGTTCAGTGTCCTTGGGTGTCATGAAAGGCGCCTAAAATAAAATATATTATTATTATTATTATTATTACCCGTTCTCCCCTTCTGATTGTACTCCAGAACTGACCCCATAACCCCTTCCCCCGCCCCCAGTGTCCAGCAGCGGGCGGACGAGGTGGAGCTGGAGTGGCTGCAGAGGGGCGAGGTGCTCTACTACCAGCTGGAGAACAGCTCCGTGGCCCAGCACACCTCCGTGGCCCAGCACAACCCCTGGAGCCTCAAGTGTCACCAGCAGCTTCTGCAGAGGATGAAGGACAACGCCAAGCAGCGGAACCAGCACCGTATCCTTCAGCCTGTGTGTGTGTGTGCGACACTTAACCTTTTGCACAGCAAAAGGTTAAGTGTGAGTGTTAACCTGAGAGGTCACGTGTTCCCTCTCAGGACACGTGAGACAGGTAGCATACAACACACATGTTAAATGCAGTGTGAAGTGTCCCAGAAGTCAAAGAATACAGACTACGATGTACAAGACCCTGCCAAGATTAAGATTGACCGGTTCCAATTCTATCAACTCCAAACCTCTCAGATTTAGTAAGGGGTGGTAGTCCAAAACCACTGTGGGCCTGACCCACGGGCACGGCCCCTGGACCCCACATAGATAGTTAGAGAGTCTCCTTCCTTCTCTCCCTCTACTTCTCATCTGATGTTACATATGAAGACAAGACAGTGTTATTAACTATTTAAGGTCCTGTACCCCTCAAACATGTAACCTCCTGCTGTGTACCCCCTCTACCTCTCATATGATGTTACATATGAAGACAGTGTTATTAACTATTTATTAGTTTGCTCTTTATTCAGCCTCGTAGAAAGTGCTCTCATATTCCAAACAAGCGATGTGCACATAAGCTCAAACACAATATAAATGACTTCTCTGGAAAATAAAATATAAAAACAATTTAAGTCATATGACAAGAAATGTCATATTCTATTCTCGAAACAACCAAATAAGTGACCAATTGAAGCAGAGTAGGGGCGGCTGTTTGTTTGCAAGTGCGTGTTTTTTTTTGATGCAGAGAGTCTATTACAGATTAATCGTTAGTGTTGGTGTACCCCCTGACGTTAGGGAATAGCCGTTCTAAGAGGAACACTCCGGCCCCGTACGGTCCGTGCTCCCACCACAGACACGCTTTTAAAATAGCCCCGGCCGCTCTTCCATTTGATCTGCTGTGATGAGGCTCAGTATCGTCTGGGATGTCGTGCTCTCCTTTTAGACTGCTTATCGCTCTGTCCTCCCTGTGTCCACCATCACCTCTCGTGGGTTTTCACACTCTCTCGGTCAAGTTAGCACACGTTAACTGTATCTGTTGTTCATGGGCGGTTATGGGAGGGTCACGGCATCAGACAACGCTGGTAATTTCCTTGACTCCGCCCCCCCCTGCCAGGCTTCATCCTGCTGGAGAACCTGACCTGGCGCCACGCGGCGCCCTGCGTGCTGGACCTGAAGATGGGCACGCGCCAGCACGCAGACGACGCCCCCGAGGAGAAGAAGGCCATGCACATCCGCAAGTGTCAGCAGAGCACCTCGGCCACCATCGGCGTCCGGCTGTGTGGCATGCAGGTAGGCCGGATTTAGGCCCACCGTCTCTCAGCTATCACCTGATTACCTAACCGGATGTCTTACTGTCTTACTGTCTTACTGCACTCATTGCCGTGCTGCACTGTCCTGCACTTTGATTATTTATGATGCTGCTACCGCTCGCTGCGGAGCTGCACTGTGTCACTTTAAAAAGCACTTTTTGCACCATCCGCAAAATGTATATATCATTAATTAGACACTTTATTGTTTTGTTTTTTTTGGTGTATAGTATTGTTATAGTAAAGTGTTGTTTATAGTTTATAGTAAAGTAGATAGTAGATAGTAATTGAAGTAATTGAAATTCTTACTGCAGGAGTGGATGTGGAGTAAGCATTCCATTGTACTTACACATGGAAATTAAAGAATCGTTAATCTTGAACGGGACCTCAGGCGACTGTTGTTATACGATATGCTTGTGTGTCCGTATCAAATGTTTTCTATTTAAATTACATGGATTTGACGTCTTGGATGTATTCAGTCTGACTTGGGCAGACGATCCAACATTTCCCATGTTGTTCATTGTTAATATAGCATAATATAGAAGCCATCATGGCGACCTTAAGCCCATTCCCGGTCTCCTTGATCCCGATTCGGAAGATGCTTGAGCCAGAACCTTTTCACGGGAAACAAACAGCAAGTCTGCTTTCTAAATTAGGCAAATAACTGATTATTTGCCAATCGCTCTAACCTATCACTCTTTGGGACTGCCAGAGTGAATGTTCTTGTTACACATGGTACACAGTCTGCTCTTAATGAGCTCTTAACAGCTCTAACTCCATCTCTCCCTCTTCTTTCCCCGCCGCCCCCAGGTGTACCGGTCGGACTCCAGCCAGCTGATGTTCATGAACAAGTACCACGGGCGTAAGCTCAGCCTGCCGGGCTTCAAGGAGGCCCTGTTCCAGTTCTTCCACGACGGCCGGCGGCTGCGCGGCGAGCTGCTGTCCCCGGTGCTGCGGCGGCTGCAGGAGATGCAGGCGGCGCTGGAGGCGTGCGAGTCGTACCGTTTCTACTCCAGCTCCCTGCTCATCATCTACGACGGGGAGCCTGGCCCCGCCCACCGCCACTGCCGCTGCTCGGAACACGGCCTCTCGGAGGAGGAGGAAGAGGAGGAGGAGGAGGACGACAAGGAGGACGACGAAGGGGTGGTGGAGGAGGAGGAGGGGGAGGACGATGAGGAGGGCAACGCGGACCCTGAGGGGGAGGATGTTGGCACGAGCGCGGCGGGAGCGCTGGGTTTCCCCTCCGTGTCAGGAGGGGCGTCGGCCCCAGTGGTGGGGGGGCAGCAGAGGGCAGGCCCCTCGGACCCTCGCTGCCCGGCGGTGGACGTGCGGATGATCGACTTTGCCCACACCACCTGCCGCGACTACCGGGAGGACAGCGTGGTCCATGAGGGCCAGGACAGTGGCTACATCTTTGGCCTCCAGAACCTGATCACCATCATCTCAGAGCTGGAGGAGCACAGCACAGACTAGACCCCCCCCCACCCCCACACACACACACACACACACACACACACACACACACACACACACGATAAGGGATACTAAGGGATTCATGATCCCATGTACAGCGACTCAGCCAGCGTCCAACGACCCGTCCCCATTCTTATTATTCTTTTGTTTTTTTGTTTTATTCGTTAAACTCGGTTCGAGGTTTAGAAACCTTGAGAAAAAGCTTGACTTGAAATTTATTTATTTTAAATTTTTAAAGAGAGCATTGTCAAAGTCTAAGGACGATAAAGCAGCATGCCCCCCTCCTCCTCCTCCTCCTCCCCCCTCCCCTCTTTAAACACCCGTCTCATTCCAAAGAAACCTGCAGCCGTTTTGCACACGCACACACACACCAGGTGGCTGTCCGGTGGCTGTCCTTGGGGCAGGGCTGGGTGGTAGAGAGACAGAGACAGAGAGAGAGAGAGAGACAATGCAGAGGACGGGGTCAATTGTGGGAGGGTCTCTCTCCCCCCCCTCTCCTCCTTTTCATCCTCCCCTCCCCCCTGTTGTACTCCCATTTTAAAGAGACTATATTCATATAGAGTTACAGAAGACAGATCATATAGAGTTATTTATTTATTGACTTGTTTCTTAAAATAAAACTAAAAACAAAAAAAAGCTAAATATAAAGAAAAAAAACGAATGTCAACGGACGATACTACATTCCATGTTATTAATGTTACAATAATGATATGAATTAATATTGTTATTTAACATGTTCCCGGATACCTCTATCTTGTATATCTGTGTTGTCCACAGTTCAAAGGTCAAAACGGAGAAATAAAGAGTATGGTTTTTGGTAAACCATCTGGTTATCTTGTGATCCAGCCGAACACTTTTATTTTTTTGCGCTGATGATGGTGATGACGACGACGAATAGATAGGATAGATAGTTCTAGAATCGTACGCAAGAAGGACCACAACTCAATATTCCTTAAGATCCAATCCCATGACCTGCTGGCTGAGTGGGAAAATCCCTGGAGCGTACTTTTGTGTGGACGCTAGCGGCCCTGTTTAACCGTTTAGCTGCCCCAGGGATGATAGCCGTGTGTGTGTGTGTGTGTGTGTGTGTGTGCTGTCTGTGTGCGTGCGTGCGTGTGCATATGTGGGTGTAAGATAACGCTGTGGGCTGACTGACATTCATGTTCGACTGATCTTTTATCTTGTCGTCTTGTCGTAGACCTCTCTTGCTTTGCTGTAATGTTGTTAATATGACATAAGGCCCAACATATCAGACAGAGCCTAATGAATCCCAAAGGCTGCTTCCTACTATCATTAATTAGGGTATGTATGTGTTGCCCTCGTTAACATTGAGGTGACGTTTGAATCTTAATTGTATGAGCACATGAATGTATGTATCCGTGTCTTCCCGAGGGGGGTGGTGTGGTGATGTTGGCCAGGTGCTGGTGTTCTAGCTGGGACAATCTGGGACAAGCTGGAGTTTTCCACGGAAAGACACTCAGTGCTAATCTAATCTGCTAATCTAATCTATCTGTCAGCCCGCTAAGGTCAGCTAGCTGACACGACCTGTGTGTGTAGGTTTGTGTGTGTGTGTGTGTGTGTGTATGTGTGAAAATAACTAGTGCATGGGTCCCCCGTTGGGGTCACCTGATATGCATATGGGTATGTGTGGGGGGGACTGCAGACTTATAAAGCTATAGATATTGATATATTGATATTGATGATGCATGTTTTACTGTTCAGTGTAAAAAGCCCTGCTTTACCATCAGTGATGTATACCAACAAATGATTCTAAGCCATATATACGCAAACTACTACTAAGTACTTCACTGGGATGTGATGTTGTTACGGGCCGATGGCGATGAGGTTAAAACGTGTTGCGGCAAAGCACCGGCTGAAAACTAATGTTGACGTGGCAAGAATTGTCGGACCGGAAAACGTGTCCAAAACCGTTGGGAAAGCGCTGCATTTGTCATTCCACCCTGCGTCACGCTAATCAATACAGTGTGCCGATGTATTTTTAATGATGGACAATGGACAGATAAGAGAGGGAGGGAGAGATGATGGTGATGGACAGATAAGAGAGGGAGGGAGAGATGATGGTGATGGACAGATAAGAGAGGGAGGGAGAGATGATGGTGATGGACAGATAAGAGAGGGAGGGAGAGATGATGGTGATGGACAGTCGATGCAGAGCAGTGGGGAAGTTGGCCAAGCGGGAGGAGAAGATGGAGGGTGTGCTGTGGGGGTTGGGCTAGTCTAGGGGTGGTGCTGGTGGTGATGACGGGGGTGGTGGTGGTGGTGGAGGTGGAGGTGAGGGGGGGGGGGAGGCAGCAGGGCGGTTATGAAACAGCTTCAAGGTCAGTGCTGTGCCGTATGTGCTGAATGCTCCTTCTGTCTTCCTGTTGGTAGCTCCTGTCATCAGTTTCATCATCATCATAGTAATAATAATTGTAATGATAATGATCAGTTTATTATAAATAAATTATATTTCATATATTTTATTAGTTATAAAAACTACATATCTATATTTCAGTACAAATGTATGTTTGAAAAATATTGTAAGTCTATAAAAGTGCATTTCAATACATCCCTTAAACCATACGTGTGTGTTATGCATGCTTCATATTTCAGTTGATTGGGTCGACTGCTTGTGTTCGGTCATCACCTGCCCCCTTCATTCTTTAAGGATTGCATCAAGGCTTGCATGTTGCATGGGGTCCAGTTGTATAACAACAACAACAGCAGCAGCTTGATGACGTGTCCTCCATTTTTTAAGTGGATGAATCAGAGCCGGGTGTCCTTAAAAATAGTCACCGTGGATAGAAATATCTTGACAAGCCCTTCAGGGGAACACTTGGGTTCCTATTTGTGTTCACTCATGTTATGGTTAAAAATAACGTCCGCTCCACTTCTACATGTCTGACAAAGACTTGAATCTTGTTCGTTTGGGAGATTAAATGTGTCCCTCCTCTACAAAGGGCTGAAGACTAACAGGTTCCTGAGGGTTTGCTGTAGTGGGTGTGTGATTGGACAGAGGCTTTCATCCATAACCACCGAAGAGCATAATTATTGACAAAAATAGACTTTCACCTTCAATCGTCATTCAATTCCATCGAATACTATAAACGAGCCATACACCTGCCTGGTTTTGAAATCCTAAAGAACGGCGTTCTGTGAGTCTAGGAGTGTCCGGGGGAAACCACCTGAGACAGAACGACATCTACGACATGAGTGACATCTCAAAGTTCTGTTGAGTACGTTGCTGTCTTCTGTTAGAATGGAAAACCAAGGTCTAAGACATCCCTGCTGTCTGACTCTATGAAACATCATCAATCATATTACCAATAACATTGATTGGTGCTGAAGACATAAAACCCAACAGATTAAGACTTGTAGTCTAATTTGATCCCATTTTTTTTATTTCAATACTGTGTTGCCACATAACAAGATGACTATATAATAGATTATTCTATAATATGCAAAGCAGGGCAAACTGGCTTTGACAACGACATGCACTGGATGTTTGGTCGGAGGTTATACCCGGACCCCGTGATCTGCTCTCGACCCTGAGGTTAACACAGACCCAGGGCGTCTGGCCCAAAGCCAGTCTCTCAAACCAGTGCACACTGGGTCCCTAACTAGTTCACTGAAGAACCAGGGGGACACACACACACACACCAACACCACCGGTTGTAGAGCAGCTCCTAGTGTTGAACGTGGGGGAAGATGATCCACTTCTTAACCAAACAATAGGTTATATTGCCAGCAGCCACACTGGGCCCCGGATGACACGGGTTTGGGTTCACGCGTCATTGTGAAATGTTTCTTGACATAAGCAGCTCTTGTTGGCCACCGGGAGCTTGTTGTGCACCGTTGGCACCTGGCACCGCTTCAGAGACGGACTCCGTGGCCAACTGTCACGCCCTGACGGTGAGAGCAGAGAGCAGACAGGCATAGTACACATACTACATATAGTAGATACAGTACATATACTAAATATACTACATATAGTCCATACACCGTGTATGTACTATATGTACTATATGAAGTATATGTACTGTATGTCATACAGTACATATACTTCATATAGTACATGTGCTTGCTATACTTTCTGTTCTGTTCTGTTCATCCGGAACTGATCTTTATTTATGACAAATAATACAAGATCAGACGGATAAACAGATACTGTAGATCATGGGTTGGATTTGGCCCAGAAGATTATTGCGTTAACTTTGACAGCCCTAGTTCTAATGCTTTGGTGTTCTGACTATTCTGTTGAAACACGGAAATACGTTTCAACGTTGTTAAGAATCACAACACAAACTCGCTAGTCAGTGCAATGGATTGAGTGAGTAATCCCCACTGCTACCTAGTTAACTAGAACACTAGTAATCCCCACTGCTACCTAGTTAACTAGAACACTAGTAATCCCCACTGCTACCTAGTTAACTAGAACACTAGTAATCCCCACTGCTACCTAGTTAACTAGAACACTAGTAATCCCCACTGCTACCTAGTTAACTAGAACACTAGTAATCCCACTGCTACCTAGTTAACTAGAACACTAGTAATCCCCACTGCTACCTAGTTAACTAGAACACTAGTAATCCCCACTGCTACCTAGTTAACTAGAACACTAGTAATCCCCACTGCTACCTAGTTAACTAGAACACTAGTAATCCCCACTGCTACCTAGTTAACTAGAACACTAGTAATCCCCACTGCTACCTATTTAACTAGATTACTAGTAATCCCCACTGCTACCTAGTTAACTAGAACACTAGTAATCCCCACTGCTACCTAATTAACTAGAACACTAATCACATTGTTAGCAGGCTCACAAAACAAACTGTGTTAGTTGACTTGCGACATTTTCAACGTGCAACGCGGAAATGTATTAAAATGTTTCGAAAGAAAAGTCAAAGCATTAGAACTTAGAACGTGTCACATGTTTTAACAATCAATTACTTAAATTAGCTTTTGATTATGTTCTGGCCGCCATCTAGTGGCTCAGAAAAAAATGGCCCAAGGCCAAACTTACTTGCCGACCCCTGCTGTAGATAGAGAGATGGAAAGATGAATGTATAGATAGATAGATAGATAGATAGATAGATAGATAGATAGATAGCTTAAGCAAATTTAATGAACTCAGGACCACTGGCCCCGGTTCAGTACAGTAAATGGACCCACCCACGCAACAGAGTTTTGGCCTCATTAGTGATGTGACCCACAGCTTGTGAAACATATGGATTCACGGATCTCTGGATCGCCCTGGAGAGCGCATGGTTTTATCCTGCTGTCTGTTGCCACGGTAACAGCGGAGTTGTACAGTAGCAGTAAAGGTCAACCGTGGTCCTGTTTGGGGCCATCTGTGCTCCTGAGACAGAACTGCTCAAACACACACACACACACACACACACACACACACACACACACACACACACACTCACACTCACACTTACCCCCATGCCTGTGTGAGTGTCACAGCAGTACACGTCTTTGGTCAGCTCAGAAGTGAACAATAACAACAACAATAACTGGATGAAGAGGTGATTCTTCAAAATCGAAATCGAAATCTGGAGGATTGAATCCTCTTTATTGGTCACATACATGTACACACACAATGAAAAGGGCTCTGCATTTAACCCATCCTAGTATGAGGAGCAGTGGGCAGCTATTGTCTACAATAGAGCGCCCCGGGGAGCAGTGTAGGGGTCTGGTGCCTTGCTCAAAGGAACCTCGGCAGTGCCAAGGTGTTTCAGGGACTGGAACCGGCGACCAAGCCAAGTCCCAACAGACTGAGCTATCCTGCACTTCATCCTCATCCGGTGTGAACTCTCTATTCCACGCATCGCCGCGTGCGGATATCCCCATCCCAAAGCTATGGCTCCTCACGCTCACCACACTCCGTGCCGGAGCCATATATCTTTTCACATATGACACAGCCCCTGGCCTTTCTCTCTCACCTCGCTGGAAAAGGTCAGAGGGTTTTGTAAAAAGACGCAGTTATAATTCGTGGGCTTTCCTCGAGTTTATACGTGTGAAATAAATCGGTTGGCCACAGCTGACTGTAAGTCCAGAGCTTGGCTGCTTAAATGCTTAAATCCAACAGGCCTGTGTGGGGTGTGTGTGTGTGTGTGTGTGTGTGTGTGTGTGTGTGTGTGTGTGTGTGTGTGTGTGTGTGTGTGTGTGTGTGTGTGTGTGTGTGTGTGACTGTGTGTGTACGCATGTGTGTGTACAGTGTGTGTGTGTGTGTGTGTGTGTGTGTGTGTGTGTGTGTGTGTGTGTGTGTGTGTGTGTGTGTGTGTGTGTGTGTATGTGTGTGTGTGTGTGACTGTGTGTGTGTTTGTGTGACTGTGTGTGTGTGTACGCATGTTTGTACCACTGTCAATTATTCAATGCTGCTCTACTACATTTCGTACAACATTCCAATCCAAATTCAAAGCCACACAACTAGAAGGAACCGGCCTATCGTGGGATTTTAAGTTTAAGTGGCTGTCAGGGGATGGTGACTCATCACTTAAAACAAGACATAGAGCAGATTTAGTCATTATTCACCCTTATTAGTAGTCATCGTATGTCAAAAAGAAAATGTCAAAATCGTATAGTCCTAAAGTCCTACTCTTCGTGACAATTGATATATTGCAGACCTAGTATATATGATCCGATATATAACCCCAATACAGACCGATGGAGACCACTGCTCTGTTGTGAGAGCACACAGTACTTAAAGGGCCTCTAACGGAAAGATCGATAAGATGAGATAACCTTCCAGGAGGAGTCCCAACCGCTCTCTCCACGACCCTGGAAAATCACTAGCAGACCGCGTGGAAGTAGTGACCGTATACTGCTACTCAGTTCCCCCTCTGGGATGAATATCAACCAATCAATATATTTAAAAAGCATAGATGCAAAAATAGCTGCAAAAACATGTATTGAAAGCTTAAACCGCACACAAATGTCAAATTGTGATAAGAATGCGTATGTAGGAGGAAAAAAAAGTGTATGAGAGTGTGTGATGATTTAAATACTGACCAATGTAAAGGGAAACTATTGGACCAGACAAAGATAGTTTGCTTGTAGGCTGAAATCCCACTAAAGCATCATGGTAATAAAGACCATGTGGTGCAGGTTCAATTCCATGTCGTTGAATCACTAGTAACCACTGTGCCCTCACATGTCAGGGGCCACTTTACAGAAAGAATTCCCAGTGGTGTGTGACCTACGGGCTCACAGGATGAAAACATGACCAAACAAGACCTACCGTGAGCAACCAGGACTAACACATCACTTAAAACACAATGTGACCAGCTGAAACCCTGAAATTACCCTGAAGTGTCTCGATGTGTCTGCTACATTGTTCAGTGATCTTATGGTCCACAGGCCAGAGTACAGGACGCTTCAAGTCTGTTCATGTTAAAATAAAATAAAACATTTATATTCAATATATAATCAGTATTCATATATTAACATGGTAACTCGAAGTATCTTCAGTCTGTGGTGTTTAGTTTGTCATCGCCTGTGGGCTCTGTCAATTCATCACAATTGACTGGCCACTGTGCAATTCAATTTCTCTCTACCTTAGGGCAGATGAGCTGCATATTACCTGCATTATAACAACAAGGTATCTCCTGACTCTGACGCTCTCTCTGTCCAACACACAACATGTACCATCAGTATCATGTTGTTCACACAATAAATTCCTTCAAACGTGGCAAGCAGACTCATGTCGGGATAGTTCTTTATTTTACATTGTTGGACAACACTGCATCCTTGTGGCAGAGAATGGTACTGATAAAATGAACACAGGCCTGAGGCCAAAACACCGTGGCGTCAGCATTAAATATACTGAATAGGTATTGAATAGGATTGTCTAACGTGGTGAAAGTAAAAAAGTAACTATTTATTTTTAATTATTAGGTTTTTACATTGTTCTTCTAACGTTGTAGTTAGTTTGCCTCAGTAGGATAACTATTGTCAATGTTAGGTTGCCTTGTTTTTGTTTCTCGTATTGTTTGCCCCCCCCCCCCAACTATGAATATATTAATGTAAATTAAATTTATGACACAAATAATGACCTCAGAATCTCATCAAATCTGAAGGCATATCATATAGGAGGCACATGTAGCATAGTAGGCCTAGATCCAAATGGCTGTATTTGTATGTGGTTGTACTGGACTGGATAGTGTGGTCTGGAGGGTCAAATGAATGTACCAATCCAGGAGGTGCCGGTTAGCAAATCTGCTGCACTTCTCTAATTCAACTTCCCCTGACATGTGTCTCTGACGAGTGTGACGACTGGGCTCCAGTGGGGACGTGTCTGGGCTCCTGTGGCGGTGATGTGTCTGGGCTCCAGGGATGATGTGTCTGGGCTCCAGTGGGAATGTGTCTGGGCTTCAGGGATGATGTGTCTGGGCTCCAGTGGGGACGTGTCTGGGCTTCAGGGATGATGTGTCTGGGCTCCAGTGGGGACGTGTCTGGGCTTCAGGGATGATGTGTCTGGGCTCCAGTGGGGACGTGTCTGGGCTCCAGTGGGGACGTGTCTGGGCTCCAGTGGGGACGTGTCTGGGCTCCAGTGGGGACGTGTATGATACAATACAAGATACAAGATTTTTATTGGCCATTTGTTACAAGTACATAGGAATGCTTACTCCCCATTCCCTCCCGCAGTATAAATCTCAAAAACACCATACAAATAATATTTGTTTTTGTTTTTTTTACAAAAATCGTTCAAAAGCATTTGAAGTGCCCGTAGTGCAGCAGCATCATGAATACAGTGCAGTACACTGCAGTAACTGTGATGAGTCCAGAAAGTCCAGCAAAGTATGTAAGTGTAATGTTAAATGAAAGTGAAAATGGCAGCACTCCTAGCAGTTCAGTAGGTCACTGCCTGTGGATAAAAACTATCCTTAAACCTGGTAGTCCTTGCTGTACGGATGCTGCGCAACCGGCGACCAGACGGTAGGGGGGAGAAGAGATGGTGCCCAGGGTGGTTGCAGTCATTTATGATGGACATGGCCTTCTTCCGACATCTGGTCCTAAAGATCTCCTCAATGCATGGAAGTGCACACCCGATGATCTTCTCTTCCGTGCTCACGATCCTCTGGATGGCTTTCTTGTCCCATGCAGTGGTGTTGCCGTACCACACAGTGACGCCGCTCTCTACGATGCCACGGTAGAAGATCACTAGCCACCTCTGGCCTATACCGCTTTTTCTGAGGCACCGCAGAGCGTGTGTGCCATCTTCAGCATGACCTCCGTGTTGCGTGTCCACGCCAGGTCATCGGAAATCTGTAGTCCCTGGAAATGGAAGCAGCTGACGACTTCCACTGGTGTCCCGTCCAGGCTGATGGTGGAGTGGGTGCCACGGTGGCTCCTGAAGTCCACGATGAGCTCCTTGGTCTTGCTGACATTCAGTGCGAGGCTGTTGTCCTCACAACACCGTGTCAGCTGGACCACCTCATCTCTGTACTCCGTTTTGTCGCCCTCGCTTATCAGGCCGATGACTGTGGTGTCGTCTGCAAACTTGATAATCCAATTATCGGGCTGGAACTCCGTCTGGGCCGGCTGCCTTCCCTGCCTTCACCCTCCTGAAGATTCTGCGGACAGTTGTCGGACAGTTGTCCTCTGGGCTGATGTTCAAGTTGTTGGTCGGCTCATGGTCCCTTTCAAAGCAAGCACAAAACTTGTTTAACTCGTCTGGTATGGTAGGGTCGTTGTTGGTGACTGCCCCTGAGCTCCCCTTGTAGTTGGAGAGGATCCTCAGACCTTGCCACATACGTCTGGTGTCAGAGCCCCCGAACTGTAATTCCAATTGGTTTTTGTAATCCAATTTACCCTTCTTGATGGCTTTTCTGAGTTCGTACTTCTGGTAGAGATCGGAGTTGCCTGTTGTGAAAGCGGTACTCCAATGGTGGGCTCCAGTGGTGACTTGTGATAGTGTGGTAGTGAGTCCGCCAGTAGTGACATGTCTCGGCCCCCAGTAGTGACGTGTCTTGGCCCCAGTAGTGACGTGTCTCGGCCCCCAGTAGTGACGTGTCTCGGCCCCCAGTAGTGACGTGTCTCTGCTCCAGTAGTGACGTGTCTCGGCCCCAGTAGTGACGTGTCTCGGCCCCCAGTAGTGACGTGTCTCGGCCCCCAGTAGTGACGTGTCTCTGCTCCAGTAGTGACGTGTCTCGGCCCCAGTAGTGACGTGTCTCTGCTCCAGTAGTGACGTGTCTCGGCCCCCAGTAGTGACGTGTCTCGGCCCCAGTAGTGACGTGTCTCGGCCCCCAGTAGTGACGTGTCTCTGCCCAGTAGTGACGTGTCTCGGCCCCCAGTAGTGACGTGTCTCGGCCCCAGTAGTGACGTGTCTCTGCTCCAGTAGTGACGTGTCTCGGCCCCAGTAGTGACGTGTCTCTGCTCCAGTGGTGACGTGTCTCTGCTCCAGTGGTGACGTGCCTCTGCTCCAGTGGTGACGTGTCTCGGCCCCAGTAGTGACGTGTCTCGGCTCCAGTAGTGACGTGTGTCGGCCCCCAGTAGTGACGTGTCTCGGCCCCAGTCGTGACGTGTCTCTGCTCCAGTAGTGACGTGTCTCGGCCCCAGTAGTGACGTGTCTCGGCCCCCAGTAGTGACGTGCCTCGGCCCCAGTAGTGACGTGTCTCGGCCCCCAGTGGTGACGTGTCTCTTCTCGCGGTGTCTCCTTCTTTTTTTGCTCCCGCAGCGGCTGGATGGCGCTACTCACACACTGCTGACCAGTCTAACACACCGGGGAGAACAACAGGCGACCATGGGGAGTAAGTGGTCTCTTCGATCCGCACACACACGCGTCTGAGCACCGAAAACATCGACTATCGATTGGGTTATTGGACTCATAATGGCACACATTTCCCCCACCGCTCCTCGCTAGCACGTTAGCTTGCTATTGCTAGTGCAAGTCCTCCCTTGCTAGCCGAGACGCTAGCTGCTGGTAACGTGTTTCGTTGCTAAATGTCCTTTTAAAGTTGGTTTGCAAAAACAAAACGGGTGTGCACAACGTAGTATTTGCAACACAAAGTGTCTGAAAAACCGATCAAATAGTGAGTTATTGTGTTGTTTCGTACACAAGAGAGGTTATAGACGAATTAGTGGTCATGGCCAGCCAGTAGGACGGATCGTTTAGCTGGATTTAACATGTAATGAATCCCGTCTCCTTCGTTACTATGAACTGTTTATTAGGTATTAGTGGTATTAACACACCGACTGGGAACCGAATACTTCAATATTTGACTGACTGATGTTACTGAACATCACTTTCTGTCAAGTGGATTGGAAGTGTTTGTTTATAAGCTACCCTGTCACAAAACAAGTTATGATTTCATTTGATTTTGTCAGTCAAATCAAGCTTTTTAGTTAACTGAACTGAACGTATTGCCACAATCGAGTTCTACTGAGTCTGTCGCTTTGACTGACGGATGGGTAAGTAGAGTGATGACGTAGCCTCCAGGGACTCTTTTAGGATGACGAGAAACAGCTCCTGCTCAGGGTGTTACTACTCTACACTTTACAACATATTCCAGGTGTAATTGTGAGCTCTATCGTTGGCCAACTGGTTGTACTTTAATACACAAGCACCGGTTCTTCTCTTGGAGGCTTGTTGGGAAGTAAATGCACATGACCTCTGGTGACAAGTAGTTCTCTTGTCTTCTTCTATTATGTTGAACGCACAAATTGTAAACGTATTGTCACTTTGGACGAAAGTGTCTGCTAAATGACTAATGTCAATACTATGGCCTTTTTCACATTTTAATTAATCCTTTTCTGCAGTCAAATTTTTAGAAGTTATCAAGCCGTTCTGTGCTGTACTGCCAGAGATCCAGAAACCAGAAAGAAAGGTAGGAGACTTGTGTTTTCAAATGTCATTTGAAACTACTTTTTACTGTTTTTATATGTATGGAAAAATCTGATCATGGTCATGCTATTCATACCTTACTTTTTATTTTAATTTGTACAGATTCAATTCAGGGAAAAGGTGCTATGGACGGCTATCACCCTTTTCATCTTCCTGGTGTGCTGCCAGGTCGGTATCTTAAAACTTTCAGCTCAATCGACACCATTGCATAGTTCCTCTGTTGCCAAATTGTTACACATTGATAAACACATTGATCATGAATGTGTTCCACTCTGTCCCCATCAGATCCCACTGTTTGGCATCATGTCCTCCGATTCAGCAGATCCCTTCTACTGGATGAGAGTAATCCTGGCTTCCAACAGAGGTGCGTGACCTGCTCACTCTTGACCTGAGAGGCTGTCTCCTTGGTACCTGGCTATCCCCGCCACCGAATCCATGCACAATCTTATGCTAATTCTTAACACCAGATGGGGTCAAGTGACTTTGTTGCAGCTCCCTATTCCAACACAGGGCACAGACAGAATTAGTCTCAGGAACAGTGAACTCTTTTCATAGTGATTTACTCTGGGTCTTCTGTCACCCAGGTACTCTTATGGAGCTTGGCATCTCACCTATCGTCACCTCGGGACTCATCATGCAGCTGCTGGCCGGAGCCAAGATCATTGAGGTGGGAGACACCCCCAAGGACCGGGCCCTCTTCAATGGAGCTCAGAAATGTACGTCTTCTACTTTTCCCCATGTGTGACACTAATAGACCACCCTTTTTTAATGCTGTTTGAGTTCCGCTGACCTCACTGTGTTCCCTCTCTCTGGTCGCAGTGTTTGGTATGATCATCACCATCGGACAGGCCATCGTGTACGTGATGACCGGCATGTACGGAGACCCCTCTGAGATGGGCGCTGGCATTTGCTTGCTCATCATCATCCAGGTGAACAGACACACGCCTTCCCTGCTAGCCCAATGTGCAATATTCCGGCGCGGGATATGGTCGCGGGGATATGGTGTCATCGATGTTGAATATAAATGCCTGACGCAAACCTCCCGCTTCATGTCCGTGACAGCTGTTTGTAGCCGGTCTGATCGTCCTGCTGCTGGACGAGTTGCTGCAGAAGGGCTACGGCCTGGGCTCCGGGATCTCCCTCTTCATCGCCACCAACATCTGTGAGACCATCGTGTGGAAGGCCTTCAGTCCCACCACTGTGAACACTGGCAGAGGTACGGCCGACAGAAAACTCTAACCTGAAGGAGAAACTAAACGTCTATGTACTTTGTTCTCAATTTGATCACATTCTTGTACTGTTTTCTCAAATGTTTTTTGTGCCGTTTGTTTTATTAGGCACTGAGTTTGAGGGAGCCATCATCGCTATGTTCCATCTGCTGGCCACTCGTTCCGACAAGGTGCGAGCCTTGAGGGAGGGTTTCTACAGGCAGAACCTTCCCAACCTAATGAACCTTATCGCCACAGTCTTCGTGTTTGCTGTAGTCATATACTTCCAGGTTTGTGGGTCACTCTGTGCATCTGCATGAACTGTATACTGTATACTATAGGAACTTTCAAATTTTCATGATTTCTAATCATGTTGATGCACAATATGTTTTTCTGAAGGCGGAATGGTAAATATAATGACAAAAACGAACCAAACCAATGCTTTGTTTGACCTCCAGGGCTTCAGGGTCGACCTGCCCATCAAGTCAGCCCGCTACCGCGGTCAGTACAACACCTATCCCATCAAGCTGTTCTACACCTCCAACATCCCCATCATCCTGCAGTCCGCGCTGGTCTCCAACCTCTACGTCATCTCCCAGATGCTCTCCACCCGCTTCAGTGGGAACTTCCTGGTCAACCTACTAGGGACCTGGTCTGTGAGTAGACCAATCTCCCCCGGCTGACCGTACCAACCATGTGTTTGCATAAAGTCTGGAACTGATGTTGTTGGAGACCAAAAACAAGAATGGGGCAGAATGACTGTTCTTGGTGTCTTTTAGGACCGTGTGAACTGAGCTGTGAGGTGTTTGTGTGGGAGGGTTTGGTTTGGATATACAGTCACATGTTTCTGACTGACTTGTCCTCAAAGGTCACTGCAGGCGTGTAGAGTCCACCATTCTCAAGATCTCGGTCTGTGTCTGTGTGTAGGACACCTCGACTGGTGGACCAGCGCGGGCCTACCCAGTAGGTGGACTGTGCTACTTCCTGTCCCCCCCGGAGTCGTTTGGTTCGGTCCTAGACGACCCAGTTCACGCGTCCATCTACATCGTCTTCATGCTGGGTTCCTGTGCCTTTTTCTCCAAGACCTGGATTGAGGTCTCGGGGTCCTCTGCCAAAGATGTAAGACTTTGAAAACCTTATTTTTTTTTTTTTTTTTTCATGAAAATCAACCCATGCCACTGATGTTATTGAAGTGTGTGTGTGTGTGTGTGTGTGTGTGTGTGTGTGTGTGTGTGTGTGTGTGTGTGTGTGTGTGTGTGTGTGTGTGTGTGTGTGTGTGTGTGTGTGTGTGTGTGTGTGTGTGTGTGGTGTGTGTGTGTGTGTGTGTGTGTGTGTGTGTGTGTGTGTGTGTGTGTGTGTGTGTGTGTGTGTGTGTGTGTGTGTGTGTGTGTGTGTGTGTGTGTGTGTGTGTGTGTCAGGTGGCAAAGCAGCTCAAGGAGCAGCAGATGGTGATGAGGGGCCACAGAGAGACCTCCATGGTCCATGAACTCAACAGGTAACAATAAACACTTAGCTTAAAATCTGTCCCCTTAGGTGTCTCTTCTGTAGCCCATTTGAACTCCACAGCCAATATCTACTACTATTGCAAGTTGCTGTGGACGAAAGCCTCTGCTAAATGACTGATGGATACGTGGGGAAACTGGTTTGCAGCTTAACCACAGGCCATTTCGTCATACATCAGAGTAATCGTACAGATGCACATACTACATGCTTCATACCTTGCAATACTTTAGGTGTAGAGGAACAATATTAGGGTGGGGGAGAGTTCTAAGTTCATGGGGTAGTGCATTACCCATTTAAAAACTGGATGGCTTGTGGGACAATTAGAACTTTGATCTATTCTTGGAGGGTGGCCCAAATGGCAACGTTACAAATGAGACGGCAAGGGGTTCCTCCGGTCCCCCATCATGTTGTCTGCCCTGTTCATTTACATTTAGGACATTTGGCAGATGCTTTTATCCAAAGCGACTTACAAGGAGTACATTTGTTGAAGTAGACAATAGCATAACGCTGAGGTACGCAAACATCAAAATAGAGCAGTTCACAAGCATTTATATTAACAAGATGAATAACACAATTTCGTACTGCTAGGTCACCTGCTTAAGTAGCTGTGATAAGAGCGTGTTATCAACATTAAGGATATACACTTGCTAGAATATACAACATGCTAAGAGCTATTAATGTCAGGACTTAAGCAAGTTAGGGGTTTACAAAGGAGAAGGAGGGTTCATGGAGAGTCCAGGTGGACTCTGAACACGGGTCTGGTTCTGTTTGCCCTGTTCAAGGGTCTGGTTCTGTCATGTGATCTGTGTTTTATGATGTCTCTTTATAGGTACATTCCCACGGCGGCAGCCTTCGGTGGCCTGTGCATAGGAGGTCTGTCTGTCATGGCCGACTTCCTGGGTGCCATCGGGTCGGGTACCGGTATCCTCCTGGCTGTGACCATCATATATCAGTACTTTGAGATCTTCGTCAAGGAACAGAGTGAAATGGGAAGCATGGGAGGACTGTTCTTCTAGGAGACGCCCAGAGATCGACCAGACAGACACACAGCAAACTCTTACTTCATTCATTTTTTTTTCTGTTTTTATTTTTGGCTTTTATGCAATGCAATCATCATCCAAAAGATTCCAAACCCGGGATTCAGCCTTTTTATTTTTTTTGGTTTTGTTTCCTCCACCAAGTCTCCTCTCCATGGTGTCCTCCAAGGGTACGATAGCAGTCTAACTGGAGAAGATGGCCGGGGGCAGCGTTGTTGTTCTTCCAAGGTCCAAGCATAACGCAGAGAAACCACTCTGGAAACCCACTGTTCCCAACTGTATTGTCTCCGATGTCTTCAGGCTGCCTCAAGTCCCTGTTGGTCTTCCCATACTGAATGCCTAAAGCACACATTGGCCCAGGCGCTATCCCAGACTGGCCTCTGGTCGTTCATTGCAGCTAAGTTAAATGAACGCCCAACACGGTTATGGCATGTGAATTGAGAGGTGCCGAGTCACAACGTAACGCTCTGAACTTGGACATTATGTGGGAGGAATTGAACGAAAGCCATGTCACACTCATTTCAGGTCATCGGAAGCTACACCGGAGGTTTCCCCCGGAGGATCGTATACGCCATGTAAAACAACCGCTTCTACAGCATACCTGGTGTGTTGTTGTTTTTTGTGGGGAATCTCTACGCTGGCTTCTGGCAATTTATCTTTTACCTTTTTTGTATTTGTATGTTTTAAAGAAATAGCGGACTATGTTTATAATCACACCGATCTTAAACGGGGGCACCGCGCTCGCCGGCCGTCTCCAGGTCCTAAAAGGGATGTTTGTCTGTGTCGTCATGCTGTTTTATTCTGACTGATTGACCGCACAATACTGCCGAGGTGTGGTTGGTTGAGGCTGGGTTTGGTAAGGACGAGGGAGGGTCTCGTTTTTGTTTTTACTTTCTCTGCCAGACATAATTGTTATTAAAAATAAAAACAACGGTTTTTTTCAAACACATTTGGTTACTGTGTCTTTGTCAACTATACTTTGTGGACTTGCTGACTGCTAACTCCTGTTATAAGTATACAAACTATCATCGCTCTGCTTATGTAGCCTATATTTGAGCAATTATTAACGATATTTAGATCGTTAATAATGACTCGAGAGCCGATTAATAAGCATATTATTTCTCTCTTGTTACCGTGTAAGTGAAGTACGGTTAGTTATTAAAAACACATTGTTTGTCCATATTCGCATGTACTATTGGATGTATTAAAAGAACGACGCACACTCCGTGGCTGTACAGCAGCCCTCCCATTGGCTGTGTCCATCGTGATGACGTCAGCCTTTCGCGACGATAGCAACGTCAGTCTTGCGCGACGTTACGTCGGGTTGACAGGTCACGGAGGGAGGGTAGCAGTCAGACAGTGGTCCATCCAGACACCCGAGAGTTGGGGCCTGAGCTCACAAATGTAAAATAGCGAAAGGTTAAATTCCACGAAAGACGAGTGTGGCCATAAGAGAAGGACGTTAAACGGTCGCCGGCATGTCGTACTGCAGAGAAGAAGGTAAGGTTCATTCATACCGGGCCATGCCTGAATGTCATTGGGGAGCAGCCTCCATGTTGGCGGTACATGGCGGGCCCCCGGCTCTGGGACTATATATATAATGGTTGCTTTGGAACATAAAGGCAACACCTAATACTGAATGAGCTCAACGGCCGGTCTAGTGTGTGATAGGTTGTCTAAATGAGGGCATCGAGGGCGAGTAGGCCAAACATGATAGAGAGTCTGGTCATATTGGCGTGGAGTTGGAGTATTGAGTTAGAATTAATTCGCTAACCCTTCCTTTTTAGAGGACATCGTGTCTAATTATAATATATAATGGGGCTTGTACACCAGAATGCGTCATTGGAGTTTATGTTGGCGAAAAAAATAAGGACATTTCAGCCACCCTAATCTTTTGAACGGCTGCGTATAATGTCTATTTCACTAGATTATTTACACTTTATCCTTTACACTTTTTACAATCGATATATGTTCTTGTACCCCCAAGGCAAAGATCGCATCATCTTTGTAACCAAGGAGGACCATGAGGCACCTAGCAATGCTGAGTTGATTGCAGATGACCCCAACGACCCTTATGAAGAGCAAGGTACGTGACTGGCCCCCGTGGGGCTGTGGAACACTTGGGAGAACGATCCTTTTACTGACCAAGGTGTCTCTGGGTGCTGAAGAAAAACGTACCGACCCGATAGGTCATTTCCAAACAGGACCAGAATGTTCTGGTTATTTTACAACCATACACCAGACTGCCCAAAAATCGCAAGATCCTCTCATTTCCATTGCACCCAGGCATGTCAACATATTTCAATAAAGCCCAAACTACATCCCAGGCCTTGCCTCTATTCTGTGTGCTCTCTTTCTAGAGAGAATCATGATGTATCTAAGAATCAAAATGTTTCCCCCCCCTGCCCCTACTCTTTACCCCAGGCCTGATCCTGCCAAATGGAGACATCAACTGGAACTGCCCGTGTCTCGGGGGCATGGCCAGTGGGCCCTGTGGCTCTCAGTTCAAGGAAGCGTTCTCCTGTTTCCACTACAGCAACGAGGAGGTGAAGGGCTCAGAATGCATAGACAACTTCCGCAGCATGCAGGAGTGCATGCAGAAGTACCCAGAGCTCTACCCCCAGGAAGAAGACGGAGGTGGAAGCAACCCTCCCCAGGAAGAGGCCGGCTCTGCCCCCACTACTGACTCTGACTCCCCTACCTCACCGACCCAGGCTGCCCCGTCCTCCGACGGCAACGCACCTTCAGAAGGGCAAAACGACAGCTAAGGTCCACACCTCATCCTCCACAGCTCACACGTGGTCTCCGTGTACGACCCCTGGGATAGACCACTCTCTCTCTCCAGAGAGGAGCTCATCTGTCTGTGTTGTTCAATACGACTAGACGTGTCCTCTGGTTCATAAGAAGAAACAAATGACCGGGATTGATGGATCTTATCAAATGAAGCCCCCAGTGGGGCTTGACACACCATGGACTAACTAGTGGAGGAGGTTTCTCCTGGCTTCATTCTGCTCCGCACTTGAACGTCCTACGATTTATAGGTGACATTGGAACAGTTACAGAAAGGTTTGAATCAATGAGAATCTATTTTGATGTCTTTGTCACTGCTTCAATATCAGTTTCTTGTCCATTGTGTTCATTCTCCATGTGCTCCCTGTTACTGTGTGACCGCTTTCCACTAGATGTTGATGATGACACTTGGGTGTTGATGATTCTAATATTATATTCCACCAGTGGAATCTTTCATTTTGCAAAACTTCTGATTTTGGAACAATCAAGTTCATTCTTGATAACCTCACTGTAAAGTTTAATTCACTTTCCACTCTAAGAGACCAAAGTATAGTGAACATTTTAAGGGGAAAATAACTGTTGATGAAAATAATGTCCATGTCTTCTGCAAGCCATTCATATGAAGGTTATCTGTCACTGATGTGCAAACCGGGTGTTTGCACATCAAGATTTAGATTAAGTTGAGGTTGAACATGTTGATATTGAAAGTGATGTGAAATGACGAATGTCATTGGGCAAAACAATCTGCCGTAGGATTTTCTGCAGAATATTCAGTGTCTCACTGGCATGGATCAGTATGAACGCACTGATGCAGTGTGTATTACAGGTTTCCTCTCTGGGACTGTATGGGTAAGGTTCACCAGTTGAAATACATGTCATTCAAGCCTTAATGGACAACACAGTCGTCCTTTTATATGTAATCCACATTAAACTAACACTGACCAACGTCTACCAATAACTTTTTCTTGTGCGCAAACCAACGCATCCAAGGGAATTGTAATGTGAAGAGGTGAACGGTAAATCATGAGTCATTCGACTACACATGTTCACAAGTGATTGCTCATGTTCATTGAACATCCACCGATTTACTTTTCGCCTCTTCCTCAAAATAAACGGTATCACAACATACGAACAGATGAATTTATTACTTATTTATATGTATATACATCCAAATCTTATCAACGTAAAGAAGGTTGAACATTGTTCGGATGACGTCGACGTGTCCTTTGCTGATCAACTGCGTCCACCGTTAATATGAAGAGGTTTCCTCGTGTTCAGCCTGCATCGGGCTAACAGCCGGCTTGTGTTTCACAGTCCAAACCTTTTAGAATCCCGTTCCTCCTACGTCCCGTGACGATAATAACCGGTTTTACTTTAGAGATACATATTAGGAAAGTAACATATTCCCACCTCACACAGTGTTTTCATAGGCAGGGACATTGGGAGATATACCCTGTTCTGGGAACCAAAGGAAGAAGTAGACTGATCACACGCCAGTGATCAGTGCTTAATGTCCTCTGGTTGTTTTCATCGCTTTATTGTCCACTGATTCTGTATGACCACGTCGGCGACGCTCATCCTTGTGTCATGTTTGGGTCTGCGGGTCACGGACATTCGTGCCTCAGGCCCTGTGACAGGTTCAAGCCTAGTCTGGGTGTCCAGAGGGCCACCACGCTCTGCAAGGTGACCAGTAACCGCCCGGTCTCAGGCTCCTCTGGGCCTGCCAGAAGGTAATCCATACCTGGAGAACGGATGCAGTCGTATGTTAAAAACAAAATGATACCTTTGTGACAGGAACTGTATACAAGTTAAGTTTGTCCCAGGTTAAATAACCAGAACACATCTAGAATATGTGCTGTGCAAACATCCCTTTGTTAGAGGGATATGTAACTTAAAGACTAAGGCCACCACAGCCCTGGTCGATTGGACAGCCGTTGCGGAACACATGGCTGTCACGTGATCAGATCATGTGATCGGTTGATGGGCGGTCCTACCCGGGTTGAGGATGGGACAGGTGCAGCCGCGGCTGGTCCAGGTGAGAGGGTAGATGCTGACCGTCCCAGGGGACAGAGGCACCTGTCCGGAACGCAGGACCTTGCGCACCTTGACCTGCACCTCTGCGTGGCTGCCCTTGTCGTGGGCCGACAGCACACTGACCTTGATCACTGCGGTGGGTCACACACAGAGTTGAGACAAGATCAAATGTTGTTTCCCGCTAACGATGTATGTCCCGTTAAATGCGCGGCATTGCTCCTCACCGTAGTCGTGTTTAGTTTGACAGAGGTCAGACACACTCCGCAGCTTCCTCTCCTTGCAGGTGCACTTTCCTGTGAAAGGACAGTCGGACCATCAGAACAGTGAATCGTATCTGCATGATAACGGCTGTGCATGGCTCCCCAGGACATCAGGCTTACCTGTGTAGTGCAGGGCAGAGACTGCCAGCTCCTTGGGCCACAGCGCTTCACCTTCATGGGTGAACATGTGCTCCAAATCAGGGATTCTTCCTCCAACGGGTACGTTCACCACTTGATTGTCTGCATAGCTGCTGTAATATGCAAAATATACATATGATCAATGTTAGTTTGTCATGTCCCTAATTTTGTATTAAAGTCTAGATGACACCGTAGATGTTTTTTTTAAAACTACATCTTCAGAAGAAAAAAAAACGGAAAAAATATTTTAGTGTTGTGTTCTGTAAACAGCAACATCAGTAGCCTTCCCCCCCACCTGTCTAGGCACTGGCCAGTGTTTGAGTCGCAGGACTGGGGGCAGACACAGGGCTGGCAGCCCTCATCGCCGAAGCCCCAGTACCCAGGCAGGCACTGGCTGCATCTCCCACCCCCTACCCCGGCCTTACAGGGGCACTGGCCGCTCCGAGGATGGCACCAGGGCCCTTCCTCTCCATGCTGCAGTGATAGAGAGCCCCGGGGATCACACCAGCATCCTGAGTAAGAAGATAAAGACACATCTTATATTCATCTGTAGCTGTCCTGCTGCTGTCACCGCTTGCAGTGAAATATAATCACCAGCAGAGGGAGCCCCTGGATAACGGGTTCCGAGAGCTGTACATTATGTTCCAACCTGTAGTGGATGTACTTGATGCTGACAAAACAACATTCAAATGTCTGAGAGATACAGGTCCAGTTTGCAACACAAGTAGACCTCCACTATCAATAATTATATTTTAAAATATCTGAAAAAAAACAATACTCCAAGCCATCACACCAGTGTCTCTGGTCTCTTACGTGTGCAGGCGTGGGGAGAATTCAGGGGCAGGAAGGGGTGGCGGTGGTAACCGTGGCGACAGCGCTGACACCGGCGCCCCGCGGTGTCATGGCGGCAGTCGTCGCACACGCCCCCACTGGCACCGCCGGACGACAGCCACGCCCGCCGCGAGAAGTGGCAGCTGTCCGCATGGCCGTTGCACTCACACTCTGAGAGGTGAACACCGGATAATGAAGCAGTGAAGATGTCTTTTCTCCCCCCTGTGGTCTAGTCAGCCGTTCCGCAGCATCCGAACCGGGACTAGCAGGTTCAAGGACCGTTTTTACCCACGGGCAGTGGCCTACTGAACTGTTAGGAGTGCTGCCACTATTGTCATTGTCACCCATATTACATTACACTATCATACTTACTGGACTCATAACAGTTACTGTTCTGTACTGCACTGTAATCATGATGCTGCTGCGCCCTGTCCCTTTAAAACGTCCTGCACCATTCGCCGGCCCATATGTATATAATGTATCATCCAGCAGAACCTTTATTGTTATTTTATTGTGTATAGTATTGTTATAGTATAGTGTTGTTTGTATAATATAGTATAGTATATAGTAGGTCATATGTAGTTTTTGTTTATAGAATTCTAAACATATTGCATTGTTTAGTATAGCGTGAATAAAAGCATCCGCTAAATAAGTAAATAATAGTGAATAGTAAAACCAACCATCTGCAACTTTTGGAGAAAGTTGTGTCTTCACATTACATTAAAGTCTTTTAGCAGACGCTTTTGTTCCAAGCGACTTCATAGTCATACGTGTATGTCCTTCCTACCAAGCCTCCAAGAGCAGAACCAGTGCTCAGGGAGAAGCACAGTAAGTCAGCTCCGGGGATTTGACACTAGTTCATCAAACAGCTACAAACAGTGAAGCCGGAGTCACATGACGTTAGTTCCAGCTCTGCGAGATGATTGGTCCACTCACTCTGACAGGCGTTGGGCTGTCCACTGCTGCCGTTGGCCGGTCTCCAGGGCCGGTGGTTGTAGAGCGGAGCGCACCTCTCACAGTGCTCCCCCGCCGTGTGGTGACTGCACACACACCTACCGGCCACCTGACGGGAACACAGGTCAGCCGCTGCTCAATCACATTCAGTCACTTACGTTACAATCACAGAGAGCACCGGTTGGGGAAAAATCGTAAATTGCCGGCAGACAGCAACTATGAAAATGTGGTCAGTGGAGCTATTATTATACGCTGCCTGTCTGTCCACTTCCATCCTCCTTACGCTGCCTGTCTGTCCACTTCCATCCTCCGTACACTGCCTGTCTGGACATAACATCCGTACCCCTGTGTTTGACCGTCCTGTGGGCCATGCCTGGGCCAATGCAATAACTGGCGCACACATACACACACACACACATGCATACTCACACATACACACACACACCCACATGCATACACACACACAAACACATGCATACTCACACATACACACAGACACACACACACCCACATGCATACACACACACACACACATGCATACTCATACACACGCACACACACATGCATACTCACACACACACACACACACACACACACACACACACACACACACACACACACACACAGTGTGTTGTATTTCCCGCTCTGCTCAACTATCACAACACAAGTAGTTAGTTGTCTTCTCACCACACGACTCTCCTGTAGCGCCCCCTGGCTACTGCTGCTGTGAGGCACACAGTGGTCTGCATGGCCGTGGCACAGGCAGGTGCCTCTGGCCAGCAGGGTGTAAATGGAGTAGTAGGGTGCGGAGGGAGGGGCCTGTGTGGCGGCGGGAACCGGGGTCGAGTTCCGGAGTCTACCCTTGTCCCAGGGGGGGTCCGGAGGCGCCGGGCAGGCCTGAGCCTCGAGGAGCCTGATGCGGAGGTTGGTGAGGCTGAGACGGGCCATGGTCTCTGGGTTGTAGGGGTCCGTCGCCTGGATGCTGCTGGAGCTCAGGGTCCGCATGATCACCTGGGACACCGAGACAGGACATGATCTCACCGCTCCACACGGACCTGGGACTGTTCTGATCCCCCTGGTCCACCGCCTTCCTGGGAGCAAGACTCCTCTAACCTACTAGACTCCTCTAACCTACTAGAGACTCCTCTAACCTACTAGAGACGCCTCTAACCTACTAGAGACTCCTCTAACCTACTAGAGACTCCTCTAACCTACTAGACTCCTCTAACCTACTAGAGACTCCTCTAACCTACTAGAGACGCCTCTAACCTACTAGACTCCTCTAACCTACTAGAGACGCCTCTAACCTACTAGAGACTCCTCTAACCTACTAGAGACTCCTCTATCCTACTAGACTCCTCTAACCTACTAGAGACTCCTCTAACCTACTAGAGACTCCTCTAACCTACTAGAGACTCCTCTAACCTACTAGAGACGCCTCTAACCTACTAGAGACGCCTCTAACCTACTAGAGACTCCTCTAACCTACTAGAGACGCCTCTAACCTACTAGAGACTCCTCTAACCTACTAGACTCCTCTAACCTACTAGACTCCTCTAACCTACTAGAGACTCCTCTAACCTACTAGACTCCTCTAACCTACTAGACTCCTCTAACCTACTAGAGACTCCTCTAACCTACTAGAGACTCCTCTAACCTACTAGACTCCTCTAACCTACTAGAGACTCCTCTAACATACTAGAGACTCCTCTAACCTACTAGACTCCTCTAACCTACTAGAGACGCCTCTAACCTACTAGAGACTCCTCTAACCTACTAGAGACTCCTCTAACCTACTAGAGACTCCTCTAACCTACTAGAGACGCCTCTAACCTACTAGAGACTCCTCTAACCTACTAGAGACGCCTCTAACCTACTAGAGACTCCTCTAACCTACTAGAGACTCCTCTAACCTACTAGAGACTCCTCTAACCTACTAGAGACTCCTCTAACCTACTAGAGACTCCTCTAACCTACTAGAGACTCCTCTAACCTACTAGAGACTCCTCTAACCTACTAGAGACTCCTCTAACCTACTAGAGACTCCTCTAACCTACTAGAGACTCCTCTAACCTACTAGAGACTCCTCTAACCTACTAGAGACTCCTCTAACCTACTAGAGACGCCTCTAACCTACTAGAGACTCCTCTAACCTACTAGACTCCTCTAACCTACGAGAGACTCCTCTAACCTACTAGACTCCTCTAACCTACTAGAGACTCCTCTAACCTACTAGAGACTCCTCTAACCTACTAGACTCCTCTAACCTACTAGAGACTCCTCTAACCTACTAGACTCCTCTAACCTACGAGAGACTCCTCTAACCTACTAGACTCCTCTAACCTACTAGAGACTCCTCTAACCTACTAGAGACTCCTCTAACCTACTAGAGACTCCTCTAACCTACTAGACTCCTCTAACCTACTAGAGACTCCTCTAACCTACTAGAGACTCCTCTAACCTACTAGACTCCTCTAACTAACCTAGGTCTGAGCGATATGGGAACAATAATGGGTACTTTTACACCATATCGATATACATCCCAATGGTTCAATGTGGATTGTGTGTGGTTGGTGGCTGGTTGAAGCCACCTCAGTCTCAGGCCCCAGTCAGACTGACTAGAGTCTGGGATCTTGATTACCAAGGGCCTACGGGTTAAACCAGCCACCGCCACACACACTCGAGGAGAAGCGCTAGCACCTGCAAGGTAGCGGTTTATTGCAGAGTTTGAAGTTGTCCTTATCTAACCTTACCTGTATCTGAACTCAGTCGCACAGCAAGCGTCTTCTAAATGACAAAATAGAAACAGTTTGAATGCGTATCCTCACCTCCCCGCCGGTGCAGGGCGTGGCCTCGCTGTAGCGGGACGTACACGGGGCCCCGGGCTCCTCCACGTCGTCCGGGAGACCGAACTCCAGGCTGCAGTTGCGGGCGAACAGCTTGAGGGTCTCCCAGCTCCGCCCGAAGTCCCCCGAGCGCTCGACGGCCATGGCGGCGGGCCGTGGCGAGCGGAACAGCAGCACCACGTGGGACAGACAGAAGCGCGTCTCCAGATCCAAGCGGATCTCGTCCCGGTGGGCTTGAGGGCCGGCCACGCCCGACGCCCACCAGGTTCCCGGGTGGGAGAAGGGATCGTCGGCCATGTGCGAGGGAGGGTGGGGGTCCTCGGGGACCCCCGTGAGGGTGGTCAGAGTCCGGCCGCTGGCCAAGTTCCCTAGGGGCGGACTGCAGGCGCAATCTGCACACCTGGAGGCTGAGGGGGGGAGATGAGGGTCAAGAGGAGATGAACAGAGGAACGAGTGGTTTGAAGGAGGCGGTAGGGATACGACTGTCAGGTGCGAACATCACCCCAGTCGTATGTCCCATGGCTCTGTAAAATATGTACAGCCATGCTCCAGTGGCGTCATTGGGGGGGAAAGGCTTTGTTGACCTATACATTTTTAATTAGCCAGATAGATATCAACTGCTTCCTTGATGCATCGTCGAGTCCTTTCCCCCATGGAGTCTCGTGTTGCATCTATTTTGAACTCCGCCATAACCCTATCAATTGTGCAACAGGTTTGACCGCTGATGATACCGGTACCTAGATCTCATAGAACCGTGAAGATAAAGACGGGTTTACATAAGCTACAATAAGGGCTATAATAAATACACAAACAAATTAATATTAATTCAACAATATTGAATAAAGTCACCTACCTGCCCCGTAGCGCATAAGCGCAAAATGCAGCCAAACCACAACCGCCAGCATCTGAAGTCGACTCCGACCCGTCCAGCTGTGAACACACTCTCCTCCTGTGTCTCCTTTACTCTGTACACTTGCCATAGAAAACAAGCGTTGACATCATTCGCCTTTATGTCTCGATGGACGCATTCCGTTTTACGGGGCAATTGCGCAACAAACCTCAAGACGCGCACATATATGTCCATCCACGACTGACCCCCGTGACGCTGCTCAAATCATCTCCATCACAGCTTGTAGACTAGAGCATCCATAAGAGAGTCGGGCATCCGTGTGTCGCGACAGGTCGTGCGTGGCCCCAGCTGCTACGCCCGAGTGACTGTCAGGTCACAGCCGCACGGTGTTCGTGTTGGAACGACGGCACTTTAGACTTTAGGCACTTTTGTGCGCTTTAGAACCAAGTGAAAACGAAAGTCAAAACAGCAGCTGAGACATCGAGTCGTCTAACTGTTCGTTGTTTGTTAGAAAGAAAGAAAGAAAGAACTGATCGACCGCGTCGCCACTGGGTCATTACGCACGGAGGACGCGTATCCACTACCACTAGTCCAAACCCACCCCTGTATACAAGGGGTGTTTTTTTCTTCTTCTCACTTGCGGCAAACTGACTCATCCACAAGGATGAGAGAGAGAGAGAGAGAGAGAGAGAGAGAGAGAGAGAGAGAGAGGTGGGGGGGGGGGGGGGGCGCGCGGGTGGTTGAACGTGGTTAATTTGAACCAGCCGCACGGCGCATACCAGCTCCGCCGGGTCCCCGCCGTCACCAGGGCCTCGTAATAGGGCCAAGGAAACGAGATGATCTACTCCTGTTTTTCTCTGCAGCTTCGGTCATTCCGTCTTGCCAGTCTCTTTGAAGTCCAATTAGAAGGAGCGTCAGGCGAAGCGCACTACACCACCTGGCAATGGGAACCAAAGCATGAACAACAAAACAAAACGGCACCGACCACTGGGGCTTCCCGTCCTCTCTCTCTCTCTCTCTCTCTCTCTCTCTCTCTCTCTCTCTCTCTCTCTCTCTCTCTCTCTCTCTCTCTCTCTCTCTCTCTCTCTCTCTCTCTCTCTCTCTCTCTCTCTCTCTCTCTCTCTCTCTCTCTCTCTCTCTCTCTCTCTCTCTCTCTCTCTCTCTCTCTCATTGGAGCATCGCCGCGCTTGGCTTCCCACGACAGCAGAAGAAAGCGTTACAAAGGACTGGACTAACGCACACACGCACACACACACACATGGTCCTCATATTTATGGCATATCAAACACTTTGGGTTTAATTGTCTTCCAAATAATGACGTCAACATCTCAGAGGCGCTGGCGGTGAACTCCGCCTCTCCTACGACGCCTTGAAATAAACACCGAGCCTCAAGAACGCAAGAAGCTCCTACAATTGGAATGGACGGGAGCGTTGAAATGTTAAATCATCTCCCTAATGTGATGCAAATGTTTTTTTGTTGTTGCGCAGAACAAAACTATTTTTTACAAAGTTCAGAATGAAAAGTGAAAAATGAGCCAGTGTCTAGGTTCAAGATGTTCCTTGAAGAACATCTTGAACGCTGCACAGACAACAAGTCCTTATACTAAGAGAGCCGTTCAAAGACAAGAGTTTAGTCTTTGTATTGTATTGACCTGCAAGGGACTCCAGCTGAAGACAACAGAGAAGAAACGCCAGGCAGATATCCATCAGTAATTAACAACCCTGCAGTCGCCACAATGATCCGCTGACCCCGGGTTGTTAATTAACAATCACAATGGCACAAGTCTGTATGAAAATATGTATTTGGCTCCAAAGCATGCAGATAAAAACAATCGGGTCAATGATGTTTGTATTGACAAACGGTCAGCAAATGATTCCAGCGAGGAAGCACCCATGACAGGTGCAATAGCGCAGTTAGTAACACATAGGAGCGGTTTCAAGGAGGGAAGGATGTACAATCCCAGCTCAGGATGTACCGCATGCTTGGTCTCCCCCTCTCCGTGTGTGTGTGTGTGTGTGTACACGCTGTCAGATATGTTAATATGTACTCATCGTGGCCCCCAGCTGAGAGGGGTCAAATACCAGCCAGACAAGGTCAGAGGGATCTCCTACCAGCCCCCGTGGCCCTGTCTCTAATTGCTCCTCTTTCTCTCATTTAGCAGGGCTTAGCCATGTCTCTCCCCCTCCAGTGTTTGTTCACAGTGATGCTCATACATGCGTGACTTTCCGAGGAACATGGGGTTACTTCTAGCTCCTCCCCCTCCCTCCCTCCCTCCCCTCCCCTCCCCCCCTCCCTCCCCTCCCCTCCCTCCTCTCGCTGATCTAGTTTTGTCTCACATGACCCCGGCCGGCCCTCCATTGTAGACAGACAGGCATGACAGCAGGCCGTAACGGTGGACTCTGCCACAGGCCAGTAGAATGGCTTCCTGGGGTTCCCCCCCAAAGGACACAGGTGGACCTTGATTGTACCTTTTGACAAGACTTAGGCAAACAGAGCAGAGCAGAGTAGAGCAGAGCAGAGCAGATGGTACACACTAGTGCTCTACTCAAGTGTGTGTGCTTTAACCTGAGGGCCTTGATCACCAAGGACCCACACAGGTGTGCAGCCTCACCCAGCAGCCCCAGACTGCCACTCCACTGCCACTCCACACAGACGTTTCTAGCAAACATCCACTTCTCTTTATTCATCAAGTCATTCCATGTGCTGATACAGACGGGTTAGGGGTAATCTTTCTCAATGAGGTGAGAGTCATTGGTCTAAAATAGCAGTGGGTGAGCGCTGTAGAGTGGATGAGGTTTGTTTGGGTTGGGAGGGAATTGTGTGTCTCATGCAACTCATAAAACATCATATTATGTCCAACCATCTGCTGAGATTTATGACAACATCACATAAGCAGTTTAAGGAACATTAAAGGACCGTTTGAAGGAGAGACCAACATTTTGAAGGGTATTACCAAGTGGTCATAATAATTAAGTATGCTTTATAACCATCAAAGGTGAAGTTGGCAGTTTAAAAGTTCAGTGCCATAGGTCAAGTTCAAGGTAGTATAAGTCTTTGTTTTTTAGCTTTCTGCGGGTGGTCTGATGGACATTTGTCTTCCCTTCATTGACATTTATGAAAACTCAAGTTTTGCAACTTTTTACAAGCTAGTTTTTAAGGTTACTTGGTTAAGTCACCTTGAACCGACCGGAATGTTCAGCAGATTATTTTATTTGAAGAGGAGAGAGGTTCTGGTGGAGTTACGGTGATTTATAGCTGCCACGGGTTTGAATTCAAACCAAAGGGGGAACTGTTAGTGCTGTGTTGTAGCATAACCAATGCACGATGTTTGTACCGCTACCAAGAGGACGATGATGTTATCAAACCACAAATACAACCGCTTCTCTCTGGTCTTCAGACTCCCTCTGCTTTCCTTTGCCCAACCCAATAAACATCCTGAAAGCCAACAGGCCTACTGCTGATTTCCCCCAACAAATATTTAGGAACAGGCGTACGTGATGGAAGATCAGCTTCTTCCTTTGGATTCCTAACTGGACCTGTGAGATGGAGACTTGATTAAAAAGCGGCAGCTGAACCATGGGATCCATCACGTCTGAGAGAGTCCAGAGGCGTAAATATGTACATGGATAGTCACACAAAAGAACAGGCCAGATTGCACAATATTAAACACCTCTCTCTCTCTCTCTCTCTCTCTCTCTCTCTCTCTCTCTCTCTCTCTCTCTCTCTCTCTCTCTCTCTCTCACACACACTTACACTTTCATACGTGTCGCATGCACACCATTTAGAGCTACTAGCACCTCACCTGTGGAATCTTTTACAACCCTTGTGGTTTCTGATGTTGGAGGGCTGCAGTGATTTTGCCCCCAACCCCCCCCTAAAGGTCACTGAGAGAAATGTGCCAAATGGGAAAAATCAGACGCAGATGTTCCAAGGTCCTGGCTTCTCATGTCTGGACACTTTTCTGCTTTAGGGTCCTTCCCCGCTCGTTAAGGCCATGCTTTACGAGCCGAGGGTCTACCTGTTAGTGACCCCTGGATGCCTCCATGTCCATCAAGGTAACTTTCAACAATACGGTGGAATCCACTGACTGCCCGAGTCTATAGGTGCTAAATACACCACCACAAAACCCCAGAGCACTTCCAGAATGTCCTTTGATGGATGATGATGGAGTTCATCATCCATCCATCCATCAGTTTGCGTGTCGGTTTCGTAAAGGACCCCGATGCCGCCCCCCAATAAGGTGTGACCTCCGGGTCCTCCCGTCCTGCCCGACAGCGTCCCAATAAGGGAAGAGGAGGAAAAGGCCCGGCGTTTGATCCCCCGATCCTGCCCAACATCTGGTCCTCAGGAGGCGCTAAACTTAGCAACACATGCTGCTTTCATCACTGTAAAATGGAAGTTAAATTCACTCAGACGTGACCCCCAACGCCGGGCCAATACAGTAAAAGAAACATGAGGGTTCGAGGCAGAGCACGGGGCCATGAATAAAGACATGCCGGTGGGGAGGAGGAATGAGGGAGCACTGGGTGGGCAGGCGGAGCAGCACAGACGGAGCTGTTTGATGGTTGGTGTTCGGCCAGCTGGTTAGCGTGAGGATACGCAGCGGCTGTCGACGAGTGGCAGGGCAGAGGGGCGGCGGTGGGGCGGATCAAAGCTAATTACCGGCTTATTAGGATTTAATTGGCTCAACTCAGCCCGGCGCTGCGAGCCCACATCTGATCAGGTCCCGTCAGGGGAGGTTTCCAGGACCCCAGAGGATGGCAGCACGGAGCGCTGCCCACCGACGCCTGGTGGTCGGCCGTGTGCTGACGCCAGGCTGGCGGAGGAAGCTTTTTCGTGCGTTGCCTTGGATACCGCCTCACCCGCATCTTCTCTGCAATGTCGTCAGGACGATTAGGCACCTGATAATGATTCTAAAAGCACTGTGGTAACGGTGATAAGATGATTTCATCCTCAGATGTGGTGGTTGGAGGTTTGTCCCTGTGGGAAGTCTTCCGTTGGGTTTGGCGCCCTACAGCGGCTGGCCGATGTCTCCGCTTTCCATCTCTGAGCTCTGCGCTCACGTGACGCCGAAGTGCGGCTAGAGGTTGGTGGTTTGGGTTCTGAGCTGGCAGGTCTCTCGCTCAACAGGAGAAAATGGTAGGGAACCACAAACAGAGACCGAGGTACAACCACAGAAATCATACCTCCGCCCCACCAAAAAGTCCCCTGGATCCGGATTTGAATCTGGATGTAGGCCAAAATTCATTGTTCCTTGGCCCATAAGTAATCTAACCACTAAGTGTTGTATTTTAATACAGAACTTTTGGAGTTATCTTGCTAACAGGAAAACAGACAGACAAACAAACAAAGGGGCGTTAACATAACCTCTGGTCCATCTTTGACAGCGTTGTACAAAGGAACGCTTACTCCTCATTCCCTCCTGCAGAATGAATCTTCTAAACACAATACTATAAAAATACTGTACACAATAAAAATAACCATAAAGTGACTGACATGTACAATGATATGTATTATGTGTGTTGAATTGTGCAAAAAGCATTTAAAAAGCATTTTAAAGTGCCAGTAGTGCAGCAGCATCATACATACAGTGCAGTACAGTGCAGAATGGTGCAATAACTGTAATGAGTCCAGGAAGTCCAGCAAAAGTATGGTAGTGTAATGTTTATGGCAATGTTCTGATAGTGGCAGCACTCCTAGCAGTTCAGTAGGCGCACGGCCTGTGGATAAAAAGCCTTGAACCTGGTAGTCCTTCACCGTACTCCAGGGCAGCCGTGATGTGTGGCTCACGTCTTACAGCGGTCCAACTCACCCGGTCAGTCAACCGCGACCGACGGGCCCTCCTGACGTGCCATTTCAGATTTTCACACACAGAGGCTGAGTGCTCCGTCTACGAGAGAGACACGCCCTCCTCGGCATTCCTTTGACCTTAATTGACAACGGAATGCTGGCGTCCTCCTCGTCACGACGAAGAGGACCTCACGGGAACGCCACGTCTGGTTGGTTTCACATTCTCAGAACGGCTCCGATGGGATCTCAGCGGAGCCGTTCCAGGGGCCCCCAGGGCCCTGTGCCCGGAGCCCCTGGTGTTGGTGGTGGTTCCGATGCCCCGTCCCAACGCCATGGGAAAAAGAGCCCAACATGGTGCCCTTCTGACCAAGGAGTGTGGAGGTCGCGTTGGTTCACGTTGGGGTCGTTGTGTGTGTGTGTGTGTGTGTGTGTGTGTGTGTGTGTGTGTGTGTGTGTGTGTGTGTGTGTGTGTGTGTGTGTGTGTGTGTGTGTGTGTGTGTGTGTGTGTGTGTGTGTGTGTGTGTGTGTGTGTGTGCGTGCGTGCGTCCATGCGTGTGTGTGTGTGTGTGTGTGTCAGAATCCTTATCATTACTGCCATTAGTGTCAATATTCTTGGTAACAGTAACAGCTCAGGGGGTGAGACGCTAACCCACATGTGTCCCATCACAGGTGGTTGGTCGTGTAAATGTACATTATTATTATAATTACATCAATGTACTGAAAAATATCCTGCTTCTGTCTATCATTTTGAATGTATAAAGTTAGGCCTGATGCTGATGAGATGGGAGTGATTTCTGAATGTTAAATCTCATCCAATCTACTGCCATTTCACCAAAAAAAGGGTATTACCACTATAATATGCAAGATATAATAATAGAATCACCGGACCCAATGACTAGCGGCCCGTCGCACTGACCTCGGTAGCCATGAAGTCACCGCTCACCGCTCACACTGGAGCACGTGCTCTCCCAGCTGGGAGGGCCTGACTATACCTGACTGTACCTGACTGTACCTGGCTCTACCTGACTCTACCTGGCTCTACCTGACTCTACCTGGCCCTACCTGACTCTACTGGCTCTACCTGGCTCTACCTGGCTCTACCTGACTCTACCTGGCTCTACCTGACTCTACCTGACTCTACCTGGCTCTACCTGCAGGTGGATCACTGACTTCCTGACCAACAGGAAACAGCATGTGAAGCTGGGAAAAACCATCTCTGGCTCCAGGTCCACCAGCACAGGCTCCCCACAAGGCTGCCTTCTTTCTCCCCTACTCTTCTCCCTGTACACAAACAGCTGCACCTCCAGCCACGAGTCTGTCAAGCTCCTGAAGTTCGCAGATGACACCACCCTCATCGGACTCATCTCTGGGGGTGACGAGTCTGCCTATAGGAGGGAGATTGACAGACTGGTGCGGTGGTAACAACCTGGAGCTAAACGCTCTAAACAGTGGAGATGGTTGTAGACTTCAGAGAGAGCCCAGCCCCCCTCCCCCCATCACCCTACACAACTCCCCGGTTCACACCGTGGACTCCTTCCGCTTCCTGGGCCCCATCATCACCCCGGGACCTCAAGTGGGAGCTGAACATGTGGAACATGTGGAGCTGAACATGTGGAGCTGAACAGGTGGCGGCAGTATAGCTCAGGAGGTAGAGCGGTCGCCTCACAACCGAAAGGTCGCTGGTTCGATCCCCCGGCTCCTCCTAACAAAAACTGTGGAGCAAACTACTTGAGCAAGACCCCCTAACCCTAACTGCTCCTGACGTGCTGGCTGTCTCCTTGATGGCTGACTCCGCCGTCGGTGGTTGAATATGTGAGGATAAAAGCGCTATATAAAAGAACATCAGCTCCCTGACCAAGAAGGCCGTTCTTCCTGCTGAAGAAATTCAACATGATGGTTCCATGATGGTTCTCTTCTACACCTCCATCATTGAGTTAATCCTCACCTTCCATCACCACCTGGTTTCCCGCTGCCACTGCAAGAGACAAGTCCAACCTGCAGCGTGTCATCCGCTCTGCGGAGAGAGTGATCGGCTGCAACCTGCCTTCCCTTCAGACCCTGCATGACTCCAGGGCCCTGAAGCGGGCCAGGAAGATTATGGCCGACCCCTCTCTGGTGTAAAGAGTGTGCAAAGTTGTCCAGCAGCAGCCGCCGCCCCGTGTTCCCCACCCCCTGTTTCCTCCGCTGTGACGGAAGTAGCTCCTCGTCTGAGCTGCTGAGGCTCCTCAGCCTCCTCCCAATGGCGACTGGAGACGGGCTGGTCAAGGACTGGTCAAGAACAGCACGCCACAAACAGAGCTGAAGACCTCCATCCTTACTGGACCCAGCCCTCATACACCCACACATATATTCATACAGAATTATTTATTTAGATTTAGATTAAAATGCTAAATTTGCAGTGGACTTAGTTCGCTCACTGAACATTTTTGTACATATTGTTTTTCCTTGTATTGTTTTAGTCTTGTTCTGTTTTGTCTGGACCCCTCTCACCCAGGCCCCAGTCTCTCTGCTCCTCTCCCCTCCTCTCACCCAGGCCCCAGTCTTTCTGCTCCTCTCCCCTCCTCTCACCCAGGCCCCAGTCTCTCTGCTCCTCTCACCCCTCAGGCCCCAGTCTCTCTGCTCCTCTCCCCTCCTCTCACCCAGGCCCCAGTCTCTCTGCTCCTCTCCCCTCCTCTCACCCAGGCCCCAGTCTCTCTGCTCCTCTCCCCTCCTCTCACCCAGGCCCCAGTCTCTCTGCTCCTCTCCCCTCCTCTCACCCCTCAGGCCCCAGTCTCTCTGCTCCTCTCCCCTCCTCTCACCCCTCAGGCCCCAGTCTCTCTGCTCCTCTCCCCTCCTCTCACCCCTCAGGCCCCAGTCTCTCTGCTCCTCTCCCCTCCTCTCACCCAGGCCCCAGTCTCTCTGCTCCTCTCCCCTCCTCTCACCCAGGCCCCAGTCTCTCTGCTCCTCTCCCCTCCTCTTACCCAGGCCCCAGTCTCTCTGCTCCTCTCCCCTCCTCTTACCCAGGCCCCAGTCTCTCTGCTCCTCTCCCCTCCTCTCACCCCTCAGGCCCCAGTCTCTCTGCTCCTCTCCCCTCCTCTCACCCCTCAGGCCCCAGTCTCTCTGCTCCTCTCACCCAGGCCCCAGTCTCTCTGCTCCTCTCCTCTCCTCTCCTCTCCTCTCACCCAGGCCCCAGTCTCTCTGCTCCTCTCCCCTCCTCTCACCCCAGTCTCTCTGCTCCTCTCACCCAGGCCCCAGTCTCTCTGCTCCTCTCCCCTCCAGCAGGAGGCTCCACCCGACCCCCCCCCCCCCCCCCCCACCGGACCCAGCCCTCATACACCCACACATACAGACCAATCATTTTTATCTATATTTATATTTTTAAATGCTAACTTTGCACAGGACTTACTGTTTTGCCTTGTCTGAACTGTTTGGTTTTGCACGTTGCTCTGTGTTGCTGACCTCTGTCAAATTCCTATGCGTATTTTTACAACGGTATATGGCAATAAACCACTTTCAGATTCAGATTCTGAGAAACAGTGACACAAAGTGAAAATAGAGGGACAAGGGGAAAACGTCAAACGAATTGCAAACAGCATGTTTGCAAAACAATGTTTTGTGCAGTAATTGCTTGGTGTGTCTTGGGAGGTCGATATTCGGAAAACACAAATAAAACGCTCTCTTCTTCCGTGTGATGCCAATAAGGAAGCTGGCAGCGGTTGTTATTGTCTCGATGTGAACACATGGTTGCAATATACTTGGTTGCCGACTTTGTACCGTGTTTTCCATTGCACGTGAGCCTAATCGATTACATCTCCCAACTTTCTCTGCAGAGCTCCGTCATAATGTCCGTCATCCGTCATGTTTACTGTACCTGCAATATATATTTAAATCTGTTGATAGAACTGCTCCTACTCCTGTATATACATATACATTTATACTTGCCATACATTTATATATGCTCACTTGTATATACATTTACATCTATATATTTGTATCCTGCTTTCAATAATAGCATACCCCTGATCACTACCTGTTAAATGATCACTTAGCTGTATATACATATACCTATTATTATGCTCATATCACATTTATACCTAGACTGTCTTTTAACCTGTACATTTGAACTGTAAATTATATTATATTACCATGCACTTTACTGCAACCTTTGCACTCTGGTTAGATGCTAAATTATTTTCGCTGTACTGTACTTGTGCTGTGCAATGACAATACATTTGAATCTAATCTAACAATTATAATATGTAACCCGGCTCTCTGGCGCCCCCTGCCGGTCGGGGACAGGAACGCCCCTAACAACCGTTGGTGTCTCCAACGGTTGACTTGGAAACCGAGATTTCTCTACTCAACGGGAGAAGTTCCATGCCAACTCTTCAGGTAGATCAATATCATATATACATTAGGTTAAGTTACCTATGTCGACAAATTATACATATCTAAGTGTTTGCAATTCAAATACAAGAGAATAAGGCTATTGCCAGTGTTAACGTCAGTGTACCGTTTAGCGCATTTTGCCTAAAGATAGTTACAGTGGGGTATTCGATTCGGCGATTTTGCAGGTTTTCCCACTTACAAAGCATGTAGAGGTCTGTAATTTTTATCATAGGTACACTTCAACTGTGAGAGACGGAATCTAAAACAAAAATCCAGAAAATCACGTATGATTTTTAAGTAATTAATTTGCATTTTATTGCATGAAATAAGTATTTGATACATCAGAAAAACAGAACTTAATATTTGGTAAAGAAACCTTTGTTTGCAATTACAGAGATCAGACGTTTCCTGTAGTTCTTGACCAGGTTTGCACACACTGCAGCAGGGATTTTGGCCCACTCCTCCATACAGATCTTCTCCAGATCCTTCAGGTTTCGGGGCTGTCGCTGGGCAACACAGACTTTCAGCTCCCTCCAAAGATTTTCTATTGGGTTCAGGTCTGGAGACTGGCTAGGCCACTCCAGGACCTTGAGATGCTTCTTACGGAGCCACTCCTTAGTTGCCCTGGCTGTGTGTTTTGGGTCGTTGTCATGCTGGAAGACCCAGCCACGACTCATCTTATTCTAGCAAGTGTATATCCTTAATGTTGATAACACGCTCTTATCACAGCTACTTAAGCAGGTGACCTAGCAGTACGAAATTGTGTTATTCATCTTGTTAATATGAATGCTTGTGAACTGCTCTATTTTTATGTTTGCGTACCTCAGTGTTATGCTATTGTCTGCTTCAACAAATGTACACATTGTAAGTCGCTTTGGATAAAAGCGTCTGCCAAATGCCCTAAATGTAAATGTAATCTTCAGGAGGTTGTTGGCCAAGATCTCGCGATACATGGCCCCATCCATCTTCCCCTCAATATGGTGCATTCGTCCTGTCCCCTTTGCAGAAAAGCATCCCCAAAGAATGATGTTTCCACCTCCATGCTTCACGGTTGGGATGGTGTTCTTGGGGTTGTACTCATCCTTCTTCCTCCAAACACGGCGAGTGGAGTTTATGCCAAAAAGCTCTATTTTGGTCTCATCAGACCAGACCATATGACCTTCTCCCATTCCTCCTCTGGATCATCCAGATGGTCATTGGCAAACCTCAGACGGGCCTGGACATGCGCTGGCTTGGGCAGGGGGACCTTGCGTGCACTGCAGGATCTTAATCCATGACGGCGTAGTGTGTTACTAATGGTTTTCTTTGAGACTGTGGTCCCAGCTCTCTTCAGGTCATTGACCAGGTCCTGCCGTGTAGTTCTGGGCTGATCCCTCACCTTTCTCATGATCATTGATGCCCCACGAGGTGAGATCTTGCATGGAGGCCCAGACCGAGGGAGATTGACCGTCATCTTGAACTTCTTCCATTTTCTAATAATTGCGCCAACAATTGTCCTGTAGCCCATCCCAGCCTTGTGCAGGTCTACAATTTTGTCCCTGATGTCCTTAGACAGCTCTTTGGTCTTGCCCATTGTGGAGAGGTTGGAGTCTGATTGATTGAGTGTGTGGAGAGGTGTCTTTTCTACAGGTAACGAGTTCAAACAGGTGCAGTTAATACAGGTAATGAGTGGAGGATAGGAGGGCTTCTTAAAGAAAAACTAACAGGTCTGTGAGAGCCCGAATTTTTACTGGTTGGTAGGTGATCACATACTTATTTCATGCAATAAAATGCAAATGTAATGCAAAAAAATATCATACAATGTGATTTTCTGGATTTTTGTTTTAGATTCCGTCTCTCACAGTTGAAGTGTACCTATGATAAAAATGACAGACCTCTACATGCTTTGTAAGTGGGAAAACCTGCAAAATCGTGTATCAAATACTTGTTCTCCCCACTGTATATGTAGATTACACTGCAAAAAAAACAAGGTTATTTTCTGGCAGCAGGGGTGCCGGAAAATGTCTGTTGAAAAACAGTAAAGAACGGTCATATTAAAAACATAGATAAACTCAAATAAAACAGTCATTTTCTTTACCATAATAAAGATCTATAACTGTAATTTTACAAGAAATCTCCCTATATTTCCATGAAATCTATTACTTTTAACATTAATTGTTGGAATAGTCCTACACCGCAAAAATAAAACTAATAGTCTTAAAGAAAAACTTAATTACAGATAATTTCTGTTATTACAAACGTATCGTAATCTAGCTCATTACATAAAAACATGTAATTTACGTGCAAAGCCCAAGTTTTGTTTCTTCAAATACATTTAGAAACTGTCAAAATACGTGCATTTTCTTTTTCTAAATGTAGGTTAACTGTACTTTTACATTGTGTCCCTCTTCATTTAAAATATACAAACTTAAATATTTCACATTATGAATTATTAAAAATGATTGATTCTTTGATTCTTTATGAAAATGTATTATGAGTCATACCACAATATACAAATTATTGTATTATGCTAATAAAAAATACATACATTTTTACATACATACATGACCGGTTTAAGTAAAAATATATATAAAATCAATAAAACAATGAAGCAGAATGACATTTCAGCATTTTAACGGTACTTATTGGCCTAAAGGTTGTGGAACACATTTGGTAATACTAACGTACGTGTGTGTGTGTGTGTGTGTGTGTGTGTGTGTGTGTGTGTGTGTGTGTGTGTGTGTGTGTGTGTGTGTGTGTGTGTGTGTGTGTGTGTGTGTGTGTGTGTGTGTGTGTGTGTGTGCCTACTCTCTCCACTCAAAGTCTGCTATGTTTTTAATCAAGGAAAGAACCTTAGGGTTGATGTCTGCACTTTCTCTGCTACACTCTTGCCCACTTTGGTCCCCTTGTCAGGATTGATCTTGAAAAGGCACCTGTTAAAGACAGAAGTAGAACTGAATGTTATGATCATATCTGTACATTACAAGCATCGGTTTGAGAAATATTTACTGGATGAGGTTTTGTCTAATCTAAAGTGGTCACTAGGCATCACGGTCACACTGGGCAGCAATGCAGCAGGTCCGTTAACAAGAGTAAGACATCACTTTAAGAGCCTTGGAGAGTGGGTAGCTACAAGTGCCATCTTGAGAGGTTTGTGTGCAAACCAGGCAGATGTGTGTCAACAGTGAGCGGTGTAAAAGCACAGTTAACTGCAATGAACAAAGCAGCCATGAAGACATCTTGTTTATGCATGAAGAAAATCTTAACTTTGTCTACTACCCCCCCTACGGTTGGAAAGCATTGATTTGAAAGGCTACAGAAAGCATCGAAGCGCTGGCTTCACACACATTTTGGTGCACAAGAGCAGTTGTGTCTTCCTTGTCCAATTCCATTGTCCTCAGGTTCTGACACATAGCGTTTGCTAGTGCTACACCGCTACTTAGTGGTAAAAGTAGATACAGGGAAAGCTACATTGTTACTACATGGACTTAGAAGAATTATACTTCAAGTCTTACCTCTAAGAATTCCAGAGTTGCTCCCAGTTCTGCTGGATAGGTGATGTTGAGGCAGTAGTACGTTGCAAACATCAGTACCATCAGAGGGCATCGCCAAAATTTGAAACACTGCCATTTACAATGGTCTGGTCCACTGCCAACATGAAGTGTCCGGCTGTCAGGGGAGAACTCCCTACGATGAACAACATAGGAAAAAGTTTAACATTTAAGTTAAGAGAATAGTCTAACATCATGACTTTCAAAACCCCACCAACTGTTTGTATTAATAGGCCTATATCACACTTCCTGCTTCCGGAGCCGTGAGCAGTGTACTCTTACTTCCGGTAGTTACCCCTGATACGTGACAAACTGTGGCCCCTCCTCTCCTCTCTGTTATCGTAGTGTACCGGCTGCTCAACGTCTAAACAGAGACAGCCCTACCTCAGTTTACACCATTTCCCCAAAGACAAACTCCTCCGCAAGTCTCATGTGAGGCTGATGAGGAGGATGAAGGTCCCTGGTTTCATGTTCTCAGGGGTAGTACGTATGTCTGCAGTTTGCACTTTGACAAGGAGAGCATATACCGTACGTCTCGAAAAGTGGGCGGAATAGGCTAATAATGTTGGGTATGTGTATGATTAAAAGCACTGGTCCTGACCACCACACACACTCCATCTCTCATCCGAATAGAGCCATACAATGACGGGTAAGTGTATGATTAAAAGCACTGGTCCCAAGTCGCAATACGGACCAAAAACCCGGTATTTTTAGGCTGCATCGCGATATACAATATATATATCGGTATTTTACACAAATTCGGTTTGAACTCAATGCCACAAGTATGTCACAAGCACTTTTATTTTAAGACAACTCATATTCACAAGAATAACAGGCATTCCCTTTTAGAAAATATACAGCTGCACACTACATATTAACACGTAAATGAAAGTGAATGAATGAGGTACATTGAAATAGTCAAAATCCATCAAATAAATTGCCTATATTAAATAAAATAAATAGGCATACCTCTGCTTCTACACAAAATCACCTTTGTTATATGGCGATATATCCAGATAGAGCCACAAGACAATGTCGGGGAATTGTATGATTCGGATTTAGACTTCTTCACTGTAGACTTTAGAGTGTTCATTCACTAGTTGAACCACATCGTCTTGACCGACTTTTGGAAGGTTATGCAGCGATGTTGTCCAGCGATAACTGTCCTCCATGGTGAATGCCAAGGTGAATGCATTAACCGGAACTTGGGCTACGCTGCTTCAGCGATTTTTAACGGGTACTTCCGGCGTTCTAATCTAAAGTGATATAGGCCTATTGTTGCCATTAATTGGCTTAGATGTTCGTACAGTAACAAGAAAACATTTATATCCTTGATTTTACCTTAACTTATTTTTGAAAATATACTTTATGAAGTTTTCTAAATTGTATTTTAAAGGACCAGTGTACAAGATTTAGGGGGGATCCATTAGCAAAGATGTAATATAATATTCATTAGTATGTTTTCATTAGCGTATAATGACCTGAAAGTAAGAATGGTTGTGTTTTTGTTAGCTTTATATCTACAGAGCATTATCAGGGTTATCAGTTGGTTGCTAAACGTCACTACATCCTACACACTGGTCCTTTTTAATACTGTTGAAATTATGAAATGCTATGGCCAATTATGCAAAAATAATAATAAATAGAAATCATACCACACGCAACAATGCATGGTGTGCTTGGAAGTTGATAGACTTCAGATGGCAGACACGTTTCATCAACCGTCAGGATCATCTTGCCCTCGTCTTCCTTGAAATACTTCAAGAGCACCATTAGACATCCAGGAAGGTCAGCATCAAGATGCTTCGCTTTGGCGATTTCCATGCCTGCAATGATGTCCCCTATTTTGCTTTTATACCACTTGTCATATTAAAAACTATGCAACATCTTACTTTAGCTTGAAGACTTCTGGATGAAGTTGGAGTTCCAGGCAGCTAACAGTCCAGTTCCTATACAGCCAACAGCATAGGGGGGAAAAGAGACAAGAAAAATCTTTGATTGTTCCTTGAACTTGTGTGACCATTTAGTAGCTTAAACCAACCTGTCTGATTGACTGGGAGCCTTCAGAATGTCTTTGTCATCAACTTTGCAGGCAAGGTAACCATCCAACTGCCTAATACTTTCCTGACCATGAGCAGGCTTCATGCTTGCAAAGAAGTCGTCTTCATCAGAGGAGCTGGAGGCATCACCTTGCAAATGATTGAAGGTCTCTTGTTCCAGATGGTCCTTGATGTAGTCCAGACATGAAATGAAAATTCCATTAGATGCTAAGAATCAATTCAAACCTTTTGCAGTCACACTGATAACCATTTCACCAGATTAGAATGTCAAAAGAACAGTATAGCCCCATGTATTTCCAAAGTGCATTTGAAACTAACCACTAAATGAGGTTAAAAGATGGGTCATGAGCAGTGTGCGAAATACCCGTCAATAATCGGGGGGGTCCCCATCTCCCGTTTATTGCGCAATATACCGGTCGAAGATTTGTCAATATGCAGTAGGCCTATACAATATTTCATGGATGCAATCCAAGACAATCAGTAGTAGCAGCGTTTCTCAACCGGGGCGCAGTAAAATAATTATATATTCTAACGTTCATATGAATGAATACGACCGTTAAAGAGCCATCTGTTTTCGATTCTATGCGAGGAAATGGGAGCAGAGGACTGTACATCAATGAAACAGTTTGGGAGGGTTTCTTTGTCTTTCATCTGTACTATTTCCACTGACCTCGCGTGGGCCTGGCTGTCCCTGTGTTTGTATATCTTCTTTCGTAGCTGTTTTGCATCTTTTTGGATGTGAACCCAAAGTGCGCGAGTGAAACACTTTGGTTTAGTTTTCTCTTGGACATTTTAGACACTTTCTCTCCTCTTTGCCGCGCGTGGCTAATTTGCATAATTTGTGTCCGCATCACGCAGCGTACCCGCGTCACGCGGCTGGCTCTGCTTTTGACAGCCAAAATAGAAGATATTTGTGAATAAATGTTTTGAATTATGAATACTGGACATAGTAAGCTTAAAAACATTTTAGTGACCATTGCAAGTGCCAAATAAATATTATAATTTCAGACCCCCCCTAAATTTAGCTGTTGAGGCTTTCAGGGGGGCTCAGGTGTTAATCGGGGGGGGTCGAGCTCCCCCGGACCCCCCCGTATTTCGCACACTGGTCATGAGCACTTACGTTACAAACTAATGTGAAACAGATAGCTAGCTCACATCAATAGATATACCTTCAAGTGATTACTAGCTCCAGCCTGCGTTGCTATTATCGTATTATCGTCAAGCGTTACCAATGACATACAATATAGGGCTGTGCCATATCGTATCGTTTATCGCGATAAGTCCTCCCCACGATAAGTATTTTGTCATACCGCGGTAATGACGATAATTATAGCCGTGTTTACATATGCGACAAACGTGGGCATGTAGAAGGAGAACAACAATGGCGGAAGGCGGAGTTCCAAACGAGGCGAGGAGGAGTTAATAGTTCATTAATCCGCGAGTCGTCCCGTTCACTTTTCCTCAAGGAAAATGCTGACTTGCTGATAGAATTGCTGAATTGTTTGCGCCAGTTAATTAAATCATAATCAAGTAAATCATAAGTCGGGACCGACTACCGATTTATTAATGAGCGTTCCGTTCATTATCCCTTACGCATTTGATGATGGTAAGGATTAAGATTAAAACACATTTTTTTTATTATTATTTTTTTTATTATATTATTTATTATTATTATTATTATTGTCATTTATCGTTATCGCAATAAATACCATGAAATATCGTGATATAGTTTTAAGTCCATATCGCCCAGCCCTAATACACATAATCCTTCTTCTGTTCCACAACTTCAAAGAAATCCTTCAAAAAGGCCATGGGTGTTGAAGTGCCGAGTTTGAGTCAGGACTTTCTTCCGCCATTGTCCAGGCTGTTGCGTTGTAATGGACAGCTACTAATGGGTCACGTGGGTAGCTAGCCTACATCTAATAGGTCCAACCTATAAAGCGCGCTGTACCCTGATTGGTTAGTTCGCGGTGCTTATTTCTACATAAAAGTCTCACTCATAAGAAGGAACGACAAACGTCACATATCTAGTGGAGTAGAAGGTAATAGATACTTTGAAATGTAGCGGAGTAAAAGTTAAAAGTCGCCCAAAATGGAAATACTTAAGTAAAGTACAGATACTTCAAAAATGTACTTAAGTACATCGAATTGCATTTACTTCGTTACTGTCCACCCCTGATTTCCATGTATTTTACAGTGATATATCTGCATAAGAGATGTCATTTTTTGTCGTAAAATTACAGAAAAAGGTGGCAAGTTTTTCAATGAAGAATTCTTTGTTTGTTCTTAAAATTGCCATTTAAAAGGTGTTAAAAAACAGATATTTAACGTATTCCATTTTTACAGATTTTTTCTGTTAAATCACATGACACATTTCAATAAACAGTTTATTCTTGTAATTTAATATGATTTTCCGGTCATTTTAAAATACAGGGAAAACAACTTAAAATTGATTGGGGAAAACTGTTAAAATGGTTTTTTTTTACAGTGTACCATGGGATTGAATTACGCGTTTACCGTTGATAGATTCAACACAACAAATAGCTAGAGCAACGTTGTTGTTTTTCAGCATTACAACGTAAATTATTTATCAGATGCTATAATTTTCTTTGTAAATGAGTGAATAGTGTTTAATGTTTTTAACCTGTTTTATTAAACTTTAACCCTCATAACATTATTCCCGCTGGATAGTATGGAAGACAAGCACCTGCCTCATTTCGGGAACCTGGTTCCTAAACCTCCCAAACGGCCTCCAGACACCAGAGTACTGGGGCCTCCTCGTCGTCGTCCTCGAGTTCCACTGCTTAATGAACACCAAGTGACGGGACAGACCGTGGTCTTCTCACAAATGATCACCAAGAAACGCACATCGAAAGACGAGGTACAATTTAAAACACACACACACACACACACAGATCAACTCGAAGGCTAGACAATAGTGACATGCAGTGCAGTCAGTCTTGTGCCATTAAGCGTTCATTTCTATGTGTGTGTTCAGTTTCCCAGAGACAGACCAGACACCCAACTCAAGAGTTTACCCAGTCTACCCGGCTCCAAGATCGACACGCCAACAGGTCAGATACTACTACTACCACTAACATGTGACATTAGGTGTTTTTAATTTTTTTAATGTTTTTGTTTGTAGTATCATCATCAGCCATGAATGGGGTGTTGTGTTTTCACCCCTGTTTGACTGTCAGCAAGATAACTTAAATAGTTATGTACATAATTGGACAAAACTTGGTGGTCAGATTACTTATGGGTCAGAGAACAGTTGATTACATTTTGGCGCAGATCCGGATCTGAACCTTGTTGGTGTGGCGGAGGTATGTGCTCTACCGTGGGACCTCTAGTTGACATTGTGGTGGTGTTTCCTATCTTTTCAGTGAATACCTTTAAGGTTCCCCGCAAAGTCTACGACCAGGTGGATCCTGACTGCGGGGTGACCACCCGGCTACCCCCCAAATCCGGCTTCTACCCGGGGGCGGACGCACCCAAGGTCCAGCTGTCCAATCTGTCCCTACCCAGCCAGACCCTCCGCAGGATAGAGATAGAGAGGTAGTGTGTGTGTGTGTGTGTGTGTGTTCAGAGCGGCCGTGGAATATCTAAATCAGATTGGTGTCAGTTTTGGACACGGATTAAGCTTCTGTCGGTTTCCCTCCATCAGACGGAGGAGGGCGTACTCGAATCTCGACATAGAACGACTCCTGTCCGAAAGGGGCCTCGACCCTGAGCTCCTAATGTCAGGACACCGTCAAACCGCTGGTGGCGTTGAAGTCCCTGCGATGAACCCAGATCAACTCCCCACGCCATCCGCCTCCAACTACCTGCCCTTGGAGGTTGGGCCTCGTCGCGTGGACACACCAAGTTTTTAGATCCGTGTATAATAATCATTATCATGTCATGTTGTCGTCTGACCGATGTGAGTGTGTCAACTGATCCCTCCCGCCCTCAGATGTTTGACGACGAGGAGTTTGACGGCCGGACGCCCGCTGACTGGCTGGCGTTGGGCCTCACCGAGGGCTCTGCCGAGCGCAGGCCCGTTCCTGCTAAAGCGCTGCTACCCACCCACACTCAGCCAGGTAGTTTACCTTAAAGGGACTGCGTGTAGGATTTGTACACGCATACTTCATGCTTCGAATAGCCCGTATAGGAACAGGTTGTAATTTAACTTGGAATATGAGACCTCCCGCCAGCTCTCTCCATTGTACAGCCTGTGGGCTGATTGATATTATATTTGAACCGGGTAGGTTTTGCCAGGAAAAAATGAAGGGGAAGTGATGTCTATAAAGGCCACAATAGGATAATGGCAAAACAAGTCTGTTCTCTCATAACATTTGAATTTGTACAATGTTTTTTTTATGATTTGGAACTCTTTTATGATTGTTGTTGGGCTCTCAACCCACGGAGCGCACAGTGCTCTGAAGGCAGGAGCTGGAGCCCGGCTGTAGTTCACTTACCGGCCAAAAGGGGTCAGAAATAAGAAGGAATTTCTGATTCTGACACATAGTACCTGGAACAAATTGGTTATTTGAGGATTACCGTGCATTTATTTTTTTTTGGTCTCTGCAGAGGAACCAGACAGCCCCAGTGGTCCCCACAGCTGGCAGGCAGTGGGGGTTCTGGACTACAGCCAGGAGAAAAGCCAGTACCTGGTGCAGAAGGCGGACCGACACGGCCGAATACGGGACCGACCGGGCAAGCCGGGGAATGGCAAGTGTTCCCTCTGCTTCGCTCTCTCCCACTCCTTCACTTCCACACCCAATCGCTGCACTCTAATCTGTGCACTGTGAGCTTCCTCTCTGGACATTCTCTTCCCATCTCATCACTTCAAACCCTCGTACCACCACTACTATCCCTGTCACCATGACCTACCCCCCTATGCGCACATGTTCACGGAGGATGACCTTTCCTCCCAGTAGCCAGCGGTCCGTTGGCGGCGCTGTCCGTCTGGCTCCCCAGGATGCGAGTGCTGTTCAGCGCCGAGGACCCTCGCCTGTTTGCGGAGCGCGTGCAGTCTGCCCAGCGAGGGAGGGAGAAGGCGGAGGCGGCGATCCTCTACAGCCTCTATGTTGACCAAATGCCCGTCAGGGACGGGGCGCCTTTCCTGGACACCGCCACTCTCCGGCGCATCTGGGGACTCACCCTCTCCACCAAGAAGCTCCAAGTCAAGAAGTAAGCGCTTTTTGTTGAAGGAGACGCCGTATGGTAAATGGTCTGCATTTAGATATAGTGCTTTAATTCATTCAACACATTCACCCATTCATACACACATTCATACACCGACGGCGGTGTCAGCCATTCAAGGAGACAGCCAGCTGGTCTGGAGCGGTTAGGGTGTCTTGCTCAGGGACACCTCCACACACTATGAGGAGCCGGGTATCGAACCAGCGACCTTGCGGTTGCCGGACAACCAACTCTACATCCTGAGATACTGCCACCAAATATCTTAGTAATGTAATTGAAGCTGAAACAGTTACACTTACACTTGAAATGTGTCAGGTTCAGGTAAATCCATATGTATGTAGTGACATCATGTGTGAGGTGACGGTTGTGTTCAGTCTGCAGGCGTGTGTGAGGAGGCTGGAGGAGGAGCTGATGCGGGAGTTTGACCGCACCATGAACCGCCTGACCCTGAACAAGGTGCTGAGTGACCACCCAGAAGATTGTCCACACATCACGCTGCCGCAGACAGAAGCCCAGGCGGTACCACACAGAGGTGATCTGGCTGCTGTGTTTGTTTGTGTGTGCACATGTTTGTGCGTTTGTTTGCATGTGCAAGTGTGTGTGTGTAGTGTAGCAGATGTGTGAGGTGTGACCAGGCCTGACGTGTGGATGTGTGGATCCGCAGGGTGTGTGCCTGTTCCCGACTACCCCTTTCAGAAGAACCGGACTGCGTACATCTTCAACAGCTTTCTCACCAAGCCCGAGGTCATCTCCCTTCTGTGTGAAGTGCGCTACCAGTGCAGCAGACTGGACACAATGAGTCTCTTCAACGTCAGCTTCACCAAGCCGCTGCGTCTGGAAGAGTTTGAGCTGGCCCAGTCTCAGATACACACACAGGTACTGGCATCCCTCACTGGTACTTACCTCCCTCTCTCTCACCCTCTCTCTCTCTCTCCCTGGAGTAAATGGGGAGGAAGCATTCCATTGTACTTGTTACACATAGCAAATAAAGAATCTTGAATCTTGATTCTTGTCGTGGAAGCTAACCATAAAGACCTTATTACATGCTTAATATTTGTTTTGTTGTAAGTGTTGAAATGCTTACACACCTAAGTAAAGAGACAAATCAAACAATGAAAACATTTTTAATAGTGATTCAGGAACAGAGAAGTTACAGTTTATTCTCCATAACAATGGATTTCCCAGAAAATTATAATTTCTAACTAAATTATAATGAATACACCTCAAGTATCTTTGGTAGGTTTCTTCACCTACCCCTCCTGTGTGTATTGTAAATCGTATAGTAATCTCTGTCTCTGTCTCTTCCTCCCTCTCTACCTTCCTCCCATCCTCTCTCTGTCCCTCTGTCTCTTCCTCCCTCTCTACCTTCCTCCCATCCTCTCTCTGTCTCTGTCTCTTCCTCCCTCTCTACCTTCCTCCCATCCTCTCTCTGTCCCTCTGTCTCTTCCTCCCTCTCTACCTTCCTCCCATCCTCTCTCTGTCCCTCTCTCTTCCTCCCATCCTCTCTCTGTCTCTTCCTCCCTCTCTACCTTCCTCCCATCCTCTCTCTGTCTCTGTCTCTACCTTCCTCCCATCCTCTCTCTGTCCCTCTGTCTCTTCCTCCCTCTCTACCTTCCTCCCATCCTCTCTCTGTCCCTCTCTCTTCCTCCCATCCTCTCTCTGTCTCTTCCTCCCTCTCTACCTTCCTCCCATCCTCTCTCTGTCTCTGTCTCTACCTTCCTCCCATCCTCTCTCTGTCCCTCTGTCTCTTCCTCCCTCTCTCCCTCCCTCCCACCCTCTTTCTCTCCGTCCCTCCCCCCAGGTCTCCCTGTTCCTGCGGGAGACCTGGGTGTGCACGCTGTGTGAGACCATCAGCTCCCAGCTGGGGTCCATAAAGCTGGGCTGGTTCAGCCTGAAGCAGCCGTGGATGTCGTTCCAGATGTCCAAGCTGTGTCGCCTGCTCTCCGTGGTGCACTACAGCCAGCAGGACGCCATGCGCTACCTGGTCCAGGGCTCGCTGCAGGGCCTGGCCCGCCTGGTGCTGGACACCTGCCACTGTGTGCTGGCTGTTCCTCCACACCTGGTCTGGGGCAGCGACCTCATCGCCAGCCCTTACAGGTGAGGGCGACAAAAAGCAATGTTAGCATATAAGCATATAGAAGAGCCCGTTCAGAGTGCTTTACATCTAAACACTTTAAACCTTTTATTTAGACATTTAAAGGTTAGTAGTTCAAAGACAATTAGAGACAAGCATTAACACAAATGTAAAGTAATGTATAAGGAGGTAACTATAAATATACCAACTCATAAATACATACATAATTGATTTATAAATATGCTGCTTGAAACAGGTTGGCAAGGATTATACATGTAAAACACATACACACACAGGTTATGGTCACTGTCATGCCGTGTCAGAGTAACTTTGAATGACGGCATTATGTTTTAGTGACAATATCTATGGTGTGTGTCCAGGCCCAAGAAGAATCCCCTCTTCCTGGTGGACCTGCTTCTGGATCAGACCGGGGTCCATTACAGCACTCTCCTTGAGAACTTTGAAAGCTCTGTGGTCAACCTGTTGGACAAAGGAGTCCTGGCCACACACAATGTGCCACAGCTCAGCCAGGTGAGGGCTCAATACATACCAATACATACCAATATATATGTCAATAAATATCAATACAGATCAATACACATACCAATACATCAATACATACAATACATTTCCCAGCCTCTTGGGTTATGCTTCCCTATTTGTCCTTGTAGCTCGTGTTTGATGTATTTTAATTAGTTGTATGTAATTGTGTAATATCAGGTAGCCAACTTATTGTACTTTTACCTGAGCACCGGTTCTGCACATAGGACTTCTGGTGACTTGTAGTTCTCTTGCCTACCTGTTGAATCCCCTTATTGTAAGTCACTTTGGACAAAAGCATCTACTAAATGACAATGTATATGTAATTTCATGTTATGTAAAATATTGACTTGTTTTCTCCATCTGCAGTTTGTGATGAAGCATTTGTTCTTCCGCGGGGTTCCCCCGCTGCGGTCGGTGGGCTTGTGGGAAGCGTTCGTGTGCGACGTGAAAGAGAAGGTTGGCGGCGCTCTGAGGCAGGCCTGCGGTCTACTCAGGGCCTACGCCGCTGAGTACGAACAGTACCTGGAGCTGCACAACTCGGATGTAGAAACCCTGCTCAGGTAAGCGCTGCTGCAAGTACTATAAAGTACACTAGATCAGAGGTTCCCAACCTTTTTTGTGCCACGGACCGGCAGATACATGAAACAAATTGTAAATTGTAAATTCTCGCGGACCGGTTGTCAACAAAACGGCAGGGCTCTATTTCAGTATAAACGCGCATGTACGCGGAGCACCCGTAAAAAAAACCCCGGCTCGTTCGCGGGTGCGAGCCGGCTCCCGTCGTTCACTTAAAAGAGCCGACTCTTTGAGCCGTCTCTTTGGCGACCGACACGCTAGCACAGTCTCTTTAGTAGTGCGTGCAACTGAAAGTCTCTCGTTATGCCGCCGATATATATTTAATCTATATATATAGATTATACCGCCCATATATACCGCTATATAATCTATATATATATAGATTATACTATATATATAATCTCTATATATAGATTATACCGCCCACCGTTCACCTATACTCAAATTATTTGAGTTAAATATGATGATAAACACACAGCTGTTTGGCGGCCCGGCAGTAACACCTCCACGGCCCGGTACCGGTCCGCGGCCCGGCGGTTGGGAACCCCTGCACTAGATGACTTTAGTATATACGATGTGAATTCGGATGCATGTCAGCGAGGAGCAGGGCCCAAGGGGTTAGGCGTCTAAGGCTGCAGACATCAGGGATCGAAACCAGGAACCTTTTGGCCGGTTGGGTTTGTCCACCAGGGCTCGGAAGCACGGGGAGCAGACGGCCCAGGAGGCGAAGAAGGAGGTGGTGGAGCTCCTAAAGGAGAAGGAACGGCTGGAGTCCCGCCTCCCCTCCCTCATCGTGATCGGCCCGTTTGCCGTCAGCGTGGAGGCGGTGCGCCAGGCTCTCTCCAAGAAGCTGAGGGCCCTGGCTGACCGCCTGCTGGACTGCCTGGCCACCAAGATACGCAAGCAGGTGGACCTGGTGAGTCACAGTCAGCGGGTTACCATGTGAGGGCTGAGCCAGTCCAAATCAAACAGGAGAAAAGAAAAAATAAGGATAAGAATAAAAAGGGGAATGTCATAATCAGTACAGCTCGGTACAAAATGAATCTAAATAGAATCCTCAAGGTAAAATACATATTTGATTTTATTTAACCATGGTTTATTCTATTAGATGTATTATAGTCTAAGAAACAGTCGACAGATTAAGATATGGAGTGCTTTAAAGCATTAGCTGCAGCATTGCGTGGTGATCCGCCCTGCTCCCCCTGTGTGTGTGTGTGTCCCAGGCCTGCGAACAGTGCAAGGCCATCAGCAAGAGACTGTGCGAGAAGCCCAGCAGTGTCGAGGAGCTGGCCGAACAACGTGAGTGGATGCAGCAGATCCCTGACCTGCTCAAGAGCCACCAGGTAAGAAAGAAAACCAACGCCCCGGGCTGTCTTGATCCACTTGATCACCCTCTGACTGGACCCATCTCCCCCATCTAGGGGGTTCTGGAGAAGGTCCTGTCCGACTACGACCAGATGGACGAGTTCTCCTACAGCCTGACAAACCAGGATTTCAACGCAAAGTAGGGCACATTCTAGTACTTCTACTACTACCACTACTACTACTACTACTTCTGCTACTACTACTTCTGCTACTACTATAACTATGATGACTTCTTTACACTATTTATACACTTCTATCACATAGCAGACACTTTGTGATTGAGACTTGCGGTGACACTTCAGATGCCATTATAGAGCTGGTATGAGTTTGGAATCTTGCTGACAGGTAGACTTAGTGGGGTTAACCCTTACCCTAATCTTATTAAATAAAGTATAAATGAATACCTTAGCAAACATGAACATCATTACTAAATTATTTCTAGACCTTTTGTTAACTGTTAAATAAATGTTAGTTAACGCAAATTACTGCGTGAACTGATGCCCTTATTGTAAAGTGTTACCAGTGTTTTCACTGGTGTTACCAGTTCTTGATTGGCTCTAACTGTAGTGGGGGCGTGTCCTGACTGTGGTGGGGGCGTGTCCCGACTGTGGTGGGGGCGTGTCCTGACTATTTTGGGGGCGTATCATGACTGTGGTGGGGGCGTGTCCTGACTATTTTGGGGGCGTATCATGACTGTGGTGGGGGCGTGTCCTGACTATTTTGGGGGCGTATCATGACTGTGGTGGGGGCGTGTCCTGACTATTTTGGGGGCGTATCATGACTGTGGTGGGGGCGTGTCCTGACTATTTTGGGGGCGTATCATGACTATTTTGGGGGCGTATCATGACTGTGGTGGGGGCGTGTCCTGACTATTTTGGGGGCGTATCATGACTGTGGTGGGGGCGTGTCCTGACTATTTTGGGGGCGTATCATGACTATTTTGGGGGCGTATCATGACTGTGGTGGGGGCGTGTCCTGACTATTTTGGGGGCGTATCATGACTGTGGTGGGGGCGTGTCCTGACTATTTTGGGGGCGTGTCCTGACTATTTTGGGGGCGTATCATGACTGTGGTGGGGGCGTGTCCTGACTATTTTGGGGGCGTATCATGACTGTGGTGGGGGCGTGTCCTGACTATTTTGGGGGCGTATCATGACTGTGGTGGGGGTGTGTCCTGACTGGTGTGGGCGTGTCCTGACTGTGGTGGGGGCGTGTCCTGACTATTTTGGGGGCGTATCATGACTGTGGTGGGGGCGTGTCCTGACTATTTTGGGGGTGTATCATGACTGTGGTGGGGGCGTGTCCTGACTGTGGTGGGGGCGTGTCCTGACTATTTTGGGGGCGTATCATGACTATGGTGTGGGCGTGTCCTGACTGTGGTGGGGCCGTGTCCTGACTATTTTGGGGGCGTGTCCTGACTGTGGTGGGGGCGTGTCCTGACTGTGGTGGGGGCGTGTCATGACTGTGGTGGGGGCTTGTCCTGACTGTGGTGGGGGCGTGTCCCGACTGTGTCATGTACAGATGGGCAGCCATCGGTTGGCCTCAGAAGATTGTGACCCAGATGGAGGCGGTGGTCGTCCAACACGCCGAGGACGAGCAGAGCTTCCACAAAATCCAGCTGGTCGACCAGAACAACTTCCAGGAGAGGCTGGACAGCCTGCAGGTCGGTTCAGCAGTATACAGAGCTAGTTCTAATGTGGTTTATTAGCCATTATTTCCATACCACAGTATTCTGTTGAGGGGTTTAGGTAAGTCCATTATTCTTCCAAAACAAGCAATGTAAACACTTCCTATGACAATTAAGCTAGCACATTTTTTAAAGCACACCCTAGCTTACCGGGGGTATTGTGTAAACCCTTTTGAAACGACCGGATTGTTAATTTCCAGAACTTTCTCCACAGATGGCGGTGGCCGGGTTCTCTGCCCATACGGACTTGGGGCGGGCCCACGAGACAGCCAATGAGGTGCGGCGTCTGGGCAAGCAGCTCAAGGAGTCGCAGGCCTTGGCCCAGACCTACAACAACCGAGAGCGTCTCCTCGGCAGTCCCATCACAAATGTGAGCGTGGAAAGCATACAACTCAAACCTCTTGAAATCCTCTCAAAGCTACCATTTATTACTTCCGCCACCGAAGATGGGGTGGAGGTTATGTTTTGCCCCTTTTGGTCTGTTTGTCTGTTTGTTTGTCTGTCTGTTTGTCTGTAAGCAAGGTAAATCAAAAGCAGACAAAAATTGGTGGTTGGATTAATTATGGGCCAAGGAACCAGGTTGAAGGTTGTAGGTTGATTAGATTTTGGCGCAGATCCGGATCCGAATCTGGATCCAGGGGTTTTTCTGGAGTGTGCGCACTACTGAGTGCCCTCTAGTTTGGTCTGGTTTATTGCCGTGGAAAGTGACAGACCCTCACCATCCACATTGGTGTGTGAGTCTGAGATGTTCACTCTTACATGTCTCTGATATCAAACCAGTTTAAGTCCCCCCGTCCCCTGAGTCGTATTCCATATCTCTGATGTGTTGTTGTTGTGTGCGGCAGTACGACCGGCTCCAGAAGATGATCAAGGAATTCCAGCCGTTCCGGGACCTGTGGGCCACGGCGTCCGACTGGCTGCGCTGGCACGACGGCTGGATGAACGGCCCGCTGGCCGCCATCGACCCCGAGCTGCTGGAGCGCAGCGCGGACGAAGCCGCCAAGACCATGCAGAAGTGTGTGAAGCAGTTCAAGGACATCCCCGGTGAGGACTATAAGCCAGGGACTTCCACACCTTATTCTCGGCCGGTGTCCTTTTCTATGCTGTTGTGCGTCTATCCGTAACACTGCGATCCCCTGGTAACAGCAGTTCCGTTGATGAATTGACAAGCAGCTTAAGAATAATAATAATGCCTTTTATCCAAAGCGCTTTTCAAGTCATGCCTCACATCACCCATTCATACACCGACAGTGGAGTCAGCCATCAAGGAGACAGCCAGCACGTCAGGAGCAGTTAGGGTTAGGGTGTCTTGCTCAAGGACACCTCGAAAGTTTTTGCTAGGAGGAGGCGGCGGGGATCGAACCAGCAACCTTTCGGTTGTGAGGCGACCGCTCTAACTCCTGAGCTATACTGCCGCAAGAAGGCTGCCTCTGTGATTGGCGTTGGCTTGTCCAAACCAGAAGGAGGATGAAGACCTCACTAGAACAGGGCAGCGACCCGTTGCAAAGTATATTTCGTAACCTGACAAAAGGGCCTTTAGTGGCAGTCTAATAATGCCTCGATGTTCTGTGTTTTAGGAAATATATATATCTGTGTTTTGTAATATTTATTGTATTACATGATTGTTGTATTTCTTGTATTCTCATATTCTTGTATTTTTAAAGCGTCTTAATTTTTAACACTAACATCATATATTGGATCACAGTGTTTTGACTTTATTACAGTTGTATGTTATACACCGAGCTATGATCAAGCCCTATTGTTCAACATCACGGGTGACTTCCTACCGTGACGATCGGCAGTAGGATCCATACTGTACAGAGAGTGGATGGCTGTCCTAATGCTACTCCTTCTGTTCCCCCCCCCCCATCCACCGGTCCCCAGACTGCCAGGCGGTGGTGGTGGACATCTGCGGTAAGATGGAGGACTTCCGGCCCTCCATCCCCCTGATCCAGAGCCTGAGGAACACGGGCATGAGGATGCACCACTGGCAGCTGCTCTCGGACACCATCGGGGTCAACGTGAAGCCCGAGGCCAACCTCACGTTCTCCCGCTGCCTGGAGATGGGCCTCCACCACCACGTGGAGGAGGTCACCCGCGTGGCCGAGGCGGCTGGGAAGGAGTACGCCATCGAACAGGTAGCCCGCTGAATCTGAGCCGATGGAACGGCATCAGATGTCGTGGATTGTTCCGTGTTCTCTCTCTCTCTCTCTCTCTCTCTCTCTCTCTCTCTCTCTCTCTCTCTCCACTCAAAATCCTACCTACAGCACCTTTCACCCACACACCTCTTCTCTGTCCAACGCAGGCCCTGAACAAGATGGAGAAGGACTGGTCGGTGGTGGCGTTTGAGGTGGTGGCCCACAAGGATACGGGCACCTACATCCTGAAGAGCCCCGACGAGGCGTCCCAGCTGCTGGACGACCACATGGTGATGACCCAGAGCATGTCCTTCTCCCCTTACAAGAAGACCTTCGAGGAGCGCATTAACACCTGGGAGAGCAAGCTCCGGATGACCCAGGTGACCCACACACACACAGAGACACACGCATGCACACACACACATACTTACATACATACATACATACGACAACCCCAAACTATGGTGCACCGATCACTGAGCCTGTTGCGTTGCTCTGCCGCCCTCTGCTGGTGGGCTGCAGGACGTGCTGGAGGAGTGGCTCACGTGCCAGCGCTCCTGGCTCTACCTGGAGCCCATCTTCAGCTCGGACGACATCAACCAGCAGCTTCCTGTGGAGGCCAAGCGGTACCAGACCATGGAGAAGAGGTGGAGGAGGATCATGAAGAGCGCCTTCGACAACAGACAGGTGGGCGTGCAGAAAAATAGCGTAATAGAGTATTACACAGACGTGACACCGAAGGTGATTACTGTGTGTGCTTGTTTCTTCTGTTGTTGTGTGTGTCTGTCTCTAGGTGATTGACCTGTGTCCAGATGCCCGTTTGCTGGACAGCCTGAAGGAGTGTAACAAGCTGTTGGAGCAGGTCCAGAAGGGGCTCAGTCAATACCTGGAGACCAAACGAGGCTCTTTCCCAAGGTACAGCTGTACCCTGTAGTGACAGGCTCCTCCCCCAGGTACAGGACCCTGTAGAGACAGGCTCCTCCCCCAGGTACAGGACCCTGTAGAGACAGGCTCCTCCCCCAGGTACAGGACCCTGTAGAGACAGGCTCCTCCCCCAGGTACAGGACCCTGTAGAGACAGGCTCCTCCTCCAGTTACAGGACGTTGTAGAGCCAAGCTCCTCCCCCAGGTACAGGACCCTGTAGAGACAGGCTCCTCCCCCAGGTACAGGACCCTGTAGAGACAGGCTCCTCCCCCAGGTACAGGACCCTGTAGAGACAGGCTCCTCCCCCAGGTACAGGACCCTGTAGGGTCTGTGCTTAGAGCTGACCTATAAGTGATGATTGATGACACTTTGGAAAGCTGGGGAAGTTGTGTATGTTGTGGTGTAACAAGTCATAGGTCATATATTGATGGTTACCATGTCTCCGCAGGTTCTACTTCCTGTCGGACGACGAGCTGCTGGAGATCCTGTCCCAGACCAAGGACCCCACCGCCGTGCAGCCTCACCTGCGCAAGTGCTTTGAGAACATCGCTCGGGTTGGTAGCATCTGTACCGTCCCTGAACCTTCCTCCCTCCCTCCATATATCAGACATGATGTCTGTCTCTAGGCTAACTGTCCTGTGTCCACTGTTTTCTCTTCACCCAATACTGTCCCTCCAGCTGTAAATAATGTTGTCTGTAAAATGTACCTTTATGTTGTTGTATGTTTGTACGTTGAACTTTGCATTCAGAGTGCTTCTGAGTGGGTAGGGGCTAAACAGAAAACCAAAGCAGCCCACACTCTCCAAATCTCCAACACACCCAGTACTTGCATACAACCACAGTAAGCATGACGTTCCCCCCTGTGTTGTTTCCCAGCTGAAGTTCCAGCCAGACCTCCAGATCACCCACATGTACTCTGGGGAGGGCGAGGAGGTGGAGCTGGTACAGCCTGTCCGGCCCAGTGGGAACGTGGAGGACTGGCTGAGGGACGTGGAGAAGTCCATGAAGGCCAGTCTGAGGGACAGCATCCAGCGGTCCCTGAAGGGCTACACTGAGGTCTGGCAGACTCGCTGTACACCTTTAGGTTCCTGTGGACACTCCATCCTATCTCCTATTGTCTTTTAAAGCCATTTTCTCTCACTTATGTACTCTGCCACCCCCTGCTGCCAGGGGGATATTGCGATATTTGCATATCATTTGTTATTTCTAGTTGTCCTGGTTTCTCATCAGGTTAAATAGGGTTAATGATAGGTCACTGTCCTGTTCTAGAAAACCGTAAACCCAAATAAGAGACTTAACGGTGGCTGGCTTTAAGACTTAGGATATTGTTTTTCAACTGCTCTTGTGCTGAGGCTCTTATTGCTGTGCTCTTGGCACCCCACAGCGACCCCGCACCGAGTGGGTGCTGTCCTGGCCCGGGCAGGTGGTGATCGCCGGGTGCCAGGTGTTCTGGACCAATGAGGTGGCCCAGGCCCTGGAGCAGGGAGACCTGGCCCAGCGCCTCTACCCCCAGCTGCAGACACAGGTAAGGGTCCGAGCAGGGTCCCGCCTCTGCAGGGATCAACCGTCAATATCTTGACGTGGCATTATACATTGTGGTACAATAGCACACTGCACACTACAATACGTATGTGCATATAATGAATACTCAAGGAGTATAGGGGTGTTCTCACACCGCCCCAACAAAGTTGGCAGACACCAATTCACTATGTTCGCCAACAACCAAAAAAACCCGAAACTAACCTGGTGTCATGTTTGTTGGTGTTTGTTGTTTGTTGGCCGTGTGCCAGCACCTTAACATGAAGCCTGTGATGTGTGCGGTGTGCAGTTGGGTGACTTGGTGCAGCTGGTGAGAAGCGGTCTGTCCAACATGCAGAGGGCCGTGCTCTCGGCCCTCATCGTCATCGAGGTCCACGCCAAGGACGTGGTGGCCAAGCTGGTGGAGGAGGGCGTCTCCGGCGTCAACGCCTTTGAGTGGATTAGCCAGCTGAGGTTCAAACGGCTTCATGCTTACTTCCTTGTTTATTCGATAAAGGGTAGCGTGCGTAGACCCTTGATTTGGTTACCTGCTGTTTGCAGATATTACTGGGCCAAGGAGGACCTGTACGCCAGGGCCGTGAACGCGGAGTTCCTGTATGGATACGAGTACCTGGGCAACTCTGGGCGACTGGTCATCACCCCTCTGACCGACAGGTGAACCCCCCGCTATTGAACAAGTAAACTGGCTCAGAAGGCACCTTCACGCTGCTTCAAACAGAGAACACACTGCTTTCAGGTGCTACCTGACCCTCACCGGGGCGCTCCACCTGAAGTTCGGGGGGGCTCCCGCGGGACCAGCCGGGACGGGAAAGACTGAGACCACCAAGGACCTTGGCAAGGCTTTGGCCATTCAGACCGTGGTGTTCAACTGCTCCGACCAGCTTGACTTCATCGCCATGGGCAAGTTGCTTAAAGGACTCGCCAGGTGAGTCGCTCAGAAGCAGAATCTCATTCTTTACCCCGAACACGGAAGGTAATTTCACTCTAGACACGCGTATTATTGTCTTTTCTGTGTTTCTTCCAGCTCTGGGGCCTGGGCGTGCTTTGATGAGTTTAACCGTATCGACGTGGAGGTACTGTCTGTAGTGGCCCAACAGATCACCACCATACAGAAGGCTCAGCAGCAAAGGGTAGGAAGCTGACTCAGAAAATACACTTTATATTGATTATCACAATTCAAATGACGTTGACCCATACCGCTGGAACAGCAGCGGCACACTAAATGGAAATTGCAAGTGAAAATACCAAAAATCTAAACATTTTTGTGACAACAATAAATGTGATGTGGTTTTGAAATCATATTGTTTGACACATTTGGTCCACCTTCTGATTTCAGGTGGAGCGCTTTGTATTTGAAGGGGCTGAGATCGCCCTCGTCCCCTCCTGCGCCGTCTTCATCACCATGAACCCAGGTTATGCCGGCCGCACCGAACTACCCGACAACCTCAAGGTCAACCTCAACCAGGATAAGAAGATAATAACACACCTACCTTCCCTCTGTTCAGACTCCACTCTGACACCTCTGTATTTGTAACCCCTTCAGGCCCTGTTCCGGCCCGTGGCCATGATGGTTCCTGACTATGCCATGATCGCCGAGATCTCTCTCTACTCGTTTGGCTTCAGCGACGCCAAAGTCCTCTCCAAAAAGATCACCACCACCTTCAAGCTCTCCTCCGAACAGCTCAGCGCTCAGGTGAAGAAACTAAATCATGAACATTAGCTGGCGAATAGATGGACGGCCAGACAAAGCCAGACCCACAGGTGGTGCTGACCGTGCGTTGCTGTTTGCAGGACCATTATGACTTTGGCATGAGAGCCGTGAAGACCGTGATCTCAGCTGCTGGAAACCTTAAGAGAGAGAATCCAGACATGGATGAGGTTGGTTTATATACAGTGTATATATATATATATATATTATTTTTTTTGCTGAATAAATCTGCAAATGAAAGCCGAGTCAAAAACGACCCTACTGTTTCATACTTCCCCCCCCCCCCCCCCCCTTATCCTCACCAGGAGTTGATCTGCCTGCGGGCCATCCGAGACGTCAACGTCCCCAAGTTCCTGCAGGATGACCTGAAGCTCTTCACCGGCATCGTGTCAGATCTGTTCCCAAAGATCAAGGAGGAACCCATCGACTACGGCACCCTGGAGGAATCCATACGCAACGTGTGCACCAAGAGGAACCTTAAAGATGTGGATGGTGAGTATCTGCACCAGGAGGAACCTCCAAGAGATGGCTGGTGAGCGTGGCGTTTTTAAAGCCCAGGCCAAAACTGCCTTGGCATGTATTCAGGATATAGGGATGGGAATCAGCAGGGATACTGGTTTGTATACTATACAATATTACAACGATGCTTGGGTGACGATTTCTTTGTGCGATTTTATCTTTTGTGTGATTTTACTTATGGGTATATGCACTTACTTATGGGTATTGTTATGTAATGTGTAACGTTGGGGTTCCGTCGGTGTCCGCCATTGTTTTTTTTATATGAAAGTGGCTGAACAGAACAAAGCATATTTGATGTGAATAAACTATAGCGCCCTCTGTAGGACGGTATAATTACCATCTTTCCACACAGAAAATTCCACCAAAAAACACCCTTATGCTCACATGAGTAGATAGTGGAGAAGGTAGTGTTGATTCCTGACTCTGTCTGTCAGGGTACATCACCAAGTGTATCCAGCTGTATGAGACCACAGTGGTGAGACATGGCCTGATGCTGGTGGGGCCCGCCGGATCAGGCAAAACCAAGGTGAGTGTTTAACACCAAGTGCATCCTTCCCTGTTGTCTCTGTGTATAATAAACCTCCCGGGAACGGTCTAACAAGGTCAACCACTCAAGCAAACGTGTGCGTGTGCCAGTGTTACGAGATACTAGGAGCGGCCATAACGACCCTCAAGGGCCAGCCGTCCGTCAGCGGGGGGGTGTACGAGGAGGTTAAGATGTTCGTGCTCAACCCGAAGTCCATCACCATGGGGCAGCTCTACGGGGAGTTCGACCTCCTCACTCACGAGTGGTAAGCGGGCGATTCCCTGATCTGAGACCACATAGAAGACATCGTATACACACAAACACACCTGTATCCCACCCCGTAGGACGGACGGTATCCTCTCCTCCCTGATTCGCGGCGGGGCGGTGTCCATGGACGAGGACAAGAAGTGGTACATGTTCGACGGGCCGGTGGACGCCGTGTGGATAGAAAATATGAACACGGTGCTGGACGACAACAAAAAGCTGTGCCTCAGCTCCGGGGAGATCATGAAGCTCACCGACGTGAGGCCATTCTTCTCATTCCATGTCACTGTATCCTCCCCCGTTTATTTACTGTTTAGTTATTTCAACACTTTTATCCAAAGCAACTTGTGACAGTGAATTCAGATACATGTCATTTAGGAGCAGGTAAGGGTTAGGGGCATCTTGCTGAAGGATAACAGCAGGTGGGCTGCGGACATTGGGGATCGAACCCAGTACCTTTGGCTGAGGAAGAAACCCCTTACCCACTACACTTTCCCGCCGCCTATAGAGCAACCAAAATATAGAAATCATGATTGATGCAAATGAGTTGACACTGATTTGATCAGAAACAAAGCCAAACCATATTTTTCCGCTGAGACAATACCATGAGGTTCAAGGTATTTTAGTTGACGTTTTGAGTTCTTCTCTGTCCTTGTTTGCTTGCGTCCCGTGCAGGTGATGACCATGATGTTCGAGGTGCAGGACCTGGCGGTGGCGTCTCCGGCCACCGTGTCTCGCTGTGGCATGGTCTACCTGGAACCCGGCATCCTGGGCCTCGCGCCTTTCACCGAGTGCTGGCTCCGGCAGCTCCCCGGAGCCCTGACACCCCACGCAGAGCGGCTGGACTCCCTCTTCACCTCCTTCCTACAGGTAACACCCATGGACAAGTAGGGAGTCACACATTGGGGGGAACCAATTGGGTCGGGGGTGCGGGGATCTTATGATTACATAAACCCTGTGTTCACGATGAGTCAACCAACATAAAAGAACCGGCTGGTCATTTCATCCGCAAAGTCAGGTCACTGGACATTAGGCTGACATATTGAGGGGGAGGAAATGAGCTCTCTTGGAACATTGGTCGGGACCCCCTGGGGATTTCTTCTTATCTAACATGACGCAATGTGGATGGTGTGGATACTGGAGTTGTGGTTGTAGTTGTTGTTGTAGCCGTATTGGATCAACTAGATTCTGCTGAATGGAGGATTTACACTACCATTTATTTCAACAGGACTCCATCACTTTTGTGCGGAAGTCAGTGAAGGAGGTCATCTCCTCGGTGGACAGCAACGTGACCCGCAGCCTTCTGAACCTGATGGACTGCTTCTTCAAACCCTTCCTTCCTGCAGAGGTCTGCAACCCACGTTACATCTGTACTGTTAAAAAGTTCATTCAATGACAATGAATGACTGAAAGAACGACTCTCCAAGCTTCACATTAAACCCCCTGTAAAGTAGCTTTGGTGACGCAGGTGTGAGATCATGAGATCATGGTTTGTGGAACGTCGTCCTAGGGGATTGAACTGACAACATCAAAAGACGATGCTACAACTTCTGCTCTTCTCGTCCTCTTAACGCTTCATTCTTCAGGGAGTGAAGCCCCATTCCAAAGAGAAGCTGAGCCGTCTGGGGGAGCTGATTGAGCCCTGGTTCGTGTTCTCCCTGGTGTGGAGCGTGGGAGCCACCGGTGACGGAGACAGCCGCCTGCGCTTCAGTGCCTGGCTCAGGGGCAAAATGGCAGAAGAGAAGGTTTGGGTCACAGGTCACATGTCTCAGATTGGCTTGGATGTCCGATGGATCTGTTCTGAACACTGCTCTTACTCCAGGTGCACCTGCGTTTTCCAGAGGAAGGGGTGGTCTATGATTACCGGCTCGACGACGCCGGTATCTCGAACCTTGTAGATGACGACGAGGACGACCAGGGGAAAAAAGTACGTAGACCGCTATGAAACTGAATCAAGAAATACAGGCGAAGATACCGGCCGTGTGTGACGACCTGTGTTCTGCTCTGTAGGTGCGGTGGGTGGATTGGATGGAAGGTGTCCCCAACATGGTCATCACCCCAGAGACCAGCTATGCTGACATCATCGTCCCCACCCTAGACACCGTGAGGACGTCTTTCCTGCTGGACATGCTGTTGACCAACCGGAAGCCTGTGAGTGTTTACTGATGTTTAACCTTGCTGTGGTCGGACATTGAACCAACATAACTAGTTCCCTGTTTAAGTAATGTATTCATGGTTCTAGTTAATCCTTGTGAGTGAGGTATTGTGTGTGTGTGTGTGTGTGTGTGTGTGTGTGTGTGTGTGTGTGTGTGGTGTGTGTGTGTGTGTGTGTGTGTGTGTGTGTGTGTGTGTGTGTGTGTGTGTGTGTGTGTGTGTGTGTGTGTGTGTGTGTGTGTGTGTGTGTGTGTGTGTGTGTGTGTGTGGTGGTTCCATCCCCTTTAACCTCTGTGTTGTTGTTGTGGTTGAAGGTCCTGTGTGTCGGGCCCACCGGCACAGGGAAGACCCTGACCATGTCGGACAAGCTGCTCAACAACATGCCTGCTGAGTACATCACACACTTCCTCAATTTCTCTGCCCGCACCTCAGCCAATCAGACGCAGGATTACATCGACAGCAAACTGGACAAAAGGTACATACCGGCGATATGAACCATGGCATCATGCTATTCTGGTTAGATGCCCTGATATATTCTGTCCCTGAACTCGGCCTGTGTGTGTATCTCTTGTACATTTGTCAGACGTAAGGGCGTGTTTGGGCCTCCGCTGGGCAAGTACTTTGTCTTCTTCATCGACGATCTCAACATGCCCATGTTGGAGACCTACGGCGCCCAGCCTCCCATAGAACTGCTGCGCCAGTGGATGGACCACGGAGGCTGGTACGACAGGAAGCAGATAGGTGAGACAGGAAGTAGACGGGCGGGAAGACATGTGCTGTCCACCCCTTTACCGATCTAGGTTACCTACTGTTTTACTATAACAATACTATGTTTTGGGGATATTGGGAATGGAACTCAGAAACCTTCGTCTGGGCGTCAAATATTCGAACCGCTGGCCTTGCAACAACGCGGGAAATGAATTGTATTGTTGTGCGTGTTTCTCTCCACTGCAGGAACCTTCAAACAGCTGGTGGACATTAACTTTGCGTGCGCCATGGGCCCGCCCGGCGGGGGACGCAACCCCGTCACCCAGCGCTTCACACGCCACTTCAACCTGCTATCCATCACCGAGATGGAGGACGCCAGCAAGACCAAGATCTTCTCCACCATTCTAGGGAGCTGGATGGGTGAGTGGCAGCGGGTGTTACCGGTGTAACACGGTGTTGGATGTACCAAGTCGGTCAGAGACAGACTTTATACTTACTGGTTTTAAGAATAATATGTATTCAACGTTCTGGGGCTCTCCCCAGGATTTAGTTTTCCATGGTGGCACTTTCACTAGAATTAAGAGGTTGCGGCGAGCAGAGGGGAGTTAACTGTTAACTGAATAGAGAAGGTGTGTGTGTGTGTGTGTGTGTGTGTGTGTGTGTGTGTGTGTGTGTGTGTGTGTGTGTGTGTGTGTGTGTGTGTGTGTGTGTGTGTGTGTGTGTGTGTGTGTGTGTGTGTGTGTGTGTGTGTGTGTGTGTGTGTGTGTGTGTGTGTGTGTGTGTGTGTGTGAATCAAGAGTATAGCTTATGTACAGGACACCTAGATGGAACTCTGAACCAACGATCTGTGCTATTGCTGTGCTTTCCAATCATCAATCAAGCAACTTATTACCCCAGACTTAATTGTTAAGTGCCACCCTTTTTCTCTGTCTCTTCATTTCTCTCTCTCTCTCTCCTCTCGCTCTCTCTCGCTCTCGCTCTCTCCTTCTCTCTCTCTCAACAGCTCCCGTCCCAGCCATCCAGCCTCTGAACCAGCCTCTAGTCGAGGCCACACTTAAAGTCTACGCCACCATCACCTCCCAGCTGCTTCCCACTCCGGCCAAGTCCCACTACACCTTCAACCTGCGGGACCTGTCCAAGGTGTTCCAGGGCGTGCTGATGGCCGAGGCCTCCTCCGTAGAGGTACGCGGTCGGATCCACTTCATGGCATAAGGTCCTACACCCAATTCCCCTATGGTTAGGGTGTGTTAGGCCTGGGTGAAAGGTTATGGGTTCGAACCACGATGTGCGCAGTATACCTTAAGACCCAACCCCTGTCCGCTCAGAATCAAACCCCCCCTTTAAAAATACCTTTAAAATTGTCATACAGGTGCAGGGCTGCCGGCTCCCCTGTTAACACAATAATCTGAGATTATGCATGCAAATAGCATGTGTTTCACCCATAGAGGGAGTCCTCTACCATGTAAACCAGGGGTTTTCATGTGCTAAGACAGTGGGCCTCCCTTCAGAGACCTCTGACACATGCTATCAATTCATTAACAAATGTTGCATTTAAAAGCATAAAACCAAAGTTTTATTTTACGTTCAAAGGAAATTAGTTTCTCTTTCTGGGAAATGGGCCTCCCTTGAAACCCCCCCAGGGGAGGCCCGCCCCACACTTTGAAAACCCCTGATGAAAACCAATGTACACGATCCATAACCATCTCCCAACCAGGACAAAGTTCAGCTGCTGCGGCTGTGGTACCACGAGAGCTGCCGGGTGTTCCAGGACCGGCTGGTGAGCCCCGAGGACAGGGACTGGTTCGACCGGCTCCTGCTGACCCGCGTGGAGGAGCTGGGCTGCAGCGCCGAGGAGGTGGTGCCCTCCAGACCCGTCCTGTACGGAGACTTCATGGACCCCGGTGCCGACCGCAAGGTCTACGCCCTCATGGACGACAAGGAGAAGGTGTGAGGTCACTTGGTGTCACATGGATTGCTCGAATGTGATTGGTTTCAACACAGTTTGTAGGGCCGGATCTACTGGTTTAGGTTCACACACAGACTCTAAGCCAACACAAAACTAAAGAGAACGCCCCCTCTATTATTAGTAGAGAGAGAGAGAGAGAGAGAGAGAGAGAGAGAGAGAGAGAGAGAGAGAGAGAGAGAGAGAGAGAGAGAGAGAGAGAGAGAGAGAGAGAGAGAGAGAGAGAGAGAGAGAGAGAGAGAGAGAGAGAGAGAGAGAGAGAGAGAGAGAGAGAGAGAGAGAGAGAGAGAGAGAGAGAGAGAGAGAGAGAGAGAGTATGAATCCTACCCAAAATGTATTTTAGAGAAGAGGATAATGAGAATTCCATTTAAAAATATGAATTAATTTAATTATAAATAAATCCCATAATACTACTGCCAGTGTCTATCTTGTATGTCCTCCCACTACCTCTACAGTTAAAGGTTCTCTCCCCCCCCCCCCCCCCAGCTGGTGAGTGTAATGGAGGAGTACATGGAGGACTACAACCAGGCCAGCTCCGCCGGCGGCCCCATGAAGCTGGTGCTGTTCATGGACGCCGTGCAGCACGTCTGCTCCCTCAGCCGCCTGCTGAGACAGCCCCTGGGCAACGCCCTGCTGCTGGGGGTGGGCGGCAGCGGGCGCCAGTCCCTCACCAGGCTGGCCTCACACATGTAGGGAGACGCACGCACACACACACACGCACGCCGAACGCACACACACAACACACACGTATTCTGCTTCAAAGCTGTGTGTTAGGACATCAGGATGGATGACACGAATGGCTTGATGATGACTGAATGGGCACAATGTGTTTGTTTTTTTCCCGTGTACACATACGTTCTAAATGAATGGACTTGAAATGAATGAACTGTTAGTGTTAGTGTTGTTAGTGTATCATAAAGAAGATCAATTTGTCCACGCTCAGGCTTTGGTTTAGGAGCTGCTGACTTTCTCCTTATTATGGTGTGTTTGCGTATGTGTATGTGTGTCTGTGGTTGCGTATGGGTTTGTTTGTGTGTATGTTTATGTGTGTGTTTGCATCTGTGTGCTTGTGTATGTGTGTGTGTGTGTGTGTGCCACCTCAGCTCGGACTACGAGTGCTTCCAGATCGAGTTGTCTAAGAACTACGGTCACACGGAGTGGAGGGAAGACATCAAGGGCATCATGATGAAGGCCGGTCTGAACAACCAGCAGATCACCTTCCTGTTCGTGGACACACAGGTGGGTGTGGTTATGTGTGTGTGTGTGTGGTAATGTGCTATTTGTGTGTGTGTGTGTGTGTGTGTGTGTGTGTGGTAATGTGCTATTTGTGTGTGTGTTTTACTTTTTTAAATTCAGCCAATACTACTACAATACTGTCTTTTTGACTCCCGTTTAGTGTAAATCAGGCACCGATGTGAGCGCTGTTCCTTGCCTCCCTCCAGATAAAGAGTGAGTCGTTCCTGGAGGATGTGAACGGCATCCTGAACTCGGGCGACGTGCCCAACCTGTACGCCGCCGACGAGCAGGAGCGCATCCTGTCCACCATGAGGCCGGTGGTGCAGACCCTGGGCCAGCAGCCCACCAAGGCCAACATGATGGCCGCTTACATCAGGAGGGTCCGCAGCAACATCCACACGGTGCTCTGTATGAGGTGAACCACCGGAGGGCGCTAGACTCACATCTGCGTGTGCTTGTGAAATGACTTGTGTCAAGTCAATTGTATTTGTATAGCCCTCAATCACAGTGACAGTTTCACAGGCCGTATGTTTACGACACCCTTTAACCCTAGCCCCCTAAAGCTAAAAATAAACTCCCTTAATGATGGAGGAATACATCTTGAGAAGGAAACTGCATCTGCAGGTCGTAACATTAATATTATAGCAAATTGTATGTACCAGGACACGGGTAGTAGAATGAACGAGTGAAGGTAAGACCCATAACTAGTGAGGCCTCTGTGAAAAGGGTCTGTTTTACAATAGTCCTGCTTATCGTCCCGTTATCTCCTTATCCCATTCTTTATCTCTCTCTCAAGGTTCCAAACTCATAGGGCTTCATTGGCATAGAAAACATGCTTACATTGTTACGTATCGTATTTACATTGAAAAAGCACAAAAAGTCAAATAAGATATATGACATATAAGCTACAAAATAATTATATTAAATGTAAAAAGGAAATAAAAATCAGCTAAACATACAATATAATCAAAATGTTAATAAAGTGTATATACAGTGAAAAGTAACTGAAATGGTTGGGATAGGGTTGAGTTAATCAAAGTATTTCCTGGGAAATTCTCTCTCTCTGTCCCTCTATGTCCCTCTCTCTCTCTCTGCCCCTCTCTCTCTCTCTGTCCCTCTATGTCCCTCTCTCTCTCTCTCTCTGTCCCTCTCTATGTCCCTCTCTCTCTGTCCCTCTATGTCCCTCTCTCTCTCTCTCTCTGTCCCTCTCGGTGTCCGTGTGTCTCCAGTCCCATCGGGGAGGTGTTCAGGGCCCGGCTGAGGCAGTTCCCCTCCCTGGTGACCTGCTGCACCATCGACTGGTTCAGCGCGTGGCCCCAGGAGGCCCTTCAGTCTGTGGCCACCTCCTTCCTCAGCGAGCTCCCCGAGCTGGAGGCCAGCCCCGCAGTCATGACTGGACTGGTATGGATGGCTGTGTGTGTGTGTGTGTGTGTGCGTGAGAGAGCGATCTGGTGCTCATTTGAACGTATGACAGTTAGGAAATGATTAAGCCGGTGGTTCCCAAACCTTTTTGGCTCGAGGCCCCATTTTAAGTCTGAGAAATTTGTGCAACCTCAACTTCTTACATTTTTGTGCTTCTGCTTCATAGTTTTAACCCCATCCCCATCTTCTGGTAATATTAACATCCAAGGTTGTGAAGCACTGCAGTGAAGTGCGCAGGGCAGGTCTGTGACCTCGTTCTCTCCCCCCGGCCCACAGACCTCCATGTGCGTGAAGATCCACCAGTCCGTAGCGGAGAAGTGCGGGCAGTACCTGGCGGAGCTGTCGCGTCACAACTACGTCACGCCAAAGAGCTACCTGGAGCTGCTCAGCGTGTTCTCCGCCCTCATCGGCCGCAAGAAGCAGGAGCTGCACAGCGCTCGCCAGCGCATGAAGACCGGCCTGGACAAGGTGGGGCCCCGGGGTCATGAAGGAGCTCACTACAGTACCGTAGTGATGTCACAGTGGATGGTGGCAGGTCTAGTTCTGTGTGTTTTTGGATGCAGATTGAGAATACTTTATTGATATAATGTCATATTTTCCTTTCATTAATCCCGGGTGTAAAATGTGTAAAAACTGTGTACATTTTTTTAAATAGAAAACACAAAGATAATTCATTTAAGATAAATAATTAAAAAGATAATTAATTGAATGTATAGCATATTAAATATAAAATATCAATCATCTCCCTCAGCTCCTCAGCACGGCGGAGGACGTCAGTAAGATGCAGGAGGACCTGGAGGGCATGGGGCCTCTCCTGGAGGAGGCGGCGAGGGACACTGAGGCCACCATGCAGAAGATCAAGGTACCAGGGAGGCTAGGCTACCGACCGCCCCCACGGACCATCCCCACGCCACGCTGAGTCTGTTTACACACTGGTGTTTGGCTTTAGTATCGCGTTAGTAGGAATGTCACTGTCCTTTACCGTGAGTGTTACTGAGGACTGTGTCATCACTGTCCTTTACCGTGAGTGTTACTGAGGACTGTGTCATCACTGTCCTTTACCGTGAGTGTTACTGAGGACTGTGTCATCACTGTCCTTTACCGTGAGTGTTACTGAGGACTGTGTCATCACTGTCCTTTACCGTGAGTGTTACTGAGGACTGTGTCATCACTGTCCTTTACCGTGAGTGTTACTGAGGACTAGGTTATCACTGTGGATAACCAGCCAGTGTTTGGGGATGAATTCACTTTTTGTGTATTTTTCCTTCATCCTAAAGATGATCAGGTCATGGATATGTGAACATGACACAGAAAGTCTTGATTGACGTAACGGATGTGCGGGTGTACCCGGGTCATGTGACGCTCTCTCCACCCAGGTGGACACGGTGGTGGCGGAGGAGACCCGCACGGAGGTGCAGGCGGAGGAGGCCAAGGCGGAGGAGAAGGCCCGGGTGGCGGGCGCCATCGCCGCGGAGGCCAAGAAGGACCTTGACGAGGCGCTGCCCGCACTGGACGCCGCCCTCACCAGCCTCAAGTCCCTCAACAAGAGCGACGTCACCGAGGTCAGGGGCTCTGATCCGGAACCAGTGTGATTGTATAATATACAATCACAGCAGCCACGCCGTGCTCAGATATATATATATATATATATAAAATCATATAATATGATTTTATATATATATATATATATTTGAGTGTGTGAGATTGAATCATGTGATTGTGTATATATATATATATATGAATATATATATATATATGAATATATATATATATATGAATATATATATATTATATATATTTTTTAATTTAAATAAATATATATATATATATATATATATATAAATATATATATATATATATATAATATATATATATAATATATATATTTATATTTTTTATATATATATGTATATTTTTTATATATATATATGTATATATTACTGTGTATATATACTGTATATTATGTATTACCATCTAGTGAGGATTTGGTTTGGTTAGATTTCGACAAAACATGAAAACGTCCCTGAGGTCAGCACCTGAAAGTCTTGAACACGTATTTCCAAAGTGGGCCTCGACGTAAACCTCCACGTAAAGGATCATCTCGCCGTGGCTCGGAGCGTTTGACTCCTAGGTTCCGGGTTCAAAACCCCAATGTCCACAGGCCACCTGGAGCAAGATGCCCCCTAAGCCCTACCTGCTCATTAATAGCTCTCTTCCGATGAAGTCATCTAGATTAATAAATCCAGTTTTCTCCATATCGATATACTGATGTGTGTCCTGTAGGTTCGGGCCTTGCTCCGCCCCCCCCACGGCGTGAAGCTGGTGGTGGAGGCGGTGTGCATCATGAAGGACATCAAGCCCAAGAAGGTGGCCGGAGAGAAGCCGGGGACCAAGGTGGATGACTACTGGGACCCGGGCAAGGCTCTGCTCCAGGACCCCGGCAAGTTCCTGGAGGGCCTCTTTAAGTTTGATAAGGTCAGGACACCATGACGCAAGCTCTCATTCATCCATTCATTCATTCGGTTATGGGGCAGGACTGTGCAGGGGCTATGGTGTTCATGTCTTCCTAACTGAAAGGTACTGGGTTTGTTACCCAATGCCAAATGTAGGCTTCCTTAGCAAGACGCCTATCCCCTAGCTTTTATCTGTATTTAACCAGAGATAACTGCTCCTGGCCCCTAATGACACGTGTCTGAATTATTTAAGTCTGCTAAATGACTAAATAGTAAATAGCAGTTGAGCACCACAATTGTGTACCCCTGAATGTGAGCTGGGGACCCTATATATCCATCTTCTCTGCAGGAGAACATTCCAGATTCTGTGATCAGGCTGATTAAGCCCTACATCGACAACGAGGAGTTCCAGCCGGACCACATCGCCAAGGTGTCCAAGGCCTGCACCTCCATCTGCCAGTGGGTGCGCGCCATGTACTTGTACCACACGGTGTCCAAGGCTGTGGAGCCCAAACGGGTACGACCTGGAGCTCACACGCTCGCATGCTTTATGTACTTAAAATCTAGGGAGTCAACTTATTGTACTTTTACCTGAACTCTGGTTCTGCTCTTAAATGCACTTATGACTTCTGGTGATTAGTAGTTATGGTGCCTACCTATAGTGAATGCACTTATTGTGAGTGGCTGTGGACAGAAGCGTCTGCTAAATGACTGTAATGTTATGCAATGTAATGTAATATATGTCCATAACACATATACGTAGCGCTTCGCCTTCGTCGTCTAGCTAAACGCCCACACCTGTTCACGTTGTTCACAGCACGCGCTGAAAGGGGCCCAGGAGGACTTGGACGCCACTCAGCTCATCCTGGACGACGCCAAGCAGAAGCTGTCGGCGGTGGAGGAGGGCATCGCCGCCCTGCAGGCCAAGTACCACGACTGCCTGGCCAAGAGGGACGAGCTGCAGGCCAAGTGTCAGCTGTGTGAGGGTCGCCTGGTTCGAGCAGACAAGGTCAGATACGTACAAATGTGAACCACGGTGAAAGTATGTAGAATGAATATGAAGAATGTTAATCTGGACATAAACGACAAAAATAGGTTTCAATAGTTGAAATTGAATGCGTGGGTCAGCTGATGTGACCGGAGCCCCTGAGAAGGAGGGGCCTCCGTGGCGGTCTGCTGACTGACCGGCTGTCTGTTCTTTACCCGGTCTCCAGCTGATTGGAGGGCTGGCCGATGAGAAGGTGCGCTGGAAGGAGACGGTGCAACACCTGGACTACATGGTCAACAATGTGTCTGGAGACGTGCTCCTGTCTGCCGGCTACGTGGCCTACCTGGGGCCCTTCACTGTGAGTCTCAGGGGCCTTCTCAAGGGACCCACGTGTCTTAGTTTGCTGTTAAGAATATGTATTTCATGAATTCAAAAAAGGACAAGGCAAGTTGACTGATTCATTGGATGCACAAACCCAGGTATACACACCCTCTCTCTTACACACACACACACACACACACACACACACACACACACACACACACACACACACACACACACACACACACACACACACACACACACACCCTGTGAGGTAACCCTGTAGCACCTGATGAGGCGTTGACCTCTCCCTGACCCTCAGGGGGAGTACCGGGCGGCCATGGCGGAGGAGTGGCTGCGTGGCTTCAGAGACCTCGGCGTGCCTCACACCCAGGAGCCCAACCTCATCAGTACCCTGGGAGACCCCGTCAAGATCCGCTCCTGGCAGGTCAGCATCCACCAACCAACACACTAGAAGCCCACATAAACCCCACTAGAACCCCACTAGAACCCAATAAGTACCCCACTCCCCTCGTCAATTGACTTGAAAGTGACTTACATGTGACAGAATATATTGAGTATCTCTAGAAATCTGAAAGCTTAAAGGGGAACAAGATATCATCTGATAGATCTAACAAGATCTGATAGAATCAGATCAGAATAAGTATCAGAACGCCTTTATTGTCATTGCACAAGTACAACAAAATTTGTAAAATTGTCTATCAAACCTCATGACACAACAACAATTGAAATATATAAATGATTGAATAAAACAAATAAGTTGGTTAAGAAAAACGGTATAAAAACTGTATCTATATACTCATATTGTATAGTATTGTATTGTATAGTATATGCAAATAAACAATGTTTACCTTTCCTCCATGTTGCCGGCACCCAGACCTCACCCATATGGAGGTAAGGTCCCCTTTAACTCTGGTCTCTGGTGTGTGTCTCTACTGTGCGCAGATAACAGGCTTGCCCAATGACAGCCTGTCAGTGGAGAACGGTGTGATCACCCAGTACTCCCAGCGCTGGCCTCTGTTCATCGACCCCCAGGGACAGGCCAACAAGTGGATAAAGAATATGGTGAGGAGGCTGCCTCCGGTCGGTGCACAGACCTGGCTGTGGCCACAAAGGGCACTGCTTACAGTGTTCTATAGGTAGAGAGCCTACAGGTAGACTGCCTCCAGGTAAACTGTCTACAGGTAAACCGCCTACAGGTAGAGAGCCTACAGATATACTGCATACAGGTAGACTGCCTCCAGGTAGAGAGCCTACAGGTAGACTGCCGCCAGGTAATCTGTCTAAAGGTAAACTGCCTACAGGTAGAGGGCCTACAGGTAGAGAGCCTTCAGGTTAACTGCCTCCAGGTAGAGAGCCTACAGGTAGAGAGCCTACAGGTAAACTGCCCACAGGTAGAGAGCCTACAGGTAGAGAGCCTTCAGGTTAACTGCCTCCAGGTAGAGAGCCTACAGGTAGAGAGCCTTCAGGTAAACTGCCTACAGGTAGAGAGCCTTCAGGTAAACTGCCCACAGGTAGAGAGCCTACAGGTAAAGAGCCTACAGGTAGACTGCCTCCAGGTAGAGAGCCTACAGGTAGACTGCCTCCAGGTAAACTGTCTACAAGTAAACTGCCTACAGGTAGAGAGCCTACAGGTAGACTGCCTCCAGGTAAACTGTCTACAGGTAAACTGCCTACAGGTAGACTGCCTCCAGGTAGAGGGGGGGGTGGGTTTCAGTCGGGATCCACAGACCTTACAGATAGCCGGCTAGTGGTAGTGGAGCTTTGTGTCTAGCCACGGCTCGGTCATCCTGATGTCCTGCTCCTGTCCGGCCCCACCCCCCCCCCCCCCCCCCCCCCAGGAACGTGAGAAGGGACTGGAGGTCTTGAAGCTCAGCGACCGGGACTTCCTGCGCAGTCTGGAGAACGCCATCCGCTTCGGGAAGCCCTGCCTGCTGGAGAATGTCGGGGAGGAACTGGACCCCGCCTTAGAACCGGTTCTCCTGCGACAGGTGCATCATAACACACCTTTATAGCACAAGTAGAAGCGTCATTCAAGATTCAAGATTCTTTCTTTTTGTCATGTTTAAAAAGTACAATGGAATGCTTACTCCCCATTCACTCCTGCAGTGTGAATAACAGAACAACAATACTATCCTATACTATACAATACTATGCTATGAACAACAATATATACTATCTACTATAACTATACTATATACTATAAACAACACAATACTAGAACAATAAAAAAAGAACAATAAGAACAATAAAGTGTCTGAAGGACTGACATGCATGGCAGATGGTGCAAAAAGCATTTTAACGTGACAGTAGTAGTGCAGCACTGTAGTGCAGTGCAGTAACGGTAATGAGTCTAGTAAGTCCAGTAAAGAAGTATGACACAGTGTAATATTGGTGGTAATGTTATGGTAGTTGCAGCACTCCTTACAGTTCAGGAGGAACTTTACTATTAACTACACTGCACTTACTTACTTACACTGTTCCGCACATCAATTGCTTGAAAGTCACAGAAACATTTTTTCTTATCGGTGTGACTACTAAAGTTGAAGTAACTCTTTACAACCCCTTTGGCGAGTGTTCTGAGAGGAAGAACGTATATATGGTTCTGGTGACCAGTAATCACACCAGCTGTACGGTGGATGGACGAGGCGCCAGGCAGCAGAGAGTCGTGTTGCTGACGTGTGTGTGTTGTGGTACCCAGACCTTTAAGCAGCAGGGCAGCACCGTGCTGAAGCTGGGAGACACGGTCATCCCCTACCACCACCACTTCAAGATCTACGTCACCAGCAAGCTGCCCAACCCCCACTACTCCCCAGAGATCTCCACCAATGTCACCCTCATCAACTTCACCCTCTCGCCCAGGTCAGTAGGGTCATCATCATCTTCATCATCATCATCATTATAATAATAATAATAATAATAACATATATCTTGGGAGATGTTGTTGTTTTACAGTGCTGTTCATTTGTGTAGACTTCTAAAAAGGCAACACCTGCTACATGTCAACACATTATTGTGTATGACTCTTAATTGAGAGATCCCAAAAAAATGATTAAGTTAAAAGCTACATAAAGTGTGTGTGTGTGTGTGTGTGTGTGTGTGTGTGTGTGTGTGTGTGTGTGTGTGTGTGTGTGTGTGTGTGTGTGTGTGTGTGTGTGTGTGTGTGTGTGTGTGTGTGTGTGTGTGTGTGTGTGTGTGTGTGTGTGTGTGTGTGTGTGTGTGTGTGTGTGTGTGCGTGCAGTGGGCTGGAGGACCAGCTGCTGGGCCTGGTGGTGGCAGAGGAGCGACCTGACCTGGAGGAGGTCAAGAACCAGCTGATCGTCAGCGGCGCCCGCATGAAGCAGGAGCTGAAGGACATCGAGGACCAGATCCTGTTCCGCCTCAGCTCCTCCGAGGGGAACCCCGTGGACGACGAGGAGCTCATCAGGGTGCTGGGAGCCTCAAAGATCAAGGCTGCAGAGATCCAGGTGAGACATGGTCCCTGGGCTGGAGGTGGATCTCTCTGACTCACTTCAAACTCCATCAGTGTGAAAGTACTCCTGTTCCTGCCTTTGGCTCTGAATATACAGTGCAGTAAAACACCAACAACCACAATAACAACACGGCAAGCCCCTCCTCTCCGGCAGGCTAAAGTGGCGGTGGGCGAGGAAACGGAGCGGAACATCGACGCCACGCGCCAGGAGTACATGCCGGTGGCCGTGAGAACCCAGATCCTGTTCTTCTGCGTGTCGGACCTGTCCAGCGTGGACCCCATGTACCAGTACTGTCTGGAGTGGTTCCTCGGCATCTTCGTGGCCGGCATCGCCAACTCTGAGACTGCAGGTCATTACATTACATTACATAACATCACATTAAATTACATTACACTACATAACATTACATTACATTACATTACATTACATACTCACATTACATTAAATTAGTCATTTAGCAGACACTTTTGTCCAAAGCGACTAACAATAAGGCCATTAACAGGTAGACAATAGAACATAGTCAACAGAAGTCATAAGTCCTTCCTAACAAGCCATAATATAAATATACACAAATATAAAACATAATATATAAAACATTAAGATAATTGAACATACAGGTCATTAGGCAAGAGAACTACTAGTCACCAGAAGTCATAAGTGCATTTCCTTCCGAACAAGCCATACTAATATAATATATACATACATATACACGTATATTATAATATAATATATAATACATTACAGTACAATAATATTAATAATATTTCCTTCCTAACAAGCCTTCAAGGGCAGAACCAGTGCTCAGGTAAAAGTCCAATAGGTTTAACATCAATAGAAATGTACCCTTATATGAAGTGGAATAAGGAGGAGGTGGATAGTGGCAGTTAGGGTGTCTGACTCAAAGCCAGGAGGCTTCTGGGTTGGGACCCCCATGTCAGCGGTCAACATTCAACATTCAACATTTTGATTTGTCATTTGCAATAAGTACAATGGAATGCTTACTCCCCATTCCATTCCACAGTATGAATTTCTAAAACACAATACTATAAAAAATAATAAACACAATAAAAATAACAATAAAGTGACTGACATGTACAATAATATGTGTTGAATTGTCATATAAAAGCATTTTGAAGTGGCAGTAGTGCAGCAGCATCATGAATACAGTGCAGAACAGTGCAGTAACTGTAATGAGTCCAGAAAGTAGAGCAAAGTATGACAGTGTTAATGACATGTTATGGTAGAGGCAGCAGCTGATAAAAACTGTCCTTGAACCTGGTGTACGGATGCTGCGTAACCCACGGTTTGGGGGAGAAGAGAGTGTGCCCAGGGTGGTTGCGGTCCTTTGTGATGGAGATGGCCTTCTTCCGACATCTGGTCCTACAGATCTCCTCAATCTGTAGGACCTCCTCAGTACGGTCTACCTTGTAGACGGTAATAGTGACTGTGTCCCGTCCCCCCGTCCGTCCCCCCAGATACGGTGGAGCAGAGGATCGTCAACATCAACCACTTCTTCACCTTCAGCCTGTACAGCAATGTGTGCCGCAGCCTGTTTGAAAAGCACAAGCTGATGTTTGCCTTCCTGCTGTGTGCACGCATCATGATGAACGACAACCAGATGGACATGGTGAGAGAGGGGCTCATACATACACACACACACACACACACACACACACACACACATGCATGCATGCACAAACACACACGCAAACATTGTGTGTGTGTGTGTGTGTGTGTGTGTGTGTGTGTGTGTGTGTGTGTGTGTGTGTGTGTGTGTGTGTGTGTGTGTGTGTGTGTGTGTGTGTGTGTGTGTGTGTGTGTGTGTGTGTGTGTGTGTGTGTGTGTGTGTGTGTGTGTGTGTGTGATATTTGTATTTACCATTTGTATGTACATTGGCATGCTTACTCCCCATTCCCTCCCGCAGTATACATCTACAAAACAATACCATCAAAATAATATATACAATAAAAATAAACCAAAAAACATATTTTTATATGTTTTAATATGTTGTGTGTGTGTGTGTATCCATCAGGCTGAGTGGAGATACCTGTTGTCCGGGGGCGTGTCCAGCCAGCAGCTCCCCAACCCGGCCTCTGATTGGCTGTCAGACCGCGCCTGGCAGGACGTCCTGGCCCTCAGCGCCCTGCCCAACTTCAGCAGCCTGGCAGACTGCTTCCCCACACACACACAGCACTTCAAGAGGATCTTCGACAGCAACCAGCCCCACAGGTGGCTCTCACAATCACTGTGTGGGGGGTGTGTGGGTGTGTGTATTATTGCTTGCGTCTATATTTTTGTATGCACAAATGTGTCTCTTGTCTGTCTATATGTATGAATCTGTCTGTCTCTGTATGCCTACATGTCTGTCTCTCTCTTTTCTGTCTGTCTCTGTCTCCCCACCATGTATTGTCTGTATGTCTGACTGTGTCTGCATGTCTGTCTCTCTCCTTTCTGTCTGTCTCTGTCTGCTGGCCTGTCTGTCTCTTGTCTTGTTTGTCTGTCTGACTGTGTCTGCCTGTCTGTCTCTCGTCTGTCTGTCTGTCTGTCTGTCTGTCTGTCTGTCTGTCTGTCTGTCTCTGTCTGCTGGCCTGTCTGTCTCTGTCTGTCTGACTGTGTCTGCCTGTCTGTCTCTCCTTTCTGTCTGTCTGTCTTTGTCTGCTGGCCTGTCTGTCTCTTGTCTTTCTGTCTGTCTGTCTTTGTCTGCTGGCCTGTCTGACGGTGTCTGCCTGCCTGTCTGTCTCTCTGTGTCAGGGAGCCCCTCCCCGGAGAGTTGGACAGCAGGCTGGATCAGTTCCAGAGGCTGCTGCTCCTGCGCTGCCTCAGGGCCGACCGGCTGACCCACGGCCTCCAGGACTTTGTGTCGTCCCAGCTGGGCCAGCGCTTTATAGAGCCACAGGTATGTCAGGTGTGGTGTGCTGTGGTTAACCCTCGCCCTAACTCACGGTGGCGCCAGCAAATGGTTGTACTATTGTAACTATTCCAAAGTTATAACAACTTATCACTAACTGTTACAAAATGGTAAAAACAAAGTAAAATATCCATTATCAGTACAAGCACAGTGAAAATAATGAGGCTATGGTGAGGTAATGGTGAGGGAGTGAATCTAACAGAATGACTCTTATCTCCATAGACATGACTGATAGCTGTACAGTGACTAAATAAAACTATAGACTGTAAACTATACATCCCTATGAGTGGTATTCCAACGATAGGCATTAAGGCCCATGAAACATGAAGGAAACATGATGTCCTCCTCCCCAGACCTCGGACCTGTCGGTGGTCTTCAAGGAGTCTTCGCCCTCCGTCCCCCTGATCTTCGTCATCTCCCCCGGCACTGACCCCGCTGCCGACCTCTACAAGTTTGCGGACGCCATGAAGTTCTCCAAGAAGATGAACGCCATCTCCCTGGGCCAGGGTCAGGTACGCCCCTCCCCCCCCTCCTCCTCCTCCTCATCTCCTCATTCATCCCAACCCCCTGTCTCTCTGTCTCTTTCTGTCTCTCTCTCTCTCCCGTCTCTCTGTCTCGTCTCGTCCTGTCTCTCTGTCTCTCTCTCTCTCTCCCTGTCTCTCCCTGTCTCTCCGTCTCTCTCTGTCTCTCTCCCTGTCTCTCTCTGTCTGTCTCTCTCCCTCCCTCTCTGTCTCTCTGTCTGTCTCTCTCCCTGTCTCTCTCTGTCTGTCTCTCTCCCTCCCTCTCTGTCTCTGTCTCTCTCTCTCTCTGTCTCTCTCCCCGTCTCTCTCTATCTCTCTGTCTCTCTCCCCGTCTCTCTGTCTCTCTCTGTCTCCCTCTGGACAGGAAAGGTTCTAATGAGTGTCTATTTGAAGCTGGAGGACGGTACTGTAGGTCACCGACATGATGAAGGAACGCTGGCCCATCTCAGAGCTACAACAGAACAAACACAGAAAGGATTCTCACACACCGTCCCCTGGAGCACTCCATTGGACACAAATAACAAAAGAAACAAGAGGGTCCTTAGCATACCTCCGCCACACCAAAACGTCCCCTGGATCCGCATTCAGATCCAGATCTGAGCCAAAACCAACTCCTGTTCCTTGGGCCATAAGTAATCTAACCACCAAGTTTTGTCCAATTCCGTACGTAACTTTTTGAGTTATCTTGCTAACAGACAGACAGACAAACAGCGGCGAAAACTAAACGGAATACCTTCCATTCATCCTCGATGGCGGAGGTAAAAGAGTCAATCCCCCGCCGGGAAAGCCCTGGTTCCCGGTGGCCGTGCGCAAGGACGGTGGCCTTATACACCACCGTGTTTACAGTGGCATGACTGACCCCATTGTGCTGCAGGCAACAAAAGGGTCGTTCAGCCCCCTCACAGAGTAATCAAACAGGCGGAGAAGAGGGACATCATTACGCTGACCGCCTGTGGGGAGATGCACAACATGTTGACAGGCCACGTTTTTACTAAACACCTCCCTTGTCGACTTGTGTGTCTTTACAACTAGTCCTGGACCGTGTGTTTAGAACAGTAACTGTTACTTTGCTCACGGTGTGTGTGTGTGTGTGTGTGTGTGTGTGTGTGTGTGTGTGTGTGGTGTGTGTGTGGTGTGTGGGTGTGTGTGTGTGGTGTGTGGGTGTGTGGGTGTGTGGGTGTGTGTGTGTGTGTGTGTGTGTGTGTGTGTGTGTGTGTGTGTGTGTGTGTGTGTGTGTGTGTGTGTGTGTGTGTGTGTGTGTGTGTGTGTGTGTGTGTCACTCAGGGCCCCTGGGCGGAGGCCCTGATGCACAGCGCCATGGAAACAGGCAAGTGGGTGTTCTTCCAGAACTGTCACCTGGCGCCCAGCTGGATGCCGTCCCTGGAGAGACTGATCGAGAACATCCAGCCGAAGACGGTCAGTACGCTGAGTCAGCACTCGTTACATTCACAGCGCAGTCATTTAGCAGACGCTTTTGTCCAAAACGACTTACAATAGTGCGTTCAACAAAGATAGTTAGGAGAACAACTCGTCCCCAGAAGTCAAAAGTGCATTTCATTCCTAACAAGTCTCCAAGAACTGAGCCAGTGCTCAGGTAGATACATTCAGGTCAAATTAAAATAAGTTTCCAAACAATAGAACAATATCTAAATAACTAACAAGCAAACAATCTGTAAGACACTAGTACGCTAGTTAAAAGTGATAAGAGCTAGGAGGAAGGATCCGGGTAGTGTTTCCTGAAGAGGTGAGTTTTCAGTCTGCGGCGGAAGATGGACACACACACACACACACACACACCTATGTACTCACTCCCCCCTCTGTCCCCCTTCCCCGGCCCTCAGGTGCACCGTGACTTCCGCCTGTGGCTGACCAGTCTGCCCAGCGACAAGTTCCCCGTGGCCATCCTGCAGAACGGCTCCAAGATGGCCATCGAACCCCCGCGGGGCATCAAGGCCAACCTGCTGAAGACCTACCTGAGTCTCACCGACGAATTCCTGGGCTCCTGCTCCAAGGTCTGACTCCGTCACCCCATCATGTCCCTCCACCTCTCAGTCCTGACATGTCAGGACTGAGAGGTGGTTGAGGTGCATTCACTCCATAGTCACAGGACAATATCAAACCAACTGGGTGACAATGTGTAAACAAACAGCCTCTTTGCTGCTGCAGTGATTTAGAAACCATATTGTGAGTGTAAAACACATGTTGTTTACCTCATGTACAAGTCATGTGTTATGAAACCTCTTTGGAAAACAAACTAATACAACATCTGCAAAAATCGGAAGCTGGCTGTGAGCTTCGTCTAAATCTGGAGGATGTAATCCTGTTTACTGGTCACATACATGTAAACACAGTGAAATTAGTTTCTCTTCATTAATCCCATCCTAGTTTTAGGAGCACTGGGCAGCTATTGACATCTATCGTGTATATATCGTATATACAGCGCCCAGGGGTCTAGTGCCTTGCTCATGGGCACCTCGGCAGTGCCCATGTGTTTCGGGGACTTGAACCGGCAACCTTCCGGTTCCCAAGCCAAGTCCCAACAGACTGAGCTATCCTACAACAAACAAAAACAAATCGTGAGGATTGAATCCTCTTTATTAGTCACATACATGAAGACATACAGTGAAACGTGTTCTCTGCATTTAACCCATCCTAGTATTAGGAGCTACTTAGGAGCTACTGCCCCAATGTTGATTGGATGTCAGGGTAGAGAGATGTACAGTATATGTGACTTCTCTCACTGTCGTTCTCACTCCCTCTCTCTCTCTCCCACTCTCACTCTCTCTATATCTCTCTCATTCTCTCCCTCTCTCCCCCTCTCTGTTCCCCTCTCTCTCGCTCTCCCCCTCTCAACCCCCCCCCCCTCTCCCTCTCCCTCTCCCCCTCACCCCCATCTCTCTCGCTCTCTCGCTCTCTCGCTCTCTCTCTCTCTCTCTCTCTCCGTCTCCAGACGGTAGAGTTCAAGTCTCTGCTCCTGTCACTCTGCCTGTTCCACGGCAACGCCATCGAGCGCCGTAAGTTCGGTCCCCTGGGCTTCAACATCCCCTACGAGTTCACAGACGGTGACCTGCGCATCTGCATCAGCCAGCTCAAGATGTTCCTCGATGAGTCCCAGGACGTCCCGTACAAGGTGGGGGCGGAAGACGATCTTTAGACATTTTGGAGGTCTTTGTACAGCAGGCTCACAATTGCTGTGCGATTTCTCGCTCTGGTCCTGAATCCTTAACCACCTCCTCAGTGATGCATTATATGATAATACACTCAATTATATCACTCATTATATGATAATACACTAAACCCTCCTTGACCGGTCTTGACCAAATGACCATAGATTCTGATTCAGATTTAGTTTATTTGTCAGATAATAATTGCATAATATACAGTGTACAATGTACAGTAAAATGTTATTGCCAGCTCCAAAGATGTGCTCACAATGACAGGAATATACATACAGGTACAAAAATGACCAAATTTCAAGAATACAAGAATTACAAAAAATATTTCCACTAATACATACATAATGTACATAATGACATAATTGCGCACAGTATAATTAAAAATAAATCCAGTGTAAAGTGAGCTGTAAAGTGTGTAGTGTAGCCCCTCTCTCCCTAGAGAGAATATTTCAGAAGAGCCACACCCCGTTTGTCCTCCAGGTGCTGAAGTACACAGCGGGTCAGATCAACTACGGCGGGCGGGTGACGGACGACTGGGACCGGCGCTGTCTCCTCAGCGTGCTGGAGGACTTCTACTGCCCCCACGTCCTCCAGCCGGGACACCACTACACCGCCTCCGGAGACTACCGGCAGATAGACACGCAGCTGGACGTCAAGGTTAGACTCGTCTGGGATCCGGCAAGGGGGGGGACAGAGCCTGGGCCGGATAACAGAAACTTTGAGGGGGCGGAGCTACGGCTTGTTTCCCTTTATTCGTTCTACCCAAGATAACTTACTTGCGTGAGTGAATGTTGTAGCTTTCAGAAGGGGATGTGTAGTGTGTCGATTTAAAACATTTACACCCTCGCCTCTAGCAACATGATCAGTCTAAAGAAATTACTTGACTTTAGACATGAATTAACAGTCTGATGTGTGAGACTACGGTCTGACACACATCATCCAGATGTGTGTCAAGGGGGGGGACTGTCTTGTACAACATGCTTTGAAACTGCCCGGTGATCACTCTCCCGTCTCCAGGACTACCTGGCCTACATCCGCAGCCTGCCCATCAACGACACGCCGGAGATATTCGGTCTCCATGACAACGCCAACATCAGCTTCGCCCAGAATGAGACGTTTGCCCTGCTGGGAGCACTGGTTCGACTGCAGCCCCGAGCCTCGTCCAGTGGAGGCAAGACTCAGGAGGAGGTACATTCCGTGTGTGTGTGTGTGTGTGTGTGTGTGTGTGTGTGTGTGTGTGTGTGTGTGTGTGTGTGTGTGTGTGTGTGTGTGTGTGTGTGGTGTGTGTGTGTGTGTGTGTGTGTGTGTGTGTGTGTGTGTGTGTGTGTGTGTGTGTGTGTGTGTGTGTGTGTGTGTGTGTGTGTGTGTGTGTGTGTGCCAGCCAAATGCGGGTACAATTTAGATTTGGCATGTAAGAATATCAAGCTACCAGACACCCGTGGGGAGTGGCTGGTAGCCCGACACGGTTTATGAGTTATTAATTCACAACAAAACCATTATTATTTATTATCTTTGCCTCGATTTGCCACCGTAGTTGGCCACATTTTACAACTAACATAATGATCTGTTATAATCAAACTTGTGACATTGAACTGGAAACGTTTTTCTCTTAAACAAGAACCATGCTTGTGCTTTTTAATGTTTTTGGCTGCTGAGAAGCTTGTGTGGCTGGTGATTTTTTGTATAATCCAGTTCAGGCCCTGTAATCCCTGAGGCCCTGTAATCCCTGAGGCCCTGTAATCCCTGAGGCCCTGCTCGGTGACACCACAAGGGTCTGAGGGTTCACGTCTTCCATTGTGAGCGCAGAGTGGCCCAGGTAACACAGCCTCTCTATGTCTCCGTGCCTCCGTAGATCGTGGAGGAGATTGTGTCCGGTATTGCGGAGAGGATTCCCAAGCCTATCTGTGTCCAGGAGGTGTTGTCCAAGTACCCGGTCCTCTACGAGGAGTCCATGAATACCGTGCTGCTCCAGGAGGTGATCAGGTAACCTCAGCACCGGCTCTTCTCTTGGAGGCTTGGTAGGAAGGAAATGCACTTCTGGTGACTAGAAGTTCTCTTGCCTACCCATTGTTAAAGGACCTTATTGTAAGTCTCTTTTGGACAAAAGCGTCTGCTAAATGAGTGCTCTGTGTTAAATACTGCAGGATAATGTGGTGGTGAGGGTGGTTCTGTCCCAGGACAAAGGTTCCTGGTTCGATCCCTCCATATCCACACAGGTCTACCACTAGGGAAAGAAGCTTTCTCTGAAATTCACTGTAAAATTGACTTTGAAAATGAAAGTCTCTACATGACTCAATTGTAAACACTGTGTTAAGCTCTCAAGGACACGGGGTGATGAGTAATCCAGTTAATTGTAAGTTTAAGCAAACAGAGCAAGTGGCCCATTCTAGCAGTCCACCTGAGTGTGTGTGGGGGAGGCTGGTTTAACCGGTGGGCCTTGATTACCCACAGGTAAACGGAAACAAACACTGTGTTAAAACCTTATTTATCTCTATAAAATTGTTGTGTCACCGATCCCTTTACATTGTCACTCTGCATAACCAGACATGGAGCAGACGCTTCAAAAGAATCATTTGGAGCAGTGGATATAGGATCCAAAATGGTACAAACCTGGTGGTTCTCTCCTCCAAAGAGTTGGTGCAGCAGCTGATTTAACTTCTACCTCCCCCCCCCTCCTCTCTCTCTCTCTCTGTCTCTCTGTCTCTCTCTCTCTGTCTCTGTCTCTCTCTCTCTTTCAGGTATAACAGTCTGCTGGAAGTCATGAACCAGAGTCTGGGGGACATCCTGAAGGCTCTCAAGGGGTTAGTGGTGATGTCATCTGAACTGGAGCTCATGGCTGGCAGCCTGTTTATGAATGCTGTGCCTGATATGTGGAAGGCCAAGGTAACACACTCCAGATAAACACGCACGCACACGCACACGCACACACACACAACAGATACTTAGACAACACATATAAACAGACACTCAAACACACACACACACACACACATGCAGCAGACACTCAGATAACACATACAGACACTCACAAACATACACACAGTTAACACACACAACACACACACATGCAGACTCAGCAGACACGGGTGACAGACACAAACACAAATGGAGACACACAAACAAACAAACACACACACACAGCAGACGCACACAAAATGTCTCCACACTGTTTTGCTGCCTCCTTTCTTCCGTCGAGCCACTTGAAGAGCTTCTTGATGTTCTTGATGTTCCCTTGTACCGTGATGGTACCCTGATGGTACCTTGAGAGTGTGTGTATAACCCTGTCCTGGCTGCTCCCTGCAGGCCTACCCCTCTCTGAAGCCCCTGGCCTCCTGGGTGACTGACCTGCTGCAGAGGATCAGCTTCCTGCAGGACTGGATCTCCCAGGGCACCCCCTGTGTCTTCTGGATCTCTGGCCTGTTCTTCCCCCAGGCCTTCCTCACCGGCACCCTGCAGAACTACGCCAGGCAGACCCTGCTCTCCATAGACACCATCGGCTTCCACTTCAAGGTCCGAGAGAACGGCTGGAATAGCTTCTCATCTTTTCTCTCTCTCTCTCTCTCTCTCTCTCTCTCTCTCTCTCTCTCTCTCTCTCTCTCTCTCTGTCTCTCTGTCTCTCTGCCTTGAGGCATATGTTTGTATTGGCGCCACCACCACATGTGTGTCAGGGTTAGAACCCAGGGGCAAGCAGGGTCGGAAACGGGAAACCGGTCTGGGAGTAACCACTGGAGAGTCATTCATGAGTCAAGTATAACAATCTGGCAACCAGTGAGTGATCAGGGGAGACTTGAGTACTGTCAACTGATGAGGGGGGTGTGGCTATCTGGTAGAGTGAGGTGGGCGTGGCTATCTGGTAGAGTGAGGTGGGCGTGGCTATCTGGTAGAGTGAGGTGGAAGCGGCTTGAACGGAACACAGACTGTGACTGACGCTGTCTATACGTGCTGCTGTTCCCCTCCTCCCCACCAGGTGATGCCCACACCAGCGGCGGACATCCGGGAGCGTCCGGACCGTGGCTGCTACATCCACGGGCTGTACCTGGAGGGGGCCCGCTGGGACCCCCAGGCCGGCCTGCTGGCCCTGTCCCGGCCCAAGGAGCTCTACACAGAGATGGCGGTGATCTGGATGATCCCCCAGGCCGACCGCAAACCCCCCACCTCCGGGGTCTACGTGTGCCCCATCTATAAGACCCTCACACGGGCCGGTCAGTACACACAGCGGGGGGGGGGGGGTGGCTCAAGTTCATACATAGGGATGCTTGGATTTTAGCTGTTGCCGGGAAGTGTGTGTGTGTGTGTGTGTGTGTGGGGGTGTGGGTGTCTTCCCTGGTTTTATTACTCATCCCAAAATAGGCTCAGTTAGTATCCCGTTTCAGAGCGCTTCAGAGAGTGTAGAGAGTGTTTTCCCCTCCCAGCGCGGGTCCAGCTCACTGAGACACTCTGGGAACATTTAGTATTTTCCAGGTTCACCGGGTATCATAAGTCCTGGGGTCGTAACTTGTGACGTTTCGTCAAAATTCCTTTTTTTTCATTTAAAATGTAGGTTAATCACTTGGATCGTGTTTATGTGAAATACATAATATTATGTATTATTATGTATTTCTAATTAATCTGATGGTTAGGGGGGGACCATGTCCCTGTTTTCCGGTTGCTGCCAGTGTGAGAGGTCACTGAGTGGTGACCTTATATGAACGTCCGAGATTAAGAGAGTTCTGCTTTTAGCTTGTGTGTGTGTGTGTGTGTGTGTGTGTGTGTGTGTGTGTGTGTGTGTGTGTGTGTGTGTGTGTGTGTGTGTGTGTGTGTGTGTGTGTGTGTGTGTGTGTGTGTGTGTGTGTGTGTGTGTGTGTGTGTGTGTGTGTGTGTGTGTGTGTGTTCGTGCTCCCCCCTATAGGAACCCTCTCCACCACCGGACACTCCACCAACTATGTGATGTCGGTGGAGCTGCCCAGCGACCAGCCCCAGACACACTGGATCAAACAGGGGGTGGCACTCATCTGCGCTCTGGACTACTAGACAGACAGACAGACAGACAGACAGACAGACAGACATTTCCAAATATCCACAAACCACAAGTCTGTTAGAAAGAACCTAAAGTTTGACACAAACTGAAAGAGAAACTCAGTGGATCTTGGAACAGCCCATCTTCTCTTGACCCTTCACAGCGTACACGGTGGTGAACGCAGGGCCTTTCTAGCTGTATGAGAGGCAAATAAATAAATATATTTCATCAAAAACATTATTGCTTAGTATTTATGTTTTTGTTTGTCTGTTAGCAAGGACAACACTGGTGGTATGGTTACTTATGGGCCGACTTTTTGGTAACTTATATAAGTTATATTTTGTAATGTTTTAATGCTGAGAGGGTCCTCATGACCACCACCACCATAACACCCCCCCCCCCCCCTGTCCCAGAATAATTCATCCGTCTTCATAATCCAGCCTCTGTCAACGGTGATCTAACGGTGAGTGACGCTGGCGTTCGGCCACCGCGCTGCTGCTCCTTTAAGACGGTGACGAACGGCGGGTCGAGAAGCATGATTTAACCAGAGGAGAGGGGAGCAGGGGGAGGGGGGAGGGAGGGAGGGGAGGGGAGGAGAGGAGGCGGTTTTACTACACTGTCCGTGTGAGAGGTCAGTGAGCGGTGACTTCATATGAACGCAGGAGTCCCATCCACCCGGCCGGGATACAGGGAACAGGACGGATGGATATAGCCCGGTGGGGGTTGTTGATGTTTTTTCGGATGCGCTGAATAATTGAAGAGAGTTCTTTAAATAGGCGGTTTTTGGTACGGTCGGAAATACTTTTTCGTTATTAATAATAATAACAATAATAATAATAAATGGTACGGTGACGTACAGTCAACCTGCTGTGTAGGTGGATCACGCCTCGGCTGGTTCTTTGTAAATGGTTCTGCTTGAAACCACCGCGGAGAGCCCGAAGCGCCTTGGAGAGCCCGACGCGCCGCCTGTCCGCGCCGCACAAGGAGTCGCTTCCCCATTCGAGATCACTTATTAACAGAGTCCCTTACGAGAGGACAATGTACAAGGAGAACTCCGGGCTGACTATGCTGGACAACGGGAACGAGCATGAGAAACCCCTACAGGCGCCCAAGGCAGAGCCGGAGCCGGACGACCCGCCGGAGCCGGAGCTGGACGGCTCGCTTGGCGGCGAAACGGGCAAAAAAGACACCGAGAACGCCGAGTCCGAGTCCACACACGTTCCTCTGCCCGCTCAGTCGAAACTCGAGATCAAGCGGAACGCGGTGACGGATGACTACAAGATCTCCACCCAGGTGCTGGGGCTGGGCATCAACGGGAAGGTACTGCAGTGCTACAACAAGAAGACGGGGGAGAAGTGCGCCCTGAAGGTACCCGTTACGCACCGATACCTGTTCACACACACCTGCGGGCTTTACCTTCTTTTTTTCTTTTTTACTCCGAGTTCACAAATATGAGTTGTCACACTATATCAGCCTATAACTAATGTATTATTTTCCATCAAAATACAATGCGAAAGCAAACCGCGTTCCAAATGTGCCATTTGTGTCATGCGACAAGAACTTCCCGAGGTGGGTGTGTGTGTGTGGGGAACACTGACGAGTCTACCGCATGGTGGCCCACGGTGTTTTTTCATTGATGTCATGTCTAACCGGGAATCGTATTGGGGCGGTCGTTCCTGTCTAGTATGACTGGGACATGTGTACCAGTCATAGACTGGGACATGTGTACCAGTCATAGACTGGGACATGTGTACCAGTCATAGACTGGGACATGTGTACCAGTCATAGACTGGGACATGTGTTCTCTGTATGATGTAATACAGACCATATTTGTAACGCATGTTACCCTGCACCACCTTCGGAAAAACCTGCTGCTGCCATTCAAACCTATAGACATGTGCCACGAGTTTAATACCAGGAGGGACAGTGAAAGGTAACAATACACCATGTTCTATTTGTATTTCACCTGGTGCTTAAAACAGAGTCACTTTAGGTATGGAAAGTGCCTGCACCACCCCTACACCATCACCAGCAGAACCACCACCACCACCACCACAAAAACAACCTCCACAAGTGCCACTGTTACTACCACCACCACCATGGCTACACCACTGCCATCCTCCACCACCACCCCCACCCCCACCCACACTACCATCACCTCCACCTCCACCTCCACCATCACCACCCCACCCCCACCCCCACCCACACTACCACCACCATCACCATCACCACCACAACATCACCATCACCTCCACCATCACCACCCCCACCCCCACCACCATCACCTCCACCATCACCACCACAACCCCACCATCACCTCCACCACCCCCACCCACACTACCATCACCTCCACCATCACCACCACCACCACCACCACCCCCAACCCCACCCACACTACCATCACCTCCACCACCACTACAACCCCACCACCACCACCACCTCCACCAGCCCATCACTAACACTATCACCCCCACCCCCACCACCACCATCACCTCCACCACCCCCACCACCACCATCACCAGCCCATCACTAAAACTATCACCCCCACCACCACCACCTTCACCAGTACCACCATTACTGCCACCACCACCACCATCACCACCACCACCATCACCAGTACCACCAACCCCACCACCACCACCCCATCACCAACACCATAACCTCCATCTCCACTGAGGAAGAGTCGCTGGCTCACGGCGGACCAGGTGGACCTCAGCTCCCAGGCCTCTGGTCGTAGAAGACTGAAGCTCCGCTTTTTAAGAATGAAGACAGGAAACCAGAGGCTGCTGCTGGCGCCATCATCTTTAGCCAGAAATGACTCAACATGTTGAGTGTCAGCAGCGCAGTGTGTCTTCTAGTGACGCAACACACGCTCATCTCACTCAGCTCACCTCATCGCTTCAAAGACCCCCCTGTGAGTTTAAGGTCGGTGCCACGTTTCCGGTCGAGACGAAGACCACCTCGTCTCTTGAGCCGAAAACAACCCCGGTGAGGAAGCTAAAACACCTTTAAGGTGTGAAATGTGTTCTAATCTAATATATCCTCTTATCTATCTATCTCTGCCTCATCTCTGGGGTTATTAGGCGGCGCAGGCCGGTACGCTGTGTGTGTGTTCAGTGTTATAAACACAGCAGTTTATGGAGCTGTAGGCGCACACAGCCATCGACATCGGCGCTAATTTATGAGCCAGCCCTATAGGCAGGTATAGATGGGGGAGAGACCGGGGAGAGGGGAGAGCGAGGGAGAGGGGGAGAGACAGGGAGGGAGAAGAGCGGGGAGAGACAGGGGGGGAGAGAGAGAGAGACAGGGAGAGGGGTAGAGAGAGAGAGACGGGAGAGCGAGGAGAGGGGGAGAGAGAGACAGGGAGAGCGAGGGAAAGGGGAGAGTGAGGGGGGGAGAGGGGGAGAGAGAGGGGGGACAGGAAGAGCGAGAGAGGGGGGAGAGACAGGGAGAGCGAGGGTGAGGGAGAGGGGGATAGACAGGGTGAGGGAGAGGGGGAGAGACAGTGTGAGGGAGGGAAAGGGGGAGAGACCGGGAGAGTGAGGGTGAGGGAGGGTGGGGGGAGAGAGAGAGGGGGGAGACAGGAAGAGCGAGGGAGAGGGGGAGAGACAGGGAGAGTGAGGGAGAGTGGGATAGACAGGGTGAGGGAGAGACAGGGAGAGCGAGGGTGAGGGAGGGTGGGATAGACAGGGAGAGGGGGAGAGACAGGGAGAGAGAGGAGGGGAGACAGGGAGAGCGAGGGTGAGGGAGAGACAGGGTGAGGGAGAAGGGGAGAGACAGGGAGAGAGGGGGGGGAGACAGGGAGAGCGAGGGAGGGGGAGAGAGAGACGGGGAGAGCGAGGGAGGGGGAGAGAGAGAGTGATACAGAAGGAGCAAGGGGGCCCACACACATCACAGCCACTTGCTTTTTAATTAAGTGCGAGTTGGACGGTGCCAAACATGATGGACTGGTAAAGGGGGGGGCGACGGCCCTAGAGTGAAGGCCTCGTGATTAAATTACAGACCTCCAGGTTCTAGTGGCCCCAGACTCCCACCGAGGGGTCTCCCGTTACCGCCCCGTTCCAGGCTCACTCTCGGTAGGTCGATGGTTCCATCTTTGCAGGCCGGGCCGACTTCCTGCCGGTGCTCCCCGGTCGACCTCCATGGGAGGGAAGAACTACAGCAACCTGTCAGTCAATCAGTGTCTCTCCGCTCCCCTGCTCCCTGATGGGCTGAGGCTGTACCGGACCTAGGATGGGTGTTGTGTTTATAGCAGGTTGGGACTCCACTTAGGTTTTAAAAGGCTGTAATCAGAGCTGTCTCGCTGGTAGAGCATGTGGCAGGAACACAGGGGGTTCCAGAATGTACTCAAGGAACTGTACCAACAAAATCGTCCACCATATATACGTATATATTGATATATCTATATCTATATCTATATATAGATATATATATATATAGATATAGATATAGATATCTATAGATATATATATATATATATTGATATATATATATTGATATATAAATTAGGGGTGTGAATATTTCGGTATTTCACGATTCAGTTCCGATTCTTTCAGGGTCACGATTTGATTCAGAATCGATTCCTGATTAAAAATGTATTCTCGATTTAAAACGATTCCCGATTCTAAATAAATTCTCGATTCAGTACGTAGGGGTTCCACTGTGCACTACGAACGGCGGTGTGGCAAATGATGGCCAGAAATTAAGTAAAGTAATGAGAGTAATGAATAAAGAATAAAGTGTGTTTAAGATCAGTTATTGAAAAAGTTCTATCAACTGAGCAATCATGTAAATGAAACAAATGCAAACCTAAGACAAAAGGAAAATAAAAACATGAAAAATCTATTTTTGGACGTTCTATGAAACGATTTAATTGTGTGGGTGTGTATATATATGTATATAATATATATATATATATATAATATATATATAATATATATATATGTATAATATATATATATAATATATATATATATTATATATATATATATATAATATATATATATATTATATATATATAAACAAGACCGTTTTAACACATGTTGATTGTCATGGAACAACTATACTGGGTTATGGCGGGGTTATGGGTCTTCTGACTCAGAGCGGTTCGTTGCGCCATCCTCCTCCATCCTCCTCTGGCCCTCTGTCTTCCTGTGAGCGACTCCAGAGGAAATGTGTTGTCATGAGGTTTCCGCTGAAGAACTGCAGATCATTCCCAATAGCATATATATATATTTCTTCATTATTCTTCCTTCTGTTGTTTCGGATATTGGACCCTTGTAATGTTTAACTTACATGCCTCTGTGGTTTTTCACGGGGTTTTATTTCACCGCTGTCATCGTCGGAGGGGAAGTCCAAGTTTGACACTTTGAGGATGTTCCCTAAATCTAAACATGCGATAACTGTCTGGACGGGTCCTGAGGCCAGGTTTCATTGTATAAAGGGTCGTTTAAAGGCCCTCAGTCCATGTCATAAATCCCATAGGCCTTTTATTGCCATAGCTTCATATCCAAACGTCATCCCCATTGTTCACGGTAATTAATTTAGCTGGAAATCATTCCATAGACGTTATAATCAATGGTTTATTGATGAAAGTTGTAAAACGGGAAATTGAGCGTGAGTCAAGAGAGATAAGGCAGCCTCCAAAATATAATTAAAGGTGTGTGTGTGTGTGTGTGTGTGTGTGTGTGTGTGTGTGTGTGTGTGTGTGTGTGTGTGTGTGTGTGTGTGTGTGTGTGTGTGTGTGTGTGTGTGTGTGTGTGTGTGTGTGTGTGTGTGTGTGTGTGTGTGTGTGTGTGTGTGTGTGTGTGTGTGTGCGCGCGCGCGCAATGTGTTTAGGGCTGGCATATTGTTATCACTATTATAGGAAAAGGAAATTCCACTGTTATCAGACCACAGTCTTAATTTAATATGAAAAGACTGAATTAAAATGTGGAAAATGTTTATTACCGTCATATCGTTTGCTAATCAGAAAAACAGGAGGTGGCTGTTTTACGAGCTCTCAGCCAATCGGGTGGCAGCCTCAGGATTTACGAGATGTTGTTGTTCCAGCCATCTTTACCCCAGTCTTTCAGACATGTGCGTGATGAGGGTCCACTGATGGACACAGACCATTCATGTCTTTGGGTGTTTGAGTGTAGCGTGTTGTTACAGCTGATTGGCTAGCAGGGGATGGGAATGCCTTTGATTGGTTTAGAGGGGGATCAGGAGCAGGTGTGCCGCCAGACTCTGAGGAAACACGTCGCCTCACATTAGAGTCAGATTAAATGTCTTCATCCCTCCCTTCATCTCTTTATCCCTGTCTCTCTCTATATCACTAACTCCCCATCTCTCTATCCCTGTCTCTCTCTATATCACTAACTCCCCATCTCTCTATCCCTGTCTCTCTCTATATCACTAACTCCCCGTCTCTCTATCCCTGTCTCTCTCTTTATCACTAACTCCCCGTCTCTCTATCCCTGTCTCTCTCTATATCACTAACTCCCCATCTCTCTATCCCTGTCTCTCTCTTTATCACTAACTCCCCATCTCTCTATCCCTGTCTCTCTCTTTATCACTAACTCCCCATCTCTCTATCCCTGTCTCTCTTTATCACTAACTCCCCATCTCTCTATCCCTGTCTCTCTCTTTATCACTAACTCCCCATCTCTCTATCCCTGTCTCTCTCTTTATCACTAACTCCCCGTCTCTCTATCCCTGTCTCTCTCTATATCACTAACTCCCCGTCTCTCTATCCCTGTCTCTCTCTATATCACTAACTCCCCGTCTCTCTATCCCTGTCTCTCTCTATATCACTAACTCCCCGTCTCTCTATCCCTGTCTCTCTCTATATCACTAACTCCCCATCTCTCTATCCCTGTCTCTCTCTATATCACTAACTCCCCATCTCTCTATCCCTGTCTCTCTCTATATCACTAACTCCCCATCTCTCTATCCCTGTCTCTCTCTATATCACTAACTCCCCATCTCTCTATCCCTGTCTCTCTCTTTATCACTAACTCCCCATCTCTCTATCCCTGTCTCTCTCTATATCACTAACTCCCCATCTCTCTATCCCTGTCTCTCTCTATATCACTAACTCCCCATCTCTCTATCCCTGTCTCTCTCTTTATCACTAACTCCCCATCTCTCTATCCCTGTCTTTCTTTATCGCTAACTCCCTATCTCTCTATCCCTGTCTCTCTATATCACTAACACCCTATCTCTCGACCCCTGTCTCTATCATCAACTCCCTATCTCTCTATCCCTGCCTCTCTTTATCTCTCTCTATCACCGACTCCCTATCTCTATAGCTCTCTATAACTAACTCCCTAGCTCTGTTAATCCCTATCACTCTCTATCACTAACTCATTATCTCTCTATCCATATCTCTCTTTATCTCTATCTCTCTCTATCACTAACTCCCTGTCTCTCTCTATCCCTATCTCTCTACCACTACAGCTCTATATTTCTACCTATATCTATCTATCTAACTACCTGGACCCTTCCTCCTAGTGCATCCTCTGATCCTTACTAAGTAGATGAATTGCTTGTTAGTGGGTTAGATATTGTTATATTGTTTGCCAACTTATTGTTATTTTACCTGAGCCCTGGTTCAGGTCTTGGAGACTTGTACTTGTACGCACGATTGTAAGTCACTTTGGACAAAAGCCTCAATATAGTGTATCTATCTCTATCTATCTATCTATCTGTCTGTCTGTCTGTCTGTCTGTTTATAGATAGCTATTTCCATCTCTATCACTTTATCCATCTATCCATCTGTCTGTCTGTCTAACTACTACTAATCTACTGCTCATATAGTCAAACCACATACAATTGTGCAACAAATACGTCTTTGAATCTTCCTTTGTATCTATCTACACCCTTTTTATTTTCTCTCATAGTTTCTGCGTGCTAGTCTATAAAGTCCTAATATATTTAAACCGTGTCACAGCAAGTCCCGGTCACTAAACACCCTTTACTGCAAACCGCAAGTGTCCCACTTTAAACAGGGTCGTGTGTGTATGTGTGTGAGAGTGAGAGTGTGTGTGTGTGTGTGTGTGTGTGGGGAGGCGAGGGGGGGTTGGTGGGTGCGTGTGTTAAGTAAGACACCCGTTTATCAAGTGGAACTGTAAGCCTCCACTTCCACTTTAAACAGCAGGGCTTTCCTTCCTCTTACTCATCACTACTGCACGTGGGCTGACACGTGGGGCTGACCTGCTTTCGGGTCGCCACCGTTAGAGACACACGTTGATGTCAGAGCCGTCGCTGACCTGAACATATAGAAATATATACACAGAACCTCTGAAAGTTCCGTTATGTTACAGTTCGTTAAAATATGCTTATATACATATATAACAGTTCAAAACAATATCGATATATATATATATATATATATATATATATATATATATATATATATATATATATATATATATATATATA